>CAWVRF010001568.1:460200-1060200 GCA_963932465.1 Maratus speciosus | reverse complement strand
GAACCTGGAAATATTGATAGTCATAAAATAATTATTGAGTTATTTTAATTTATAAGCGAGGTTACACTATCTTCAGCTGTATATCGACCTATCTTTAACTGAATGTTCAAAGTATTATTTCCATTTTATTCCTCTGTCGAAGACAATAGTACGCCTTCCAAGCCATTAAATTAAACTGTCTATGGACTATTATCGTTTTTCTCCTTAATAATTTAATTTTACTTATTTTTTTTAGAAAGAAAACTGGAAAATAAAATCAGGTTTTCTGTCCACCATTTAAAAAATTAAGGAAATTTTAAATGTCTAATTACAATAAATAAATAAATATTAAAAAATTTGGCAATAAAGAGCTCCAAAATTATTTTATTTTAATATTTTTTATTAAACATCGTACGAACTACAGGATAAAAGATCAGAATTGATGTTTGAAAAAAGAATAACAATATCAGAAGATATGATATTCAGCCATTATTTTGTTTGTGTTTGGATAAATGGATACTGATGAAAAACGGACAGGTGCTCTTATTAAAAAACTATGTAATCGAATTTTTTTTCCTTTCTTCGGTATGGGTAGAAGATCTTTCAGGGAACGTTGTCAAAATCGGCGCTTTGAAACTGGACGAAAAAAGAAAAAAAAAATTGCCGTCCTGAAAAAACAATTGTTTATAACTCAAGATGTAATTTATTTATCGAAATTTTTTTTCAATAGTTATGTCTGCAAGTGTCGTGTTTTTATGTCTTAAAATTTGTCCGTAAACGTACCAGAAAGTTTTAATGTTGTGAAGCGAAGATTTTTTGAGGGTGGAGGGTCATTTAAAAAACAGTCAAGAAAAAGTTACACCAAAGCTGTAATCTGCTTAACTCAAAGTCTAAGGGGAAAATTCAAAATTTTGTTTCGGATGAATTCTTTGGAAACTGATTGAGAAAAGCTATGAAAGTTATGAAAATGATCACACATATCGGAATAAAAGAAATTTTATAACAATGTCACATGTCAGAACGTTTCGCATCATTGAGCGTGGAAATGGAAAATTTTGAGATGAAGAATGGGGGAGGGATAAGAAGAGTAAATAAAAAAATTCATCAAAAATTTTAAAATACAAACCCGTGCGATCATATATGTATTAATACTTGTAGAAATGAAATAGAAAGTACATATCACACAACTCAAAACTTCTAATTTTCCCGGAGACGGGGGGGGGGGGGGTGGGGGGCGCTGAAGAGTTCTGTTATAAAAATGATATTAGCGAAGCCTGAATTAAGTTTGAAATCTTTTTTAAATGTTTTAAGTTTCTTTCTGTAAAAGAAACTTTGTCAAAATGAAGCAATTCTTGATCAAAGCGTGGTTTTGTTCGTAGGAGCTTTTTTTCGGTGGATATTTTATCCGGTCGGGATTTTGTCCTCAAGGATTTTGACAGTGGGTTTTGTTCGCATCCCATTACTTATTTTATGGAAACGAGAGGGGATTTTTCTCTAAAAGTACGCACTAATCACTAAACGTATTCTCTACTTTTAAATTACAGTAACAACCCTTAAATACGTCATAATTTTTTAAACAATGTGATTCAACAAATCTGAGAATTTAGAACAAATATGAAAAAATAATACTGATTTTAACTTTGTTTTGATTTATTTGATTCATAAAACCTGCTAATTATTTTGTAGTTATTCATATAATTGTTAATTAATGATTTTTTTTAAAGGTTTGGTTGGGAGTAACTCTAAATATCCCCCTATCTCCGCCACACAAGTTTTTATATTTTTTAACAGAATAATGAAAATTATCTGCTAAATATAGTTTTTCAATAAAAAATAAATAAAATCGAAGTAAACAGAAGATTTTAATAAGTTCTAAAAATCCAAACTGACTACTTTCTACCACATTTTTAAAATCATTTTTGTTCGCAAATGCATGAAACTGGCAGGTATTCTTACTCAGAAACTTTGCAATTGAATTGTTTTTTCCATTTTTCGGTAAAAATAGGGGATCTTTCAGAAAACGATGTCAAATTGACGCTCTCAACACGAAAGTGCGCAGAAGGAAAAAAACTGATGTCGTGAGACAATAATAGCTATATATATATATATATATATATATATATATATATATATATATATATATATATATATAGCAAATAAAGGCTTTGTGCAACAATATTAAAAAGCAGAAAAACCAACGTTTAAAATGCACAAATAATATATGAAAAGCAGCAAACAGCTGTTTCGAATCTACTAGCGAGATTCTTCTTCAGTGCAAAAGGAACAGCGTGCTAGAAAAAGCAAGGCTGAGCAAAAAAGGCTGAGCTTTTTTGCTCAGCCTTGCTTTTTCTAGCACGCTGTTCCTTTTGCACTGAAGAAGAATCTCGCTAGTAGATTCGAAACAGCTGTTTGCTGCTTTTCATATATTATTTGTGCATTTTAAACGTTGGTTTTTCTGCTTTTTAATATATATATATATATATGCCTGAAAGTTGTGCGTTTTTGAGAAAAGAATATATTTTTAGCGTACGTGCATGACATTTATCGAATAATGTTTTCAATTTTTTCATAAAGGGATACATTTGGAATTGCAGGCGATCGTTCTCTGATGCTGACTTTTCTGGTACTTGGAAATCGGCGTAAAATGTCAAATTTGATAGCATTTTCTGAATTATTTTTAAAATGTAAATTTTTGTGAATAGGATTTTTTTTTTTTTTTTTTTTTTTTTTTTTTTTTTTTTTTTTGAGAGGGCTGTGGGCGTGTGTTCGAGATTCAGTATTACTCAGTTAGATTTCTAAGGTATTTAAAATGTAAGCTTACTTCTCGTCAAAAAATTACATAACCATAGTACAACCGTTTTCGCCAATATTTTGGAATATTATTGAAATAAAATAAAAAACGACAGCGCTGTAACGAGTTGAATAATAAGCCTGTAACGTATACGTATCAAACATTTAAATGAATTTATAAAAGCACTGAAGGATTTATAGTTCACAGTGACAAGATAACCTCAATCTACGTAGTGTTTTTTTTAAACTAATGAAACTTAATAATGCTATTTTCATTACCACATGTCATTCTTTATCCAGTAAAAAGTGTTTTACCTTTACCAGCCCGGAGTGCGGAGTAATTCTGTTTATAAACTGATGAAATAATGGACTGACACCGCAATTTATAAACGAAATTAGGAAATACGAAATTGCTTATTTTCATGTACATTATAACAGGGAAATTTTAGTTAAATATTCTTGGTGCCGTTTGTCAGTTTTGGAATTAAAATTAGGTGTCCTTTTTTAAGGACACCGCGCCGGAAAGGGTTAAATGGTACCTGTGTATAGCGAAATACTTCATGGAGTCTGTTAAATGACGCACTTTTTAAAATAACCTGTCTAAAGCGGAATATTTTCTTGTTGCTTTTATTTCGTCTCAGCAGGTTTCATTACATTTTGCAAAACATTCGTAAATAAACTTGATAATTTCTGTAAATTGAATTCCCCTCACTGGCCCCATCACAAAAATCCATTTTATAAAATAGGTCCCTTCACTGATTTCATCTTAATGATACAGGCTTCTTCACAGTTTCCCTCTTAATAAAATTAGCCCCTTCACAAAATTTCATTCTATAAAAACATACTCTTCTTTAATTATTTTCTTCGGTTTTTATCTGTAATTTGGAAACAAATTCCTTAGAAAGGAAATCTTTTCAGAAAGATTTGCTTGCTTCGAACTTGAGTAACTGGATTTCATCTTTCGTTAGAAAATTATTATGCTTACAAAAATAATAATGAATTTATCAAAAATAGTTTAGTTTTCACAAAATGGCCCCTAAGGAAAATCCACAGCTTCGACCCCTGCTCAGACAAAATCTGCTTTGTCATCCGTTTCCTCTAATGTAAGCAATCCCCAAGAGGAAATTTCTTACAATTCTGGGACAAAGACACTCATGTCTCCCATGCCCCATCATTCTTTTACGTTCCTCCCACCACAGAGGTAACACAGAGGATTAAAGAAGCCCCGCTACCCCATCTCAATTAAAATTACTGACATTGATCTATTGCAAATAACTTCTTTGAATTTCAGTGAAGGTTTAAATTGATTTATTTTGTGAATATTAACAAATTTATAATCCAAATTTAATCTAGGTAGAATTATCAGAACATAAAAATGCTTAGGCGTGTTTTAGCTATGCCAAACAATGCGCAACATAATTATTTAGGGCGCAATGCCTATGTAAGAGATGGATAAAAGTTTTCAGAAGACTAACTGGAAAATGCATCCAAATACAAAACAGAAAGTTTACAGTTAGTTTTTATATTTCCAAGATCTGCTTGAAAATATGCAAACATACAATCAAATTCAGACCTCGCTTTATAAAAGCCGACCAATGAATGCAATATGATTACTATTTTAATATTTTTTTTTATGAATTATCGTAAATGTCTTAAGTTAAATCGTGAAACTTTGATAAAACATATTGTTCGGAGGAAGGGAATTAAAGGCGAAGGAATTAGGGAGAATAATTAGTTTTAAAAAATGGAACAATTTCCAACTCTGCAACTTGTCAGTAGTGTCTTCCATACCCCCCCCCCCCCAAAAAAAAAAAAAACCCTATTTCATTTAAAAGGTCCAGTGTTCGCACACAGTGTTGCCAGACAGGCTACTTTTTTATAAATCAGATTCTTGATTGGCGCCACTTTTTTGAAATGATAAAATGCGCCTTATTTAATGCCATATTAAGGCGAAAACAAAGGGAATTTTACCGTTTCAAAAAGGCGGTGCCAAACAAGAAATCTGAATTTTAAAAAAGTAACCCACTGGCAACACTGTTCGCACATCATAAACAAATGTATACAAAAAAAAAAAAATAAAATAAAATTAATATGGGTAATTAATAAATTCTGATACTTCAAAGATAAAGAAATAAAGATAATTTGAAACTCTTCAAAGCTTTAATTCTGTCAGTATATATATTTAAGTATTGCGCGGCAGCGCAATACTTATTTATATTTCCAGTGTCACTTCTCAATGTTAATTATATATATATATATATATATATATATATATATATATATATATATATTCGTGCAAATGGTTTGTTGATGCTGACAATGATTCATTATTTCACGTCTTTTTTCATTTGTTAAATTGTTTTAGTTACAAATTGTTTTACAAAATATTTCTAATATTTCAAATATTTATGATTTCCTACATATATTTCTTTATTTACTTGTTCTTTTTATGAATTCGCCTTCGTGTTGATTTTCCTTTCGCCAATTTTGAATATTTTAATTTTTTAATACTTCATATATAGGTGATTACGATATAGGTTTATTAAAGTAGAAAAAATTCATTAATGATTAGTTAAATTAATAATAGTTGATCCAGATTTATTATGTATAATGTCAGGGTAATTTATTGATACTCAATTTATTAATTTTTATTTTTTTTAAAAAAGATGATGAATTGTAATATTATATTACAATTATACTTAATATATTACTCATTATATTACATTTAACCAAAAAATTAATTTTAGGAAAAGATTTTCAAAAAGTCAACAAAGCTTTTGATTACTTTGAAAGATATACTATGAATTGGGCCAGTCCCCCATCAACTCAATTTGATGCTTGATGCGAAAAAAATTGCTATTTAATCTGCGTTTGATTGCCAGTGAATAACTAATTAATGGTAATTGACAGTTAAGATAAAGTGGCTCTTCTATTTGCTGCCTATTGCCATTTCACAGCATCTTTACTACGGCTTTGACCAGTGGAGTATTGAGGGGGTGGGCTGATGGGCTAGAGCCCGCTCCGAAATTAGTGGAAAATATCAAGTTTAATTACGAAAGTTTAGAAAAATGTAATGAAACCTGTTAAGATGAAATTCAAAAGGAAAGGGATGTATGCTCCAAAATGAGAGTACTAGAATGTGTTGAAGGAGGTGAGGGGGTAGAGTGAGAACGCTCTTAAATAATTTTAAATTTGCTGTTTACTTCGGTTTTATTTACTATTTATTGAGATACATTTTAGTAGATAATTTTCAGTATTCTGTTTTCAAAAATGTTTTACAACCATGGAGTTATACTTGTGAAGGCGAAAACCTGCCTAAAACAAAAATTTTTCCACTTCTGAGCGATTCGATCTTAGCAGGTTTAATTGTATAATAGATGCGTTCCCAGCTAGAAAAAGTTTGCAAAAAAAGTGTAAAAAAAAAAGTGAACAAAAAGCGAGCGTATTTGGCACCTCTGCTTATGCATAATGAGTGCACACTGAATTGTGCACAAAAAGTGTATACCTAAATTGTTCACTTTTTATACACAATCAGAGGTGCCAAATACGCTCGGATTGTGTGCACTTTTTTGTTTACACATTTTTTGCATACCTGAGTTGTGCACCTTTTATATACAATCAGTGGTGCCAAATACGCTCAGATTTTGTGCACTTTTTTTTATACTTTTTTTGCCTATCTAAATTTTATACTTTTTATGCATAATCACAGGTGCCAAATACGCTCAGATTTTGTGCACTTTTCTTTTTACACTTTTTTTGCCTATCTAAATTTTACCACAAAAAGGCTTAATTATTGCAGTTCCTGGAACAGATGTCATAAGTTCCCACGGCTGCCATCTTGGAATTTTCTTGGCGTGAAAACCCCTTTTCCGCCAAGTAGTAAATGTCGCCAAGCACCAGTTTATACGCATGTTTCGCTTAACGAAAATAAAATGTAAATAATAAACAAAATTCGCTAAAGTGGCAATCAGTAATCTTGTATGAGCATTTCGTGCACATTAACTGAAAAATAACCATCACTGGATTCAGCAGTTCTTCCGGTGTAGAATTCTCAAAATTCAGCAGTTCTCGCTTTCTAGCAATCTCAAAATATAAAAACTCTTAAGGCAGCAGAATATACATAAAATTATCAACATACCTTAACAGATATCTGCTTTCTTGAAAGCTCCAGTACGAAATCTTTCTCATAACACCACCATCATTTTCCAAAATAGGCTTATGAATATGCATTGAGACACAATAAACAAACCTACTTTTCTTCTCAAAATTTCCTCATATTTCTTAATTACTTCAGCAAAAGCTTTTAAACAGATTACAGAAACCATATAGTCAGTCAAATACATCCAATAAATTTAACATAAAAATAAAAAGACAGAGCGATACAACACAATATCAAAATCCATCCACAAAATCCACCACTTCTCAGTGGTTGCCAGAACACATATGTCACACGAGGTTCCACATATTGAGGTTGCCATATTTTAAACACCGCCAACACACCAACAAAAAATCGCCAAACAATTCAAAACAACGGCTGAGGGAACATAAGGGATCTAAGCCCAGTTCAGTTCCCTTAACCAGAAACGTACCATCTGTGAGATGGTTTCGTCGATATATCTGCCCTTAATATTTTCGCACTCCGGCATTCAAAACTTATTTTTATGCTGTTATATTAAAAAATTGCTCCTATTAATGAATTACTATTAAAGATTAAATGTTTAAGTTCACTATTTGATAAATTATTAAGTGGTCTGTTTGTGCACGGGATTTTCACATTTCCGGTTAAGGGTTAAACATATTGCTATCACATACATAATTCACACTGCAAAATCAATAATAAGACCAAAAAACAAGCATAAATTTATTGGTGTACCTGTAATGGAACAGTGGCACAACAGAGAGCTGAGCAATATTCTTATAATAGTATGAAATAAAATAAAAAAAAAGATGTTTCTATAAATATAACCTAAAATTGAACCTTATAACATACGATGAAGCTATATTTTAAATTTTAAAACATTATGATGAATTCTTCACAATTTTTTAATTTCTAATTACAGCTGAAGGAAGGTTAAATGCTTGTAATATTTGGTACTTTATTTCGGTTAGCCGGGCGCCAATGTTATAGATACATATATAAGACTATATACATGTTTATATAAATATATATACTACATATATATGTATATAGACAATATATGTATATACATATGTGTGTGTGTATACATATATATGTATGTATATATAACACTGGCGCCCGGCTAAACTAAAACTACCTAATATTTTTACGAGTAGTGCACCAAGTTCTCCTGTGAGTACCAAGTAATTGTGTGCAAGAAAAAAGCACTTATGAGCACATGATGTGAGCTTAGGGGTAATACTCCTATGTATGCATGTGTTTATAAATACACATAAACATTCATCCTGAATCAGGGTTGCAAAAAAGCCGGCTGAAATTAAAAAAAGCCACGCCAGCAGCTTTTATTGGTTTTAAACGGCTTTTTTTTGACCAAAATAGGCCTTTTTTGGCCATAATCGGGTTTACAATGAAGCATTGTAATTATAAACTACATATTTTAAAGTGTTTTTAATTAAGAGGGCAATAGTTACTTAGTTACATGTTTTATTACTTAATTAATTTTAAGAGCTATTAATATACAAGTCTTATTTTATTTCTAATAAACATTTAAAATTATACATAGTCATATAATAAAAACATCATTTCTCACTATTAAAAAAACATTATGAATAGCATATGCATGAATATGCTTAACAACAAGCTTGTCGAAAATTTATTTAGAGAAATTTTATTTATTTATTTTCTTGTTTAAATGCTCTATTTTTTATACACTTATGTACCTAACTCCCCTCAAATATTATATCCTTTCTAATTTTTCTTTTAACATTTATAAGTTAACTCTCCATATGGACACATAAGAATGTTTCCATTTTGATGTGCTACATTTTGCCATTGTTTAATTAAATATGATCTTTAAAATGTGTAGTATATGGGGAGCTATATAATGTAATATAAAATTTCAAAACACCAGTTTGGAGTCTAACTTAATATTCTTTTCCAATATTTATATACATTTTTTTTTTTCAGACATAATGCCGTCACAGTTGCCTTCTAGCAGTTAAAGACTTAGTTATTTGACAAAATTTAATAGAAATTTATAATTTTCTTAGCAGAAAATATTTATAAGTGTATTATAAATTAATTGATCCAAATTTAAAACAAATTAGCTGTAAACAAAATTTTAAAAATAAAAACCGGCTTTTTTCAATAAAAGCCGGCTTTTTTCAAGTGGTTATAAAACCAAAAAAAGCCAGCCGGCTTTTTTTGGCCTGGCTAAAAGAGGGCAACTCTGTCATGAACATATAATATTTTTTTAAATTAACTTCAATTCAAAGTTTAATTTACTGTATACCTTTTGAAGATAATTTTTGTAAATTTCCATGCCCTATAAAAAAAACTTTGGGATATTTAGACACCTGATCGACAAAATTCACAATTTTTCCAAAGCCAATCGATAAAATTCCAATTTTTCGGCACCCAATTGACAAAATTCGCTATTTTTTCACACCCGACTGACAGAAGTTACTATTTTTCTGCACCCAATAAAACACAAAATTCCCTTTTTTCCATGCCTAATCGACGAAGTTCGCTATTTTTCCGTGAATCAATGAAATTTGTGA
This sequence comes from Maratus speciosus, assembly GCA_963932465.1. Lineage (NCBI taxonomy): Eukaryota > Metazoa > Arthropoda > Arachnida > Araneae > Salticidae > Maratus > Maratus speciosus. The sequence goes on along the minus strand of CAWVRF010001568.1, from coordinate 1,050,732 downwards.
TTATTCCACTCCTAATCGACAAAATTCATAATTTACTACACCTGTTCAACAAAATTTCCTTTTTTTCCAGCGCCTTATCAACGTAGTTCACTATTTTTCCGTGAATCAACGAAATTTGAGATTTTTCCACACATTATCGACAAAATTCACACTTTTTCTATGCCCGATCAAATAAATTCGCGATTTTTCTACGCCAGATTGACAAATTTCGCTATCTTTTTATACCCGACCAGTGAAATTCGCTATTTTTTCACACCTTATTGACAAAATTCACTATTTTTCGACACCCAATCAACAAAATTCCCTTTTTTTAACACCTGATCAACAAAACTCTCCATTTTCCCCGCACCTGAACGACGAAGTTTGCTATTTTTTCGTGATTCAATGAAATTTTGAGATTTTTTCCATTCCGAATCAGCAAAATTCATGATTTTCTACACCCTTTCAACAAAATTCCCCTTTTCTGCCGCGCCTGATCGACGAAGTTCGCTATTTTTCCGTGAATCAACGAGATTTGAGATTTTTCCACCTGTTCAACAAAATTTCCTTTTTTTCCATATCCATTCAAGAAAATTCCCCTTTTTCCTGCGCCTGATCAACGTAGTTCACTATTTGTCAGAGAAACAGTGAAATTTGAGATTTTTCCGCACATTATCGACAAAACTTGCACTTTTTCTATGCCCGATCAAACAAATTCGCGATTTTTCTACGCCAGATTGACAAATTTCGCTATCTTTTCATACCCGACCAGTGAAATTAGCTATTTTTTCACACCTTATTGACAAAATTCACTATTTTTCGATACCCAATCAACAAAACTCTCCATTTTCCCCGCACCTGATCGATAAAGTTTGCTATTTTTTCATGATTCAATGAAATTTTGACATTTTTCCCATTCCTAATCGACAAAATTCGCGATTTTCTACACCCTTTCAAGAAAATTCCCTTTTTTTCCCACACCCGTTCAACAATATTCCCCTTTTCTGCCGCGCCTGATCGACAAAGATAGCTATTTTTCCGTGTATCAACGAAATTTGAGATTTTTCCGCACATTATCGACAAAATTCACACTTTTTCTATGCCCGATCAAACAAATTCGCAATTTTTCTACGCCGGATTGACAAGTTTTGCAATCTTTTCATACCCAACCAGCGAAATTCGCTATTTTTTCACACCCAATTGACAAAATTCACTATTTTTCGACACCCAATCCACAAAATTCCCTTTTTTACACACATGATCAACAAAATTCCCCTTTTTTCCCGCACCTGATTGAAGAAGTTTGCTATTTTTTCGTGAATCAACGAAATTTGAGATTTTTCCGTACATCATCGACAAAATTCACACCTTTTCTATGCCCGATCAAACAAATTCGCGATTTTTCTATGCCGGATTGGCAAGTTTAGCAATCTTTTCATACCCGACCAGCGAAATTCACTATTTTTTCACACCCAATTGACAGAATTCGCTATTTTTCGACACCCAATGTCATGAACATATAATTTTTTTTTTAATTAACTTTAATTCAAAGTTTAATTTACTGTATACCTTTTGAAGACAATTTTTGTAAATTTCCATGCCCTATAAAAAAACTTTGCGATATTTAGACACCTGATCGACCAAATTCACAACTTTTTCAAAGCCAATCGATAAAATTCCAGTTTTTCCGCACACAATTGACAAAATTCGCCATTATTTCACACCCGACTGACAAAATTTACTATTTTTCTACACCTGATAAAACACAAAATTCCCTTTTTTCCGTGCCTGATCGACAAAGTTCGCTATTTTTCTGTGAATCAACGAAATTTGAGATTTTTCCACTTCTTATCGATAAAATTCATAATTTTCTACACCTGTTCAACAAAATTTCCTTTTTTTCCATATCCATTCAACAAAATTCCCCTTTTTCCTGCGTCTGATCAACGTAGTTCACTATTTTTCAGTGAAACAACGAAATTTGAGATTTTTCCGCACATTATCGACAAAATTCACACTTTTTCTATGCCCGATCAAACAAATTCGCAATTTTTCTACGCCGGATTGACAAGTTTCACAATCTTTTCATACCCGACCAGCGAAATTCGCTATTTTTTCACACCCAATTGACAGAATTCGCTATTTTTCGACACCTGATCAACAAAATTTCCTTTTTTTCTGCACCTGATCAACGAAGTTTGCTATTTTTCCATGAATCAACGAAATTTGAGATTTTACCACTCCTAATCGACAAAATTCACGATTTTCTACACCCGTTCAACAAAATTCACTTTTTTTCCACACCCGTTCAACAAAATTCCTCTTTTCTGCCGCTCCTGATCGACGAAGTTCACTATTTTTCCGTGAATCAACGAGATTTGAGATTTTTCCACCTGTTCAACAAAATTTCCTTTTTTTCCATATCCATTCAAGAAAATTCCCCTTTTTCCTGCGCCTGATCAACGTAGTTCACTATTTTTCAGAGAAACAGTGAAATTTGAGATTTTTCCGCACATTATCGACAAAACTCGCACTTTTTCTATGCCCGATCAAAGAAATTCGCGATTTTTCTACGCCAGATTGACAAATTTCGCTATCTTTTCATACCCGACCAGTGAAATTCGCTATTTTTTCACACCTTATTGACAAAATTCACTATTTTTCGATACCCAATCAACAAAACTCTCCATTTTCCCCGCACCTGATCGACAAAGTTTGCTATTTTTTCATGATTCAATGAAATTTTGACATTTTTCCCGTTCCTAATCGACAAAATTCGCGATTTTCTACACCCTTTCAAGAAAATTCCCTTTTTTTCCCACACCTGTTCAACAATATTCCCCTTTTCTGCCGCGCCTGATCGACGAAGTTCGCTATTTTTCCGTGTATCAACGAAATTTGAGATTTTTCCGCACATTATCGACAAAATCCACACTTTTTCTATGCCCAATCAAACAAATTCGCAATTTTTCTACGCCGGATTGACAAGTTTTGCAATCTTTTCATACCCAACCAGCGAAATTCGCTATTTTTTCACACCCAATTGACAAAATTCACTATTTTTCGACACCCAATCCACAAAATTCCCTTTTATACACACATGATCAACAAAATTCCCCTTTTTTCCCGCACCTGATTGAAGAAGTTTGCTATTTTTTCGTGAATCAACGAAATTTGAGATTTTTCCGTACATTATCGACAAAATTCACACCTTTTCTATGCCCGATCAAACAAATTCGCGATTTTTCTATGCCGGATTGGCAAGTTTAGCAATCTTTTCATACCCGACCAGCGAAATTCGCTATTTTTTCACACCCAATTGACAGAATTCGCTATTTTTCGACACCCAATGTCATGAACATATAATTTTTTTTTTAATTAACTTCAATTCAAAGTTTAATTTACTGTATACCTTTTGAAGACAATTTTTGTAAATTTCCATGCCCTATAAAAAAACTTTGCGATATTTAGACACCTGATCGACCAAATTCACAATTTTTTCAAAGCCAATCGATAAAATTCCAGTTTTTCCGCACACAATTGACAAAATTCGCCATTATTTCACACCCGACTGACAAAATTTACTATTTTTCTACACCTGATAAAACACAAAAATCCCTTTTTTCCGTGCCTGATCGACAAAGTTCGCTATTTTTCCGTGAATCAACGAAATTTGAGATTTTTCCACTCCTAATCGACAAAATTCATAATTTTCTACACCTGTTCAACAAAATTTCCTTTTTTTCCATATCCATTCAACAAAATTCCCCTTTTTCCTGCGTCTGATCAACGTAGTTCACTATTTTTCAGTGAAACAACGAAATTTGAGATTTTTCCGCACATTATCGACAAAACTTGCACTTTTTCTATGCCCGATCAAACAAATTCGCGATTTTTCTACGCCAGATTGACAAATTTCGCTATCTTTTCATACCCGACCAGTGAAATTCGCTATTTTTTCACACCTTATTGACAAAATTCACTATTTTTCGACACCCAATCAACAAAATTCCCTTTTTTTCACACCTGATCAACAAAACTCTCCATTTTCCCCGCACCTGTTCGACGAAGTTTGCTATTTTTTCATGATTCAATGAAATTTTGAGATTTTTTCCATTCCTAATCGACAAAATTCATGATTTTCTACACCCTTTCAACAAAATTCCCTTTTTTTCCACAACCGTTCAACAAAATTCCCCTTTTCTGCCGCGCCTGATCGACGAAGTTCGCTATTTTTCCGTGAATCAACGAAATTTGAGATTTTTCCACTCCTAATCGACAAAATTCATAATTTTCTACACCTGTTCAACAAAATTTCCTTTTTTTCCATATCCATTCAACAAAATTCCTTTTTTTCCTGCGTCTGATCAACGTAGTTCACTATTTTTCAGTGAAACAACGAAATTTGAGATTTTTCCGCACATTATCGACAAAACTCGCACTTTTTCTATGCCCGATCAAACAAATTCGCGATTTTTCTACGCCAGATTGACAAATTTCGCTATCTTTTTATACCCGACCAGTGAAATTCGCTATTTTTTCACACCTTATTGACAAAATTCACTATTTTTCGACACCTAATCAACAAAATTCCCTTTTTTTCACACCTGATCAACAAAACTCTCCATTTTCCCCGCACCTGATCGACGAAGTTTGCTATTTTTTCGTGATTCAATGAAATTTTGAGATTTTTTCCATTCCGAATCGACAAAATTCACGATTTTCTACACCCTTTCAAGAAAATTCCCTTTTTTTCCACACCCGTTCAACAATATTCCCCTTTTCTGCCGCGCCTGATCGATGAAGTTCGCTATTTTTCCATGAATCAACGAAATTTGAGATTTTTCCACACATTATCGACAAAATTCACACTTTTTCTATGCCCGATCAAACAAATTCGCAATTTTTCTACGCCGGATTGACAAGTTTCACAATCTTTTCATACCCGACCAGCGAAATTCGCTATTTTTCGACACCTGATCAACAAAATTTCCTTTTTTTCTGCACCTGATCAACGAAGTTTGCTATTTTTCCATGAATCAACGAAATTTGAGATTTTACCACTCCTAATCGACAAAATTCACGATTTTCTACACCCGTTCAAGAAAATTCACTTTTTTCCCACATCCGTTCAACAAAATTCCCCTTTTTTTCCAGTTCCTGATTGACAAAGTTCACTATTTTTCCATGAATCAAAGAAATTTGAGATTTTTCCGCACATTATCAACAACCATTACAAGAGAAGACATGGCACGTTGTTGCAGATCTGCAACAAACAAAAGTTTACGCTTATTTTATACATATTATAAATTTCTTAGCTCGAAAATGATCTTTAAATAAAGAATTTAAACTTACCTTTGTAAACAATATACTTGCCTGCAGACTTTTTTAACTCCACTATTTCAAAGCTTAATTCAGCAAAAATCACATTTAGCTGATCAAGCGATAAATGAAACTTTGGCTTAAAAAAAAATAATAAATATTCGCTATCTGTTGCGGATTTAATGACATAAATATCATTGACTTTTTGGGTATGTTGCAGATCTGCAACACGGTGATACAAAGGGTTAATTTCTTTAGGCAAGTAGGTGAGCCTCATTTGCTTCCAAAAAGATTATAGGGTACTTTTCAGTTAGCCAGGCGCCAGTGTTATGTACACATAAATATATGTATATACACATGTATGTATACATATATATATATACACATGTATGTATATACATATATTGCATATATACACATATATAAACATATATGTATATCTATACATATGTATATATACATGTATACATAATACTAGCACCCGGCTAACCGAAAAGTACCGATTTTAATTTCCTCGTACATATCACTCTGCAGCACTTGTATTCAGGCCCTGTTTACGGAATAGGCCCATGAAGCCGGTGCTTACCCACTGAGATACGAAAGGGCCCCCAATTTTACTTTTCAAAACTAATTATTAGAAAAAAGAAACTCAATCAGGGTAAAAAATGCATTTTTTTTCTTATGAAATTTTTTTGTTCTTACTATGTGGCAATTTGTAAATCACAAAAGATATTTTGAAATTCAAATATCCTCAACTGTAGTTCCATATTTGTCATTTACAAAATAAATTGGTTATTTACAATTAAAAATATAATAAAATACTTTTTCATAGTATATATATATAGGTAGTTAGTTTTAGTTTAATATTAAGTGTTATTTACTCTAAACTTTGATGGTAAAATTTCAAATTATTTAAGCATACGAAAAAGGGATTTAGTAAATAAAAAAGCAATTTGTAGAGTAATAGGGGGCCCTGTGTGACGTCGGGCTTCCCCTACTTCCAAGTGTTAAGCGAGCCCTGCTTGTAATATTTCCTTTGGTGAGATATCCAAATAATAAACGTTGTTTTCCTGAACTGAAGATACGCCGTTTGCTACGGTGTCATCCTCCATCTTGCTGTCGTTCATTTCTACATTATTCTCAGTGAGGGCATTTGAATCCATTGCATTTTCTTCACTTTTATTTTTAGAAGATATCAATCCCTTCTTCCTAGTATTAGGCTTTATCCTTTTTGAAGTCCGAAGTTTCGATCCAGTTGAGCTCATATTCTGAGCAACAGATATTTTTTATATATTCTAGTAAAATTTTTACTCTAATTTCTTACAAATTTCGCTATCGCTACTAATAACGCCCGCCACGCCGGCCACACGGCTCAATGCATGTAAACACCAGGAAAGGAGTGTTGAGTTGAATTGCAGCTACACATGCGAAAATAAAAATCAAGGCCGTGATCGAGATAGATTTTCGCTGTTAGCGAAACGAGATCCACTAATCAGAAGCCTGTATTTTTGCGACCTTTTCATTGTTTGCAAATATGCAGGCTTCTGATTGGTCAATCTCGTTTGGCTAATATCGAAAAATGTATCTGGATCTCTGCCCAAATGTTTAAATAGAAATTTGAAAGAAATTAATAAGAAATAAACGTTTTTCATTTGATTTTTGAAAGCAGAAGTAATTTTCATAATAACTGGAATTTATGCTTGATCGATGATAAGAGATGCATTTAGTAATCATCAAAAAGAAGAGAGTTTGCGTGAGTGTGTGTGTGTGTGTGGGGGGGGGGGGGGTCCACTGCCCTTCCCTCGATTTTAAAATTTAGCTAGCTAAATTTTTTTTTTTGATAATTTTGAAAACTTCATAAAATGTATTCTTTTCGAAGAATTTAAAATAAAAGAGGAAGTAAGGAATTTTCTGATAGGGCATGGGAGGGCCATTGCCCTCCCTTGCATTTTAAAATTTGATTAATTAAAATTTATTTTTTTCCTATTTTGAAATACAGAGTCAAATTTATTATTTACGTGTAACTTAAAATAAAGATAAACTAAGAATTTTCCTTTGGGGGAAGGGGGCTTAGGAGGGCCATTTCCCCTCCCTCGATTTAAAAATTTAACTAACTAAATTTTATTTTTCTCCGATTTTGAAAAAAAAAGTAAAATTTATTCTTTCAAGTAACTTAAAATAAAAGTGGAACTGTGGATTTTCTGTTAAGGAGGGGGGGGGGAGAGGTCCATTTTGCCCCTCCCTGGATTTTGAAACTTATTTAATTAAAATGTCTTTTTCACCAATTTTGAAATGCACAGCAAAATTATTTATTTCGAGTACATTAAAAAGGAACTAAGAACTTTTACTTGGGTAGAAGGTGTCATATGAGAGCCATTGCCCCTCCCTCGAATTTGATTTAATCTAAATTATTTCTAAATTTTATTTTCAATGATTTTGAAAAACACAGTAAAATTTTCTCTTTTCGAGTAACTTAACACAAAAGAGGAATTAAATATTTTTCTGTAAAGTTAGAGGGTGTAGGTGAACCATTATCCGTACCGCAGATTTTAAAATTTAATTAATTAAAATTCTTTTTTGCTTATTATTTTGAAAAACATAGTAAAATTTATTTTTTTCAAGCGACTTAAAATAAAGGGGGAGCTCAGGAAATTTCCGTTAAAGAAAGAGAGGAGCCCCATTGCCTCTTCCTGGATTTTGAAATTTAAATAATTAAAATTTGTTTTTTTCTTATTTTGAAAAACATAGTAAAATGTATTTATTTCGTTTACCTTAAAATTAAAATGGAATTGAGAATTTTCGTTTTTTTTTCGGGGGGGGGGGGGGTAAATATACTATTTAAAATAAAAGTACTAATTTTTACATCCATAAAAAATATATAATTTTTGGAAAATTGGAATCTACAGTTTTTTTTTTTTTTTTTTTTTTTTTTTTTTCATAAAAAATGCACACTTTTCGCGAACACGGAATATTAATTTATTTTATGCAAAAAAGGTGCACAGTTTTTGAAAACATAGGATATACACTTTTTTGTATGTATAAAAAATACAGACAGTTTGCACAAAAGGTGCATACTTTTCGAAGTGTTCAAAAATAGTCACTTTTTATGCACAAATTGTGTACAATCTATACTATTTTGCAAAAAAAGTGCAAACATTTTCTAGCTGGGTTACCTGCTATTATAAAAATCTGTTTAAAGTGGAATTTTCCCAATTTCTTGTGATTCCCTCTTAGAAACTTTTGCTATATCTCAGCCCCCTCCGAAATGATAAGTCTAGATACGTCACTGCTTTGACGCAGGCTGGTATAAAATATATATAAAATATATAGAGAGTAAATTCTGCCTAAAGCGGACTCTGTGTAAGCCGGAAATCTATCTACCGCGGAAAATTCTTCAAGTCCCGGCGAACCCATAGAAAATTACATTAATTCATGCTGCATAAGACGGAATCTGTCTAACGCAGAAACGGAAAGGATTTTAAGCTCCTGCCGAAACCAAAATTTTGTATAAGGCGGAAAAAAGGATATTTTAAAAATGAAAGGCATTTCGTTTATCAAACTTTAGAACTGTTAAGTCAAATGCTCAATGTCAGGATGTTAGTTAAATTCCGTCTTTGAAAAAGAAAAAGTTAATTCAAAAGAAAAGAAACTGTTTGAATCTTAATGAATTCTTGCTTATGCAATTTTTCCCTATATACAAAATTGCATTTAAAAATTATTATTTCTAGTAGAATGCAAATTTATAAAAATATATATTTTCTAAAGTACAATATATTATATTTTAAAGTTGTACTCAAATTCAAAATAATAGCGTTCTGTCTCATTCTCGAAGTTTATTTTTTTTGTGTGTAAACTTCGAATTCGCATGTATTACAGCAGTACTAAGAAATTGAATAGCGTTTCTCATTTATCTATAACGACAAAGGATATTTCAGAATTTCAGTTTTCAATCGATTTTCGAATCAGGAAAATCAATGAAAGATAGTCAAAGATCGAGATTTTTTTTTCTTTTTTGGGAGGGGAGGGGGAGCTTTTTTGCATAAGCCGGAATATTGTCTACCACGGAAATTTTTCTCAGTCCCAACCGATTCCGCGTTACACAGAGTTTACTGTATATATATATATATATATATATATATGTATTCGTTTAAGGATATTCTCAAATCCAAATTCGCTATTGTCTGACCCATTTTCAAATTTATTTTTATTCGTAAACGTATTCCAAACGAAGTGCAAAAATAAATCGAATAGTGATTCCCATTTTTCAATCAACGAAAGGCTTTTTTAACATATGGCGTCAAAGTTGCTGCTTTGAATCGATTTTTGAGGCAGAACAATTGGACAAAGGTTACTATCATAGAGCAACGCACATTTGTTATAACTCCATTTATACATTTATAGAAAAACGAAAACAGCTAGCATTACCAAATAACCATGTCTGCAGATTTCTTATCTTTACCTATAAAAAAATGCGTACATGAAATAAATGTATCGGAAAATGTCACGTTGTTAAATGGGAAAACTTTTTTCTTTTCTTTTTTTTTTTCCCCGAACAAGCCTTAATGATATTTAGAATATATTACATCATTTAATTCAATCGGAAAAAGCTTTCAAAATGTAAAAATAAATGTTTAACCAGAGGCGTACTACCGTGGAGCAATTTGGAACGAATTACTAAAACACTTCCATAATTTTTTAACAAACTTCCGCTGCTAAATAAGATAATGATTCAATAGATTGCAAGTCTGTATATCTATAAATGGAAACTTTGTCTACATGAATGTATGAAATAAAAAGTAATTTTTTGTAAAAAAGTAAAATGTGCATGAAAAAAAACTGAAAAAAAAAACATAACATTCTCTTGGAGTAAAAATTAATATAAGATCTGATCTTGTATTCATGAATGTGGAATATTACTTTAGAGAAACTTCTGCTATTTTTATTGAATGACAGTGAGTTAGTCATAGGAATTAACATTAGCATCCTCAAACTTTGAACTCCTCTAAGTTTACTAAAATGTAAGAAAAAGCATACAATGGGTCCCCTTTTCGGCGCTACCTTGACCAAAGGAAAGAAATAGTGCCAAAGGCGGGTTTTATAAATGAAAAATTTAAAGTGGATACAATTTTTAATATGAAAATAACCCCTATTTCAAAATTTGGTTTCAATTTAAAACATTAGACACAACTTCCAGTTGTACAGTACTTTTCGCATCTCTCTGGAACAGTTTGGCGATTAAAAAGTATTGAGATAATTTCTATTTTTTAAGGCTATAGAAAACACTATTTTATCAGGAAGGGGGAAAAAATGTCGCTCCGACATAATACGCCAGGAATGAATTCCTGTCTCAGTCCAAAACTGCATTTAAAAGAATAGCCCGAGTATTGTAAAGGAAATTCGCCCTACACTGTATAAACCTGTATTAAGACATACCCTTCCCCCCCCCCCCCCTACCCACACCCCCAAAAAATTAAATAAAATAGAATAGAATAAAAATAAAGATAATAATAAATAATATTAAAAATATTAAAACTAATATTAAAACAAGAAAGAAAAATCATGCGTTAAGCATAGATTATGAAATACTTTCCAACACTTCCTGAATGCTTTAACAAAACTTCGTTATTTAGGGAAATAAGGTAAATAGATAATTAAGTAAAAATTTCTAAAATGCATAAAACATTTGAAAAACTGATTTCAGCAGTTACCATCCATAGCCAAATATGTATTCAAATTCTTTTGGAGAGCCCTGTATTTGATCTTTTGGTTGATTTATATACTATATAATGGGAAAATTTAGTTTAGCAAGAAAATGCATAACAGTTTGAAATTTCTCTTTCAGTAATTTATACTAATAGATAGATACATACTTGAATATTTTTGTGCAGCCCTGTAGTTTACCAAGTAAACTTTATTACACGCCACTATTTAGCTAAAATTTTATTCAAACTAAAACACTTTTAAAACTACTGAAATCACATTTCCAGAAATTATCATACATAAACGTATCCGATTTTTTGCGTGGCCCTGTGTATCATTTTATCTATATTCTACAAACATTTCTTAGTAAACTAAATGCAGTTCAGCGTATAAATTAATAACTCATTTAAAAGCCATTTTTAAGCAATTTAAGCTCATGCTCAGTAATCCTTACGAAATTTTTCATTAGCCCTGTACATGAACTATAGCATTTATACACACTATATATAGTATGCATAAATATAGTGAAACTTAAAAGAGCATATCATAATTAAAAATGCATTGCCAGCAATCATTGCTAATATACAGTAATTCTGATACAATATAGTATCAATTTCATTATTGAAATCGTTTAACATATTTAAAATACACCGCGAATAATTCCCCCTCCCCCTATATCATTATGTAACTGAATTTTTTGGTGTGGCCCTGTAAATGAATGATAACTATTCTTTGTACCGAATATTATACAGAAGGCATATTTTAGTGCCCTTCATAAATATATATCGATTTTATTATGTCTGAAAGCGTGTAACACCATTAAAAATCTTTTGAAACGATTTTTTTCCCATTGACCGTAATGTAACTGAATTTTTTTGTGTAGCCCTGTAAATTAATAATAACTATTCTTTGCGACGCTTATTCTACAGAAGGCATATTTTAGTGCCCTTCATAAATGTATATCAATTTTACTATGTTTGAAAAGGTGTAACACCATTAAAAATCATTTGAAACGATTTTTTCCCATTGGCCGTAATGTAACGGAAATACTTTTGGCTGTCCCTGTAAATGAACTAAATATGCTACACACATCATTTGAAATAGGGATCGTGCTATGGTAGAGGTCAATAACATCCAAAAATTTTAGACCAATCGGAGTAATTTACTACAGTTATAGCGCGGACAGACGGATAGACAAACCGAAGTCATAAACACTTTTCAACTTTGTTGGAAAGTGTTAAAAAGCGTAACACTGGGCGCGCCACTACGTATTTCATGAGAGCTTTTTCAAAAGTCGATTGCCTTGTGTGGAAGTAGAGTTGCCAATTGAACGGATTTTTTTATTCAAAATATGTGACAGAATTTTCGAAAAGTTACCTTCACTTAACTTTATTTAATCGTGTAATGTCTGTCGTTAAATAAAGCAAAAATTACTCTTCAAAATTTCTGTTAGATCATTTAAAAAAAATCAGTTACAAGATTTTTCGTTTCCTACGGCCGCATCCACCTTCCGTGCTGCCCAAGCTCTGTAACATATGTTAGTTCTAATTTTCACAGCAAGGGGACGAACTCCGTTCTAAAGAAACCACCTTACCCCTTGCAGAACGAAGCCATCGAAAACCATGTTGAATGTGACAAATCCTGTTGTGATCGGCTACATGGAACTCGAGATAGGAAAGCGGTCCTTGGCGGTAAAAAGTGGAACTAAAATATGTATGTCTATCGATATCAAGTCGAATGAGTCGAACTCCGTTGTCATCGGGCTCATAGAACCCGAGATACTTTGAAGTGAAAAAAAAGTATCTAAAATTATTATTCGAAAATAGTGGTATGTTCATAATTTTACTTTAATGTTATACAGTGTCCTTATTGAGTTACTTATAATGTTTGGAATCAGTCTGTATCATAATATATGTCACGTACACTAATTGCGATATTTGATCAAAAGTGATCCCCCTTTCCATCCACACAAATTTAACAAATACAGCCCGGAAACAGGCTAGTCACTATCGTAAAAGTTCTTCATCGATTTTTACGAAAATTACATATTCAGAATCAGAGTTAAAAAATAAGCACAGATAAATAAATTTTAAATCTATAAATGCAGTATTTGAAAAAACTTACAGGCCGCAAAAGCATCACACTATCACCTGCACACTATTACATTCTCGGTTACATTCTCAAACACCTACTGTCTACTCATTGTCTCTGAAATAAGATAAATATAGTTTGAAATCGATTTTTAACGGATATTTTAATTTTTTGTTGGAAGTTTTGACATTTTTTTAGAAATTCTGAAAGAGTTCTTAAGGTCCGAATTAGACATATCATTTTTGCCATGGAGCATATTAGCGTCTTTTTGTAGTCACGCGGTGCTTTTCATCTTTAATAGCTGTAAAAGAAAACGAACTGACATCCTCCAGGAGAAAAACATTTCCTTCAAGTCAATCTAACCTTCTTATCTCCTACCCATTGTTGAATCTCCCCTTCCTTTTATAAACAAACCACAGACGGATGGAGAGGAATAGGTTTCTTGGAAGTGTTGAAGGATAGCAAAACAAGCGTTTAAACGCAGCCTTAGCCAAGTTTTTATCCCCAGGGAAGAAAAGCCTTTCTCCCGTTTATTTTCGTAGCAGATCGTTTATACGTTTCTCATTTATACGCCTTTTAAATTTATACGTCGTGTAAGTGCGGTCCGGATTCATCCCCATGTATTTTAATGTTGTAAGGTTTCGTTTATACGACACATAATGTCGATTATACGTCGTTTCTTTCATTCTGTAACTGATTTTCTCTGAATTTTTCTCCCAGCGTCGTTCTTTTTTTTATTTTCTGCTAGCCATATTTGGGAAAAGATGAAATGCAAATAGCATGTGTGGCTTGTACATGAGTTCTTTTAAGTTTGTGGAACTTGTGGAGGGTGTGGGAGGAGAAGAACGGGCAGTGGGCAAACTGCATTAACACTAACGCACTTAGAACATTTATTGTTTCTCACAATACCAGTGAGAAACTTTCCTTGAACGAACTTAGCTCCATACATAATACTTTTCTTAAGTCTCAAAGTAAAAATGCACAAAGACTTGTTTAATTAAAATCTGTTTTTATGTTCGATAATGGAATAAAAAAAGTGTTATTCAAGGTGTGCAACTGATATAAGGCTTGATAATTCTCACTTTTATTTTCCAATTTTTGAAATGATTATTTAATATATATATATATATATATTAAACAATCGAAAATGGTAGCAAAATTAAATTTGTGTAATTTCAGCATTATATTTCTACAGTCAAAGATTTTACACCGTAGGCGACTACAATTTCAATTGTACGTCTTTCTCAGATATACGTCGTTTTAGAACAGTCCCCTGAAAGACGTACTGGAATTACGATTCCATTCAAAAACTACTTAGAATGCTCTTGCATTTCCTTATATCATCTAGCCATCTTTCGCAGAGAAAAATGGTTATTTTCTCTTAGACATTCGGATAGCCGGTACGTGATGTCATAAACAAGGTTCGCCCTCATAAGAAAAAGTAATTCATTGTCGAAAAGTTTCTGTTTTAGTTTATGGATTTTTCCAGGTGGTTTTTGGTGAGTTTAAGAGGCTACTTCAGTCAAATGAAAAGGCGCATTCGCTAATGTTAATCCTATGGAAGAAATTTATAAAGATATCTCGGTCGCATTTCAATATTTTAAAATGATTTTTTTTTTTTTACATTGAATAGTTGAGATCAATCTGTATGCAGGCCGTTTTTTATTTTTTCGATTTTGATTGCAGATTTTTTTATGAGGATGCTTTCAGTTTCGAAACCGGTTTCGAAAATGAAAGTGTCCTAATTAAAAATACCTGTAAACAAAATTGAAAAAGTAAACAACGGTCTTTCTACAGATCGATTTCAACTATTCAATGCAAAAAAAAAAAAATCATTTTAAAATACTGAAATGCTACCGAGATATCTTTATAAATTCCTTCCATAGGATTAGCATTGGCGAACGGGTCTTTTCGTTTGACTGAAGTAGCCTCTTAAAGAAAGGTTTCACCGCCCTACGCATTGATGTTGTCTTTACTATAGTTTCCACCGTGATGATTGGTGATGACCGGGCGAATCTTTTGAAGGTTAATGGCAAATTTCTGGGCTTAGCCAAAATTAAGGGCAGGTTGCTCTTACATTGGTTTCCCTATGCTGATTTTTGACCAGTATTCAGGGGTTTAGAGTGAGATATTGTAGATTTCTCACAAGACAATGGAAGTTCACCCTCAACATTTTCCACCAATTGACGGAAAAGTATTTGAATTCGTTTGTGTGTTGTATATTACCTTAAAATATTTTTACATGCTACATATTAAGCTAAAGTTTAATCGAGGGAAAAAACGTTTAAAATTACTAAAATCCCACTTCCAGAAATTATCATCTATAGGCGCCCATGTATCCGCATTTCTTTGCGTGACCCTGTATACGATTTTTTTTTATATTATACAAACATGTCTTATTATGCTAGTTCAATTTAAAAAACTAAAATTCGATTAAAAAACCCGTTTAACAATTTACGCTTATAATCAGTAATGCTTACGAATTATTTAAACTGCATATGATTTATAGTAATTATCGCGCAAAAATGTAGTTAAAAGGGTGTGACATGGTTTCGACACACAAAGGCCTGGAGGCAATCAACAAATATTTCCGGGCAGTACATCGCCTTAAAGTACAGCCTTTTGTTGAAAGGAATTCGTGGAGAGGATAACGAAGTAGTAGTAAGAAAATGACAGTTCTGTGACAGCCGGGAGACCGTCCCACATCCGGTGCATCCTCCGGTGGCACACCCTCGTGCCTCACCGCACCACCGCCTCTCACCCATAGAAACCGATTCGAACGCCCCTAGCGGAAAATGGAAAATTTTTCATGAAAAAAAGGTTAATTTTCTACTATAACATGAGTGGTGAACGTTAGATTTACTAGATTATCATACTATAGGATGGAGATTAAATTTATATTTGAATTTTGAATGATCAACACCTTAACGAGTATTATTAATTAAGCAAAACAATGAAAAATATCAATTTTTAAGAAAAAAGAGTGATTTCTTTTGATTTTTTCAACTCTAAGATCAGAATATCAACTTAAAAAAGGAAAGTTAAGCACATATTTTAGTTATGAACAGACATCACCTTAATGAGTATTATTAATTAAGCAAAACAATGAAAAATATAAATTTTTGTGGAAAAAGACCGATTTCTTTAGATTTTTTCAAGTATAACATCAGAATATCAACTTAAAAGAGGAAAATTAAACATACATTTCAGTTTTTTAATGATCAGCAAAATAATGAATATTAATAATTAAGCAAACAATATAAATGTTTAGGAAAAAACTGATTTCTTATGAATTTTTCAACTGTAACACGATAAATATCAACTTCTAAGAGGAGAGTTAAACTTATAAATTAATTTTTAACAACAAAACCTTAATAAGTATCCTTAATTAATCAAAAGAAATATCAATTTTCAAGAAAAAGATGAATTTTTACGCAAATTTTCAACTTTGAAATACATTTGTTTATATACTGTTACAAGATACTAATTATATTGTTAAACTTTACATATTTTTAAAAGCTTGAATGTCTTTATATCGTGTTCATATTTATTAATAATATAATTAGTATCTGGTAACAATATATTAACAAATGTATTTTAAAGTGGAAAATTTGCGTAAAAAAATCATCTATTTCTTGAAAATATTTCTTTTATTTTAGTAAGGATACTTATTAAGATGATGGTTGTTCAAAAACTAAAATATAAGTTTAACTTTCCTCTTAGAATTTGATATTTCTCGTGCTATAATTGAAAAATTCATAAGAAATCAGCTTTTTTCCTTAAAAAATTTTGATTTCCATTGCTTTGCTTAATTATTAATATTCATTATTTTGCTGATCATACAAAAAACTGAAATGTATGTTTAACTTTCCTCTGTTAAGTTGATATTCTGATCTTATAGTTGAAAAAATCTAAAACAATCAGTCTTTTTCCTTAAAAAGTTGATATTTTCCATTGTTTAGCTTAATTAATAAGTCATTAACTCTCTATTCGATTTGCCCGTATTTTCCCGTTTCCGTAAAACAACTTAAATCGGTTGTAAATCGGACAAAAATAATTTTAACGGAATTGTATTTAAGATGAATGTCAAATAAAGGGGCAAGAAGTGTATATTAGAAACAAACAGGGAAAGAAAATTTAAATTAACATTAGTTTTATAGAAAAATTTATGAAAATGCAGGAAAGCTCTCAAATCGCTCAGAGGGATAAGGTGATGGCTGTTCAAAAAGTATAATTTAAATTGATATCCTCATCTTATAGTTGAAATATTGTAAAGAAATCAGCCTTTTTCATTCAAAATTGATATTTTTCTTGAATAAAAACATTTTCTGATGTTCTATTGCAGTTTGTGACGTCAAAACCCTTTGTTGTGACCCCAAGTTTGAGGAATGTGAAAGGGTACCAGTGAATGGGATTTCTTGTGGGGTGTAGTCATCTAAGGATTTAAATCTTGCATAACTAGCATCTAAAAGTATGATAAAATCTCAAAGCTTTCATTTTTTTAATTATTTTTTATTGTTTTACTTAATTAATAATACTTGTTAAGGTATTGATCATTCAAAATTAAAATATAAATTTAATCTTCATCTTATAGTATGATAATCTAGTCGATCTAATGTTCACATCTAATGGTATAATAGAAAATTATCCCTTTTTTCATTAAAAAAAATTCCTTTTTCCGATAGGGAGCGTTTAAATCGGTTTCTAGGGGTGGTAGGCGGTCGTGCGGTGAGGCACAAGGGTGCGGAACCGGAGGAGGCACCGGGTGGGGGACAATCCTCCGTTCCTCACCCGGCTGTCCCAGAACTGACATTTTCTTTCTACTCGAAGTTTATCTATTTCCTTTTGAAATGTCCAAGGGTGCACACAAAGTATAAATTTCTACATCTTGGGGAAATTGCGGGGCTTGGAGGAAAGCAAGTGTGCTATCCTGACTAACCAATGAGAGAAGGGTTCTTCAGGCCCATAGCTGGGGCAAGGAAAAAGAGAGAGAGTCAGTGAGTTTTAACGAAGAATGCTGGACAGTTAGACTACATAGGATTCTCGACAGTGATGTTGTAATGTCTTAATGATGGATATGGAGTACGATAGTATACACTCGTGTGCAGTGTTTTTTTTTTTTTTTTTTTTTTGCAGAAATTGTTAAGTAAAGTGAGAATGTCTCACACTTCATTGTAATTTTATTTTTATTTTATCTTAACTTAATCGTTCTAATACAGAACTCAGGAAAGATATCGTGTTATATTCGAACTTTATTTATGTACATGCTAAGAAGAATGAAAGCATCGGCTATTTCACCAGAAGGACATGCCTTACTAAAAGCTCACTTCCAGCAATTATCGCTTAGAAGCATAAAGATAAGGGGAGTTCTACGACCGCAAGAGGTACAGCTGCACACCTGAAGTGCAGCAGTCTCCTACGAAATTTTATTTTTTTCGAGATTCTTTGGAAAAATTTGTTTTGGCGATCCTTTGAAGAAATTTGTTCTTTTTTTCCCCCCGAGATCCTTTGAAGAAATTTTTTTTTTTGTTCCCGAGATCTTTTGAAGAAATTTATGTTTTATACGCGATTTTTTGACAAAATACGCGTTTTTTGCGATCTTTTGACGAAAATTGCACCTTTTTCGCGAACTTTTGACGAAATTTGTGTTTTTTCCGCGATTCTTTGACGAAATTCGCGTTTTTTGCGACCCTTTGAGGAAATTTGCACCTTTTTCGCATCTTTTGACGAAATTTGTGTTTTTCCGCGATCCTTTGACTAAATTTGCCTTTTTTTCGCGACCCCTCAAAGAAATTCGAGTTTTTTCTCTGATCTTGGACGAAATTCGCGTTTTTGCGATCCTTTTATGAAATTTCCGCTTTTTTATGATATTTTGACGAAGTTTGCACCTTTTTCGCGATCTTTTGACGATATTTGTGCTTTTTCCGCGATCCTTTGACGAAATTCGCATTTTTTTCGCGATCCCTGAAAGAAATTCCCGTTTTTTCTCTGATCTTTGGACGAAATTCGCAATTTTTGCGATCCTATGAGGAAATTTGCGTTTTTTGCGATCCTTTGACGAAATTCCCGTTTTTGCGATCCCTTGACGAAATTCCCGCTTTTTTGTGATCCTTTGACGAAACTTGCACCTTTTTCGCATTCTTTTGACGAAATTTATGTTTTTTCCGCGATCTTTTGACGGAATTCGCGTTTTTTCTCTGATCCTTGGACAAAATTCGCGTTTTTTGCGATCTTTTGACGAAATTTGTGTTTTTTCCGCGATTCTTTGACGAAATTCGCGTTTTTTGCGATCCTTTGAGGAAATTTGCGGGTTTTTTTGCAATCCTTTGACGAAATTTGCACCTTTTTCGCCTCTTTTGACGAAATTTGTGTTTTTCCGCGATCCTTTGACTAAATTTACCCTTTTTTCGCGACCCCTCAAAGAAATTCGAGTTTTTTCCCTGATCTTGGACGAAATTCGTGTTTTTTGCGATCCTTTTATGAAATTCCCGCTTTTTATGATATTTTGACGAAATTTGCACCTTTTTCGCGAACTTTTGACGATATTTGTGCTTTTTCCGCAATCCTTTGACGAAATTCGCATTTTTTCGCGATAACTGAAAGAAATTCCCGTTTTTTCTCTGATCCTTGGACGAAATTCGCAATTTTTGCGATCCTATGAGGAAATTCTCGTTTTTTGCGATCCTTTGACGAAGTTCCCGTTTATTGCGATCCCTTGACGAAATTCCCGCTTTTTTGTGATCCTTTGACGAAACTTGCACCTTTTTCGCATTCTTTTGACGAAATTTGTATTTTTTCTGCGATCTTTTGACGGAATTCGCGTTTTTTCTCTGATCCTTGGACAAAATTCGCGTTTTTGCGATCTTTTGACGAAATTTGCACCTTTTTCGCGAACCTTTGACGAAATTTGTGTTTTTTCCGCGATTCTTTGACGAAATTCGCATTTTTTCGCGATGCCTCAAAGAAATTCACGTTTTTTCTCTGATCTTGGACGAAATTCGCTAATTGCGATCCTTTTATGAAATTCCCGCTTTTTTGTGATCCTTTGACGAAATTCCCGCTTTTTTATGATATTTTGACAAAATTTGCACATTTTTCGCGATCTTTTGACGATATTTGTGCTTTTTCCGTGATCCCTGAAAGAAATTAGCGTTTTTTCTCTGATCCTTGGACACGAAATTTGCATTTTTTGCGATCCTATGAGGAAATTTGCGTTCTTTTGCGATCCTTTGACGAAATTCCCGTTTTTTGCGATCCCTTGACGAAATTCCCGCTTTTTTGTGATCCTTTGACGAAACTTGCACCTTTTTCGCATTCTTTTGACGGAATTCGCGTTTTTTCTCTGATCCTTGGACAAAATTCGCATTTTTTGCGATCTTTTGACGAAATTTGCACCTTTTTCGCGAACCTTTGACGAAATTTGTGTTTTTTCCGCGATTCTTTGACGAAATTCGCATTTTTTTGCGATGCCTCAAAGAAATTCACGTTTTCTCTCTGATCTTGGACGAAATTCACTTTTTTGCGATCCTTTTGAAATTCCCGCTTTTTTGTGATCCTTTGACAAAATTCCCACTTTTTTATGATATTTTGACAAAATTTGCACCTTTTTCGCGATCTTTTGACGATATTTGTGCTTTTCCGCGATCCTTTCACGAAATTCGCATTTTTTCGCGATCCCTGAAAGAAATTCGCGTTTTTTCTCTGATCCTTGGATGAAATTTGTATTTTTTGCGATCATATGAGGAAATTTGCATTTTTTCGTGATCCCTGAAAGAAATTCGCGTTTTTTCTCTGATCCTTGGACGAAATTTGCATTTTTTGCGATCCTATGAGGAAATTTGCGTTTTTTTGCGATCCTTTGACGAAATTCCCGTTTTTTGCGATCCCTTGACGAAAATCCCGCTTTTTTTGTGATCCTTTGACGAAACTTGCACCTTTTCGCATTCTTTTGACGAAATTTGTGTTTTTTCCACGATCTTTTGACGAAATTCGCGTTTTTTCTCTGATCCTTGGACAAAATTCGTGTAAACTGGGTAAACGATGCCGAAGACAATGGGACCCACCACAGCAACATTGATTTTATATACAGGGTTTTTATACGAACATGGGACAAACTGTGAGGGAAGTTAAAGTACACATAAAGAAGCAATTATGGTATAGCAACGTGGGGTCGGAAATGAAAAGTTTCGGCGAAAAACAAGAAATGCGGAGGCAATGAAAACGAGCGTTTTATTGACATGATACTTACAGTAAGTACTCAAATGTGCCACTGGCAGCATCTAGCAAGTGATTGGCGTACCTTTTCGCAGATTCCAAGTATTTCACGAACATTTGTAGCAACAACTGAAAGTCTTGGAATGAGGTCCTCATCAAAGTCAACTTGTGTTTCTCAACAAAAACTTTATTTATTTATTTATTTTAGTACTTCGTATATTTCGATATTTTTACAGGTGATGAAAATCGTGTGTACAAAGAGCGTATAAAAATATTGCCCTAAAATTTCAATGTTTAGTTACTTTTAACTTAGTAAATAAAGAGTGTATTCTGGAGGCACGTATAGTGACTCCCAGAAGGGAATTTTTTCGAAAGTGTTAATATTCTTATTTTTTAAAACGTGTTGCATCTCGCGTCGTAGAAAAGAAGGTCTCATAATTGTGTTTCTGTAATGTTGTTCACACCGGAATTTTCGAAAAAAATTATTTCAAAATAAGGAAAAGCAATTATACAATATTTTCCTACCAAAATTTTAAAAGTAAAATTTAATTGGCAAATCTTGATTAAAATTAGATGGCATATAATATATCCCACCGCCCTTCAAGGGATTAGGTGGGTATTTTTAGTTTCTCTGTATCTCTAAAACTAAACTCTATGGCAGCTAAGGAAAAATAAAAATAAAAGAGAAAGAAAAAATAGACCCCACGTAATCGAACTTTTTAAATCTTTTGTTAAAAGATTAACAATAATATCTCTTCAAACAGATTGCGGCATTTTAAACTGTGACATTTAATTGAATGAGGACGGTTTGGCCGATGCGCGTTTAGAAAAACGGGTGAAAAGAAGTCGATCTCGCACTTTCCGATCTTCTCTGCTTGCCTGTTTTGGAATGGCGTTTCTGGCGCGTACCGTAAAACTTTTTTTCGACAGACGCTTTTTAATTAACAACTCAGCTAATTATATAAAAAAAAAAAAAAAAAAAAACTCTGAGCCTCAGGTGCAATTAGAACCTACGCGCGGTAGATTTACATAGCCCTCGTACACAGACAGACACACTAGCATCTTTTGTTTATTATTATTATTATTATTTATTTTTTTTTTTTTTAGTAGCTTAATAACGGATTTGTAGAATGATTAATGTCGCAGGTTTAGTCTTGGCCTTGGTCTTTGAAATAAGGTCGTATGAAAATTGAAACCATGCGTGTGAATATGCTTCTACAATTTTATTATATTCTATTTATTCAGATACAACGTGTCATTTTACGGAAAATAAATATTTTTACTTGAAAAATGCATAAACTTTTACAGAAAAATAAAACAGCACACCTTTACAATAGTAATAATAAACATAATTTATATTTGACCGATTTGTTTGAAGAAAATTCGCGAGCGAGTGTTAATATATTCTAAAGTTGCCAATTGTTACTAATTTTTTTTTTCATAAGTGCTTCAAAATTTTATATTGTGTCAAATTTTTAATTAAAAACTCGCACTTGCATTTTTTTTTTTTTCTGTATTTCGGATTTTTTTTCTTAAAAATAATTTTCGAGAATATTTTAAGATCATCTATTCTTTAGAATTTTTCCAGAAAAAAATAAATCCAAAGCAAAAGTATAAAAATTAATAAATATCGCTATAATGACCTCGAATTAAGCCCCTGGGGCACTCAACCGGGTACCGTTCGTCGATGTCTCAAATTTATTGAATTTAACTTTTAATTTTTTCCGATGGTTATCTTGTGTGATCGGGTCCGCTGCTACCGTTCTATGGTTGTGTGTGTGTGTGTGTGAGGGGGGGGGGGGCAGGGGTGACCTCCGACGAGTGCGTAGCTTCCTTTTTCGCTAAGTAGATTCATTAATTAAATACTCACTAAGTATTTCATTAATTAAATGCTCAAAAAAGTAAAAAGAGCTCGCACTAAGATTTTTTTTCTCTGTATTTCAGATTACTTTCTTAAGGCGGTTCTCAAATCCCCTGTTCAACACCGCGAAACTTTCTGACACGTTTTTAAACGAAAAGACATAAAATTTGAGGTCTAACCATTGAAGCAATTTGGAACCGAAATGAGTTTTCCATGTTTTGATAAATAAAATACTTGTCGAGTTATGAGTACTTTTGGTCACGTGACGACCATTTTTTTTCTTCTTCCGCGGAATCGCGTTCGGAAATTCGGTTCAAAATGCCTTGTCATTAATTTCTAAAATATCTTGTTCCTTTACCCCCCCCCCCCCCCAAAAAAAAGAGTCTTTTGATTACATAATTTTCGAATATAAGAATACTTGCCAATTTTACGCATTTCCGAAATATGAATTAAAAAATGTGTGAGAAAGTAGTTCTTTGAAACCAGCCTTAATGCTTTTCGAGATTCTTAGTTTATTCTTAAGAATTTTCCAGAAAATACAAGTTTAAAATACCCTAATCAGTATTGAAAAAAAAGAAAAATCCACGACGCAGCACTGCGCAGTAATTAAATATACGTAGAATAATCTGTAACATGATCATCATAAAAATCTATTAATAATAACTGTTTCACACACACACAGATAATAATATTTTGACAGTTACACATTTTATTAGCAACACTAAAAAAAAATTCACAAAGGTGTAAGGGGGGGGGGGTGCGTATGGAGGTTTCAGAATGCAATTTAAAAAATAAAAATATTAATTCCTCATATCATTTATTTTACATTTTCAAGAGCATCTTATATTTTCAATGCCCCTCCTGAAAATTTCCAGAGAAGGCACACACCTTTCCCGCCTATGGCCGTGAGACATAAATCAAGTTATTTTTACTAAAATAAAAACATATTTTAAAATTTCGATTAAAAAGAATTAATTTTCGATTAAAAAAATAAAAATTAAATAAAATTCATTAAAATAATTATTTACAAAACTTGATGATGTCTGCCAAAATATTTATAAAATGTAAGAGATCATAATGAAACTTTGCATATGCATACAAAATACATTATTATAGTAATATAATTTAGTTGCTTCATAAAAGAAAAAAAACTAATCATTTCTTTTATAAATATTTCACAGAAGTTTAGAACAGTTCTTCTGGTCAACTAGTCAAAAATTTAATGAAATATGAAATTTCTATATATATTTAAAATTTAAATTATTGCACACATGGGAAATGTGGGAGGAGGGGGAAAGTGGTTATTTGATTTATCAAAGAGACCAATTTTTTAGAACTTAGAGGGAAGAAATAATTTAGCCAAATAACGTGATAAACACGCCAAAATGAATACCTGACAAACAGTGTGTTGATGATATTTTCCCCTTATCCATAAAAAAATCCCTCTTGGATAACAGCCAGTGCCCCCTAGTTCATGTAGCGATTGTAGGTTGTAGGTATATCTGTACATAAATTCTTTTATAAGCATTTTTAATTTTAATACATAATTTTAAATATGGCGTTTAAAATTATTAGCTTATATGTAACTTTATTTTATATTATTATTAATTTTGTTTAGTATTAATTAAACTTTTTAATAGCCTGGCACATGTGTCAGGTAAAAATTTTGACAGCACGTGTATTAGACACGTCCTTTTTAAAAAAAAAAAATTATTATTTTAATGCGGCTTAAAAAAGGTAATTAATTCTTTATTAATAACGATTAAAAACCTCAATTTAAAAATTTAAATTAACTTTTAACAGCCTAACACATGTGTCAGTTAAAAATTTTGACAGCACGTGTGTTAGCACGTTAATTTTTTTTAAATTATTATTTTAATGTAAAACTACTTAAAAAAATAATCAATTCTTTATTGATAACGATTAAAATACCCCAATTTAAAAATTTAAATTAATAGACTTTTTTTTTCTTTGCTTAGATCGTTTTGTATAACTTTTGAATTTTAACGTAATAGGATTTTTTAATTTTCTTTTTTTTCAACTGGATGTTTAAAGTTTTAATATTTTATTTTAAATCTCGTTATTTCAAACTGATGTATTGTTTCTTAGCTTAAACATAATTTGAAATGTTAAGTTAGTACATATTTCTTAAATTATTATTTTCTAGCTTTAGCGTGATTCGTAAATTTGAGGCACATACATTTTAAAACATATCCTTATTTTAGAAAAATTATAGTTATAAATTTCTAATTTTAAACTGGGCCAGTTAAAAAATGATTTTTTTTTTCAATTGTTTCTGAGGAAGTCGAGTTTTTACTGACCATACAAAATTATTTTTTTTTTCTTTCTTTCCCTTTTTTTTTTTCAGCTGAGAAGAAAAGATATTTAAAAGGTTGGTTATTATTTTTTTTTATTAAAATGTAATTTACAAGCGCGTTGAGAGTCTCGCGCTGGATGTATTTTTATTGGAAAAAAGGTATGTTTTTATTTCGGACTTTGTTTTTTCCGTAATGTATGCTTAAGCCCCAGAACTTTTGGTCGCAAATAGATGAAAGTCGTGCAAGGGCTTTTGTCTATTTTCATTCGTAAGTGTCAAGGATCATGCATATATTACAACGAAAAAACGAAGTCCAAAACCAAAACATACCGTTATTTCCAATAAAAACACTAGATGGCGCCATCTCTCGAAACCCCCAGTTTTCGCCAATCCTTGGCGAAAAAAAAATCCGAGTTGGCGGGTATACACCGAACGAAAGTCCTCCCTATCTTCTGATGGAATCAAGTACATTTGACGTCCTAAAAACAAAAAATATGATGTTCGATACCAAATACCCACCATCAAACATGGAAGCGGCAAAGTGATGGTTTGGATTTGGTTTTCTCGCAGCGGAGTTGGACCTTTAGTTCGAATTGAGGGGGATATGGATCGGTTCATGTATGCTATGCTGATATATTAAAGACTCATATGCTAAACAAAACATGCCTGCTAAGTGGTATTTTCAGCAAGATAATGACCCGGAACACAAATCCAAATACGTAAGTGATTTTATAAAACGCAGAAAAGTCAAGGTTCTAGAGTGGCCAAGTCAAAGCCCGGATTTGAACCCCATAGAGTATCTGTGGGAGGAGTTAGATCATAGAGTAAGATGCTAAAATTATTCGAATAAGGAGGCTTTATACGAAGCTCTTAAAAATGAATGGGACCGAATTACTTTAGATCGAATACAAAAGTTAGTCGACTCGATGCCCGCGCGTTATGAGGCTGTTATAAAAGGCAGAGGATATGCTGTTAAATATTGACTGACACATTACTATATTTGATAATTATTGTGTTAAAGTGATTTTTTATTGTAATGTTAAAAAACTTTTGAATTATCATTTTTCTGACTTTTCATGGGTGTCACGTTACTTTCTAACAAATGATAGTTAATTTACTAAAATTCTCTAAAACATTGAATATGGTTAAATAAAATAAATAATTGATTTTAATTAAGTCAATTATTATCTTTGTCAAAATACTTTTGAGCGCTACTGTATTTACATATAATATAGTTATTTGACAATAACTATATTCGAAATTTATCTGTGTCCACGGAATACCGATTTTTTTTATTTTAAGATGTCCTTACTAGCAAAAGGTCGTTATAGGGAAAATCTAGTGTGAATGCGAAATTTCATTATTGAAAAGATGTCCTTACTGCGAACTGTGGCACTAGCTAAGACACCCCAAGAAAAGCAATGCATGCAACCTTCCTTTTTAAATGAAGGGACAGCACGAACGCAGTCCCAACTACCAAAAATTATGCACCCCAAGCAACTGCAATTTGCAGATGTGGCGAACGTCAACCCATCAGTGCATTGACAAGTCTGTGCTCGGGGGAGCCTCCTTCTTGATCAAGGCTGACCCCGGTGCTTAAGTATGAGTACCCAGAAGCAGGAAAAATATATATTTAAATAAGTCTTTTAACTCAAACTGGTGGGAGCAGCATATTTCGTTTGTACGAAAATGAGCATGAAACTAGCAATTTGAAAGTTGTTAAATGTTCTTAAAAAATAAGAAACAAATTAGGATATGGAATATTTCACAAACAATAAAAATAAACGAAAATAAAAATTACGAATATCGAATTTTTCATTTTTATATTTTACATAACTTCCAAAGTTATTTCGTCAAATTGAATATAAATCTAGATTGGCCTTAAAAGCCTTATCTTAATATAAGGTTGAATATTTATTTGCAGTTGCAAGGTAAACATTAAACATTAAAGGATAGATGAAAATTCAAGTCATTCAGTCTAAGTCAGTTGAAACAATACGTTATGGTTATAAGCAGTGTTGGGCACGCTCACGAAAAAAACGAACTAATTCAAACTCAAACTCAATTTCTCAAAAATGAGTCAAGTTCACGTTCAAACTCAAAATTTTTCAAACGAACTCGCTCAACTCAAACTCATCTATGAAAGTGAGCGAAGTTCACTGATAGTTCGTTTTTTTTTTTTTTTTTTTTTTTTCCCCTTTTAATATATATATATATATATTAGAACTTTATCGTCCAAATTTATAAAATTCACTTCTACTTTTTTGTTTCGGGTCGGGTTGACTATCATTTTTTGGGTTCGGATTGGATTTTGACTCTTGCCGTTCGGGTTGACCAGATTTTTCAAAAGAATGTCCAAAATATTTTTTCAGATTAAAAATCTATATACAACAAGATCTTCATAATGCATACTCCCAAAAAGTACACATCTAGTCGTCGAACACTTTTGCAATTCCTAATACTTAGGTATTTATACGCTTATATCGCTGAATATGGGAACCTCCCAATCTACACAAATGTAACGTGTTTATGTATGCATAAACTATCACAAGTATCATACATGTGTTTTTGTGTATATCAAAAATTAAATGTTGGCAATATTTTTCATATTCCGAGAGAAGGAAAAATTATTCTAAACTGTACCGTAAAGAAAGAATGATCTTTGGTCATATTTTTTATAAATTTTATTTCTCATGCAGTAATTTGAATATATACTCATTCATACTCAAAAACATATTTATTTTCATAGTTGTGCTCAAACTTTTTGTAAAAATGCAAACAACCCGACTTCGAAAAGATCTAACTATGACTCGCAAGAATTATTCTAGGCTGAACCCAACCCGCAAAAAGAATATTAGAATCATTCGTTAAGACCTGAAAACAGGAATTTATGTACAACCTGACGCGATGCAAGACTCTATTCAATGATCCCGAGGTCTCTACTATTCAGAGATTTTACTATATTTGAATATTAATCCGAGAGTAGTCGCGCCTTTTTTAGAACGTAGTCGGGGGGGGGGGGGGGGAGCATTCGGTCTATTTGCCGCCGTTCCCGTTTGGCCGAAAAAAACTGAGGAAAATTACGGGTGTTACTAGAAAATCGAAAACGGAGAAAATGAGGGGGATTATTGCTTGAATCAAAAAATTTAGATGTTATACCAATTAGTACATATTTAAGTATATATTCGGTTAACATTTAAATAAATGTTTTAATAACTTTTTTTTTTTCAAAATATGTTAAAATGATAAAAAAATATTATATAAACTGACTGAATTTGTAAAGATATAATGAATACAATGAATTAGAACATATTTTCAGTTATAAATTTCAAATCGTGATAGTTATATATTTTTTGGAAGGACAGCACCGCTGTCAGGTTGGATTTGATAGTGCTCCGGCACAAGAAGCCAATTTGAAGTTGAAAAAACTACGTTACATCAATCATTTATGTAATTTAAATAAATATTCAATTGTGTATTTCAGGTAATATTATTAATAACACATATCAATATTTCATTCTAATTTTTTTTCTTACCATATCTATAGAAATAATAAAAAGTTGACTAAAATAACCCTTTCTCCGAAATTATTAACGTAAAGGAGTAGCTACTTTTCATTTCTTATTTATTTATTTTTTTCGTTGATTCGTTTTTGTGTGTGCAACTTTACAGATTTTACAATTCAGTCCTTTTTTTCAAGTGAAAATATATGTACCAAATGAAAATATATGAAAATGAAAATAATGAAACAAATGAAAATAAACGGCAGGGCCGCAGCTAGAGGGGAAGGGGCAGGCGCGAGAACGGAAAACGAATGGGGCGACAAATGAAGTTTGGTTGTAGAGTTCTTAAGAACCTACACTAGCCACACGAAGAAACTCGCAAACTAATGTTAAATATCTATGGAAATGTCGTTTTAAAATTTCTCGCTCACATTTTAATATTCACAAATGATTTTTTTCCTTAGGATAGTTGAAACATTGTCATTAGCATTGTTAGTTTGTACGTTTCCGATTTTGGTTTCAGTTTTTTTTTAATGATGCTATTTTCACTTTCGGATCCGGTTCCGAAAGTGAAAGTAACTTTATAAAAAAAGGTTGCAACCAAAATCCAAAAAGTAAACATTAACCCGGTTAGAGATCACCCTCAGATATCCCAAACAGAATAAATCATTTAAAAACATTCAAATGCAAGCAAGAAATATGAAAAAAAAAAAAAAAAAAAAACTCTTCCATAGGTTTAACATTAGCTTGCGAGTATCGTCGCGTGACTAGTGTAGGCTCTTAAGACAATGTAATTCTTTGTGTTTTTCTAAAACACAAAGTTCTAAAACATTGCGACTTTAAACGCCTTATTAGTAATTACTACAACTTCTGTAAAATCTGTGAAAGTGAAATCTGTCTATAACGAAATCCTATCTTAAGGCTGTTCTTAACTGCTCTGCTGAACAAGTGCAAAACGTTTTGACACATTTACAAATTCATTTTTTAACGGAAAGGTGTAAAACTGGAAAGCTTGACCATGGAAGCGATTTGGAATTGAACTGTTTTTTCCATTTTTTGATCAATCAATTACCTATTGAGTTATAAGCTAATTCGATCACGTGACAAACACGTTTTTCGCCCGCTCTTGAGTGCTCTTTCTTCCTTCGAGCGGAAATTCGGTTCAAAGCGCCCACTTTGACACGATTTTCTGAACGATCTATTGCGTTTGCAAAAAAATGGAAAAACAGATCCATTACATTGTTTCTGAATAACAACACCAGCTAGTTTCATGCATTTTCGAACAAAAATAAATTAAAACTTATGCCAGAAAGTTGCCCTTTTGGATTTGAGAACACACTTAAAGGAAAAAAAAAAGATGTTCACTACAGAAAGAATACCAACAATTATACCTGCTAAGACAGAAACATGTATAATTCTTTTCAGTTCCTTTGGATTTCGTTTCAGAGGTTTTAATGAATCAATATTTTAAAAAGTTGATTGCATAATTCAGTATTCCGCATTTTTTGATTACATATTTTAAATTTTAAAATGTAAATTTACTTTGCGGAGGCGGGGGGGGGGGGGGGGGCAAAATCTATGTTTACCCCGGGTGCAAAAAAGGCTAATTTCGGCCCTGATATACTGACTTATTTCAGGTGGAGCATGACCCTCTTATGACTCTTTGAGTACGAACTTCGTATATATGAAGTAAATAATAAATAATTTATTCAAATTAAATATTTAATTTGAATAAATTTCCCCAGTTGATTAATATTTCTTCATTTTCCGATTCTTCATTATCAGTTTCATCATCTTCGTTTAGAACTAAATTATTGCATTCTTCTGATGAACTGGCTTCATCACTACTATAATCCTATTGTAAATTATCATAACGTTAAAAAATAAAATTTATAGAGAATATACTTATAAACAATTAAAAATACAATATGTAAACGTTTCGCCAAGCGACACGCAAGGCATCATCGCTTGGCGAAACGTTTACATATTGTATTTTTAATTGTTTTTAAGTATATTCTCTATAAATTTTATTTTTTAACTGTGCTCAAGTCTGTCTTAGTTTATTTTATTTGGTATTTTAATGGTTTTTAAATTCAGACGTTAAATGCATATGTACTGTATATCATAACGTTTTTAAAGTTTCTTCAATAGTTTAAAACTTTTTATGAGACATTGAAAAATAATAAAAAACTGTACGGCAAAATAGCAAACAGAGAAGGAGAGATAGCAAACGAAACGAAACAGACTCCGCCATTCCCGGAAACTTCCCTTCTGAGAAATTCCAGGGGATGAAAAAGAAAAAAAAGAATGCTGGGGAGAAAAAAAAAAAAAAAAAAAAAACCGGCTGCCGCCCGTGATCACACGCCGGTCATTCATTCAGACCAAATATAACTTTAGAATGGAAATGCAATAAAATCCTGAGAAAACGCTGGAATGACTTGTAATTTTACTACACAGGAGGTCGAACAGCGAAGGTCAGTTACGCAGCATTTCAGCATTGTTGTAACTATAAGGGGAGATGGGTTACAAGAAGATAATAATTTTTGGCGGGAAATGACCATAGAAACACAAGAACTCAAGGCCGGTGATTGGTTTCACGGGCCCCTACAAGGAAAAAGTAGGGAAATCCGCCTCTTATTCGAATCGCTGCATAATTGAATCAGTCATTTTTTTAGATTTAAGAACACAACGTTTATTGTAGTTTCTTTGAACCAACGCCCCTTCCTTTAATTGAAACAGATTCAGCTTTACAAACAGGTTTAATTTAAAAGGTGGTTATTAAATTTTGATCGAATTTTGTCTTGAAATGATTTACTCCAGGGTATTCTGAAATTTTCCATTTTATCCGCTTGACAATCTCAATGTCTATGACGCAATAAATTTACCAGCAAAAACGGTTAATTTCAATCCGTTGTTAAATAAATAAGAAACGTTCCCCTCCCCTATAAATGCGATGCATGTTTAGTTATCATTAACTAGCAAAACCCTTGGTTTGCACGCGTAGTTGTTGAAATATGCCAAGTAATATTTTTGCATTTGAAATTAATGTAAAATTAGTTAATTAATAAATTTTATGTAAAATTTCATAGAAGTTAGAACGTTTTTAAAACGTTTTCTGCTCATTTCATCATTTTAATTTTGATTTTTTTTTAGAAACCATTTTTAGAGATCATTTGTATCTTAAGGCTGTTCTTAACTGCTCTGCTCAACAAGCGCAAAACGTTTTCACATACTTACATATTCATTTTTTAACGGAAAGATATAAAATTGGAAAGCCTGGACATGGAAGCGATTTGGAATGGAACTGTTTTTTCCATTTTTGGATTCATCCATTACCTATTGAGTTATAAGCGAATTCGATCACGTGACAAACCCGTTTTTCGCCCGCTCTTGAGTGCTCTTTCTTCCTTCGCGCGGAAATTCGGATCAAAACACCCACTTTGACACTCTTTTCTGAAAGATCTATGGCGTTTGCAAAAAAATGAAAAAAAAAAACAGCTCAATGACATAGTTTCGGAACAACAACACCAGCTCGTTTCATGCATTTTCGAACAAAAATAAATTAAAATTTATGTCAGAAAGTTGCCCTTTTGGATTTGAGAACACCCTTAAAAGTAGCCGGCATATGCCAAATTTCGAGTTTTTCGTCAGTTCAGCATCACGAAAATGGTAAGTTTAGAATGTTTTTTCTCCTGCGCTCTTTTGAATTTTTTTAAAAACTGTTCTTTGCCTGTATCATAAATGTAGTAGCCATGTAAAATTTCAAGTTTCTACCCTTAACGATTTCATATAAAAACCGTAATTTAAAAAGTCTTTAGAACATTTTCTACTCATTTCACGCTTTTCAATTTTGAATTTTTTAGAAATCATTCGTAGAGAGCATTTTTATCTTAAAAGTAACCCCCCATTAGAAATTTTTAATTTCTATCCCCTTTAGCATCACAAAATTCGCAATTCAGATTTTTTTTTTTTTTCTACATCATTTTAAATGTCGAAAAAAAAAAAAAGACTATTCTGCGCGTGCATCGCATATTTTCGAACTTTTTAGCTTACATTTCAAATTTCTGTCCTTAACAATTCCATAGAAATCGCATTTAGAACGATTTTAGAACGTTTTTTGCTCGTTTCATCCTTTTAATTTCGATTTTTTTAGTCTCTTAAAAGTAACTTAGAGGTCTGCACGGGCCGCAATTTCCAGGCCCGGGCCTGTCCCGAACGAAAGCTATCTGGTCCGGCCCGGTGTAAAAATTGAAAGTTCGACCCGAGCCCGGCCGGCCCGTTTACATTTTTACAGTTCTTGGCTCGGCCGGCCCGTACAAAAATCAGTGAAAACAGGCCCGGCTCGGCCCGACTCAATTTCTACAAAAAATCCATTTTTTTTCTCGACATACAATTAATATTCTTTTAATGAATATACTACATGCGTATTTATGGGGGGAGGGGACATTTTACAGTATATTTTACATTACTATGTGTTCGCAAAACAGAAAACATACAATTGTAACATTAATGATTACTTACGGTCTTGGACGTTTCGAAATTCAAACAATAATTCATTAAAAAATTAATGTAGTTTAGAATAAAGGGTTAAAAACATAGTAACTTTTGAAGCTACATAATGACAAGTAGATTTATAAAAATATTTCTCAATCATTTAAAGTCTTTTCTCAAATACAAAGGAGCTACATTCTGACACATTTCTGAATTAATTTCTTTTCGGAAAAACGTAAGATTGGCAGGTATTCTTATTCAGAAACTATGTAAATGGATAATTTTTTATTTATTTTTAATATAAACGTAATATATCTTTGAGAAAATACTGCCATAGTTAGCGTTTTGAATCGAATTTTCGGACGCGGCAGCACGGGAAAGGCTAAAAACATAAAGTCTCGTGACAAGAATCTCTTATATCTCTAAGTAATTTATCAAAAATGAAAAAAGCTATTCGCTTCCAAATCCCTTCAATGTCAGGGCTTTCAATTTATGCCTTTACAGTTAAAAATGAGGCAGAAAATATATCGGAAAGTTTCGCATTGTTGAGCAGTGAATTTGAGGACCATCTTATGGTACCATGTAACTTTTCCAAAACCACTGTTAACAGAAATTCATTATCGCTCTTAATACTTTTACAAAACATAATGCCTGCCCTATACATTCTGAGAACGATTAAGACCAATTTCGTCCCGGCACACGACTATGTAGAAAAAAAAAAATCCCTGCCGGCCCAGCCTACAGGCGGAGGTACAGTTTTTAGATTTCGAAGTTAAGTATACTAATTAGACCAACAAAAACTAAATCATGATTAGAGATAAACTCACTTTAACAATTTTATCTGGTCGCTTTTGACGAGTTTTTATTTCATTTTTATATAAGAGCTGGTTTTATCAGAATCATGCTAAGGCAGTATTACAAAACAACAACAAAAAAAAACAATACTTTTCCATGCTCAACAATTCGAAATTTTCAGGCACATTTTCAGATTCATTTTTAATAGAAAAAATATTAAACTTGTTGACGTGATTATTTGAAGAGATTTAAAAGCGACCTGCGTTTTTATTTTTCGTTCAATTAATTAAAACTTGATTTATAAACAATTATTTTCTCAGTAGACAATATTTTTCGTTTCTAACACAATTGCTTCGGGAAATTCGGTTCAAAATGCATTTTTTGAAATACATTCTGCCTCTATCAAAAAATCGATCATTACGGTACATTATATATTAGTTTCTGAATAAGAGAATAAAAAAAATTGGATGCGTTTGAGAGCAAAAATGAATTTAAAAACGAGTCAGAAAACAAGCAGTTTGGATTTGAATACAGCGTTAATACGATGATTTTTTTCTTCAACCGCTATGTATTTTTAATTTGTTTTTGCTGTAAGAATTGGTCCTATGAAAAACTTGTCAATATAAATGTTGTAGACAATACTAAGAAGATAATTATAAATTCATGCGAATTATATATTTTGTGAATTGATTAAGTTATGGATTATTTCTTCTTCAATTCCACCTTTTTGTTTTCGTTTTTAATTTTTTTTTGCGGTGCGAATTTACAATTTCTTAATGTTTTCCCCTTAGGAGCTCGCGTTTCGTAGAGTTTGTTTACGTGTGACGTCACCTACGCTTTCTTTATAGAAGTATTAATAGTCAGATGAGCCTAAGTAAAAATAAACGATGCCCAGCTTTTTCATTTGATTTCCGAAAACAAAACAAACAAGAAGGCGGGACGACGGGGGGGGGGGGGGGGGGGCGAAACATAGGCATGAAAGTGGCTAGTGCCGAACAAAAAAATGCAAACTTTATGAACGAAGAGGAGAGAAGGAGCCAACCAACGAGTCATGATTTTTCCACTCAATTCAATCAAACCACTCAACTCAATCAAAAATTTTCAATTTTTCCGCGCATCATTGTTAAAATTCGCGATTTTTCCGTGCCCGATCTACAAAATTTCCGATTTTTCCGCGTCTGATTGACAAAATTCGCGATCTTTTCGTGCCCAACCAATGAAATCCGCAATTTTTCCGCGCCCGATCACCGAAACTCGCGATTTTTAATTGATTGACGAAATTAACAATTATTTTACGCGGTAAATTGACAAAATTCATTTATTTTCTCGCGATAACCTGACAAAACTCACCATTTTTCTCTGCCGATGACCGAAATTTGTAGTATATCCGAGCATTATCGACAAAATTCGTGATTTTTCCGCACATGATCGACAAAATTCGCTATTTTTTCTTGCCCGACCAACGAGATTTGCATTTTCTTAGAGCTCGATCGACAAAACTCGCTATTTTTCCGTATCCAATCGGTGATTTTTCCGAGACTGATTGATGAAATTCGCGATATTTTCTCGCTTTTAACAGAAGAACATGGGACTTTTTCGCAACCGATGAACGAAATTTAAGGTTATTCCTCACCTAATCGACAAAATTTGCGATTCTTAACTGACTGACAAAATTTGCAATTTTTTCCCGCGGACAATTGACAAAATTCACAGTTTTTACTCGCGACTGATGAAACTCACGATTTTTACGCAGCCGATCAAAAAAAATTTCAATTTTTCCGCGCATCATTAACAAACTTGACGACTTTTCCGTGCTTGATCAAAGAAAGTTACGATTTTTTGGACCCTGATCAACAAAATTCGCGATTTTTCCGTGCCCGACCAATGAAATTCGCGATTTTTCTGAGGCCGAACGACGCAG
The DNA here is from genome assembly GCA_963932465.1 of Maratus speciosus. NCBI lineage: Eukaryota > Metazoa > Arthropoda > Arachnida > Araneae > Salticidae > Maratus > Maratus speciosus. The sequence continues at coordinate 1,014,538 of CAWVRF010001568.1, read as the reverse complement.
AAACTCGCATTTTCCCGTTGCCTGGTCGGTGAAATTTGCAAATTCTTCCGCACCTCATCGAAAAAATTCGCGATTTTTCCGCAGCTCATCGATAAAATTCGCGATTCTTAAATGGCTGACGAAGTATTCCTTTTTTCTCGAAGATCACGATTTTTCCCTGCAACCTATAGACAAAAATTACATTTTTTTCCAGTTACAAATTGACGAAGCTCGCGGGCCACAGGTTGTGCATCCCTAATATATTAGTACATATATATATCTATATATATATATACTAAATTAAGAATCGTGTAAATATCCATTTTTGTTGCTGTTTTTTTTAAGAAATGAAGAAAAAATCGATATGATTTGATTGTCTGATATTGGCGAAAAGACCTGATTTTTTTTTTATATTAAACACATGTAAATATATTTTTATTTTTATCGTGCACATTTATATGATGACAGTCCAGAATTAGAATATTTAATTTTATCATGTGATTTTGTAATTTTTCTATAAGCTTGTATAGTTAAGATTAGCCCATATATAGGCTAAATTTATTGAAAATCGTTTGCAATGTACTGATATATATATATTGTCTAAATAATTAAGAATTATGTAAATATCCATGTTTTGAAAAAAAAAATAATATGAGTTGATTGCCGAATATTGGCAAAAAGACTTTCTTACTTTTTTATATTATGAAACTTATAAATATATTTTTATCTTAATCGTATACTTTTATAAAAATGACTGTCCAGAATTAGAATATTTAATTTTATATGTAATTTTATAATTTTATATATGCTTGAATATTTCAGATCAACACAAATATAATGGCTAAATTTAATGAAAATTGTTTGCAATGAACAGACATATATATTTTCTTAATAATTAAGAATCATGTAAGTATCCATGTTTTGAAAAAAAAAAATCGATATGAGTTGATTGCCGGTTATTGGCAAAAAGACTTGCTTTGTTTGTTGATATTATGAAACATGCAAATACCCTTTTAATTGTATCATAGTTTTATACCATCAGTGTCCAGAATTATAATATTTAATTTTATATGTAATTTTGCTATTTTTCTATATACCTGAATCTTTCAGATCAACACATATAATGGCCAAATTTATTGAAAATTGATTGCAATGTACATATATCTATATATTTTTTAATTAATTAATAATCTTGTAAAAATAATCAATGTTCCGAAAAAATATTTCGTTATGAGTTGGTTGTCGGATACTGGCAAACTTGCTTATTCTCTTAATATTGTGTAAATATTTTTTTAATTATAGTTTTTATAATATAACTGCCAAAGGTTTGATTTTATAATCTCCCGTGTTTTTTTTTTTTTTTTTTTTTTTTTTTTTTTTTTTTTTTTTTTTTTTGGGGGGGGGGGGGTTGTTATTTTTTCTAAAAATGATAGAAACCTATAATAAATATTATTATTCTATTTCCCTGTATACTTGATTTTCCGTACTTTTAATGTTTACTGTTATCCAAAGTTGCCTGCAATCAACTTTATCTACCTATATTTAATATTTTACATCAGAAGTCTGGTGCAAAAAATAACTGAATGGATTTAAAAGTTATCCTGATTTGAGAATACTTTGGTTTTCTGAAAAAGTTTTGGTTAATCTTCTTAATATTTTGAAACTAGTAAATAATATTTAAAAAAAAATTTAATTTGCAATTTAATTTAGTTTAAATTAAAACGTTTTAAAAAATAAATGCAGAAATTTACTTATAATCTTTGTTTCCCGTGTTATAGTAGCATGCTGTTTAATATATTTTTAGTTGCTTATGTTTAATGCATTGTATTTATTTATTTTATCTCCATATCCTTCAGTTTTCCTGTTTGCAGTATAAAAAACGCCGTGGCAAAATATACGTATATTTTTCTATACCTTTTATAACGTATATACAGAGACGTTTTTCGAATTTTATGTATGAAAATAACACTTAATAAGCATTATTTAAATGAAAAATTTAAATAAAAATAAGAAAATACAATTTACAGTAGGTATTCGCGCCATCTGGCGACGACTGTAGTCTTAACGACTCCGATACTAAGGAATATTGTGAAGGCCGTATAAGGCAGGCAATCGAGTTTGGCCGTGGTTATACCTAAGAAAACACCAGATTGTAAGGTAAATTATTCAATACACACAGTAGGTAAAAGCGCCCCTACAATTCTCCGGAGATAACCTCTGATTCTCCGAAAACAAAGGGATTTCGACTTACTGTTACGTCCTTATAAGGGGGATGGAGTTGGTACATCACATGCAATGGTACATCACATGCTGTGGTAGCGGTAAATATCAATGGTAGGGATACTTCCGGCCACCTAAGTGGGCAGTATCCTTTGGTTTCAGGAGCAGTTGGTTATTAAAATCAGTATCTGTGGACACGTCATTACAGTAAGCTCGACCTCAACGGCCAAGTGTTTACTGGATTTTTTCTCTCTTTCGGAAAGGAATAATGCACTGCATTTTTATCATAAAGGAAAAACTATATCATTTTTCTGGCGTGAGTATCAGAATATTTTCTTATTTAAATATTCCTTTCTTTGAGAATAATCTTATAACGAAAGATACAGAAATGAAAATAAGCCAGAAAAACAGATTTATTTTCAGCCAGATTTTGGTAGGTTTATTCTCCTTGTTCGAATTTACAAATATTCCACCACTTGACGAATTGAAACCACACTCCCTAACGTAGAATAACTTCCCTTTCCTCACCTTAATTTTCCGATGTTATTTTGTCTTTTGAAGGATGATTCCTGTGGAAATATTCACAAAGATAAAGGGAATTAATTCCCTCCCCTTCCCCTCGACACACACACCCAACAATTTTAAAATAATGTTGATTGCTCAAAATAAAAGAAAGAGTCTTGTAAGTAACTGAATTAAAAAAAAATCGTACAAAAATTTTCTATCATCTTTTATACTGGAAAAGAAAATTTATCGTATATCCACAATATTTATCGAATCTTTAGCAACGCCATGATTAGCCCATTTCTGTAAAAAAGAAAAAATATGGAATCTCATGTGTGATATCATGGAAGTCTTCGTATGCTCATGTTTGAGAGAAAATTATTTTTCTCTTGTTATCATCTCGTACTAGTACAGACTGGTATGTTACTTTTAGAGGGTGCAATTACTGCACAATGTGTTACGCGAAAGCCCTATTCTTTTTTTGTAAAATCAATCACCATTAATCGACAACTTTTTTAATAGAGATAGACTCAAACTGAATCTATGATTTCAAAAACTATGTAAAGCCAAGATTTGAGATTTTTGAGGAATTAATCAGATCTGTGTAGTACACAAATAGTAGATAGGTTAAGAACTTTTATCTTTCTTAAATCTTTATATATATATATATATTTATCGGATGCCAGTTATTTATTTTATAATAATAATAATAATAATAATAATAATAAACTTTGGACTTATCTTGTTTTTGCATTCAACAGTATCTCAACCCTTAAATTCCCCATCCAAAACACAGAAAAACTAACCATACTTTGTATTTTGTACACTGTATAATTCTAAATTTAGTAGAAAAATAAACTTATGTTATTAAGGCGACAGGGTACCTTTTAAACTATTTTTTTTTTCAATTTTGAATAATGGTGTAATATCTGTGGTTGCATTATATTTAATAATCAGAGATGAGAGCGCTCCGATCCAAATGACTGATTGCTACCACTAAATTTTAATGGTATTTCTCGGCTTATTTGATGACAAAATTTCTGAGAATTAATAAAGCAAATTATACTGTTAAATGTTAGTGGACCCAAATCAAACATTTGGGTCGGAGTCCTCCCATCCCTGAATAATAAAAAGGCAACATATTTTTTTTTCATCTTGTAGAACAGCGTAATTAATTAAAATTTAATTTTAATCAAATAAATTTTTGAAAATTCCTACTACTTTATAAAATATAGATATTTGAGCTTGAAATTTTTTTCCACGTTCTTTAGAATATTCTACGTAAAACTGTGCATGGATTTTCAGATGTATGCGATTTTATATTTAATAGGAATTTTTTCTACCTTGCATAATTAAAAATTGAGGAAATTCAACAAACTCATAATTTAAATATTAACAAAAATAATAATAACTATAAACTTGAATGCTAAATCCACGCACAGAAATATTAAATTCACCATGGAAAACAAGTAAAAAAAAAAAAATCAAACCCCTACCTAAATTAGAAAAAAAAACCTTAGCATTTATTGAACAAGTAAGTCAAGAAAATATGCGCATGGAGAAAAATCAATTTAAAGTTTTCATTTGCAAAAATAACATGTTTTAACTTTTAAATTGTATGAAGTTCATGCACAGTTCTATCAAACACATAAAGTACAGTAAAGTACCGATTATATGTCTACCCAAGAACTGTTCTAAAATGACGTATAACTGAAAAAGACGCACAATCGAAATTGTGGTCCCCTAATGTGTAAATTTTTTTACTGTAGAAATGTAATGCTGCAATCATACACATTTAATATTGATACCATATTTGGTTGTTTAAAATGCACTGTATATTGAAAAAAAGTTAAAACTTTGAAAAAAAAATCATCTCTAAATTAAAAAATAAAAGTGAGAATTATCAAGGCTTATATCAGTTGTTGGCCTTGAATTACACATTTTTTAATCCATTATCGAGCGTCCAAACAGATTTTAATTTGAATAATTTTTAATCATCCTCTGACGTGCTGATTTACTTTGAGAGACTTAAGCAAAAGCCTTATGTATGGAATTAAGTTACTGGAAAGTTTCGTCACCAGTATTGTCAGAAATGAAAAAGTTTCTAAGTATGTAAATGCAATGCAATCCAACGCATCTTTAAAAGAGAGTAGGATAACTTCTTCACTTCTTCGCTACTTAAATGAGTATCCGGCAAACTGCTATCTATCAATTCATCGATTGTGAATCATTTCGATGTCATTACATCGACATCACATTCTGAAAAAGCCCCGAGAAAATCTGTTACGGCATGAAAGAAACGACGTATATCAGCAGTTATGCGTCGTATAAGCTAAACATTACAACATTAAAATACACAAGGAACCGCATGGAAACCGCAGTGAAAAGACGTATAAATGGTGCTTTACTGTGTATATAACCACTTACACCTCAATTAATTACCTATATGTGTGGTAACGTTTTAAAATCGCTAATCACCAAAAAATTAAAAATGAGAAAATTGTCTCATTTGTCGTTATTTGTATAAAATATTACTTAATTATTATTATTATTATTATTATATATCACGCGGAAACATGAATAAGTTTCATATACATTTAGTATAAAAATTAAAAAACAGCCAGCCTTATACGTAAGTTGCTCCTTTTTGAGGCATCTCTTCATCTGCGAGGAAGCTTATTTTTTTTCTAGTGCTGATTCATAAACTGCGTTTGTTTTCCTCTTATTTGGTACATGAGCCTGCAGTCTTTTCACATGGCCAAATTAACCGAAACTGTTACGGATAAATCATAATCTGACCTTTCGCAATTGAGGAAATAAAATAATTCATTATGTACTCAGGGGTTGCATTCTATAGGGGAAATTTTATTGATCCAACCACTATTTTGAAAACAATATCTTTATTGTACCTTTCTATAGCATATCTTAAATAAAATTATCATGAAGATTATTGCTTAGGGGTTTGATCGGAACAATAAAATTTTCCCTATATAATGCGACCCCTGTGTACTTGCGTTTGCCAACTACTCATCTAAATTAACCAGGATTGCTGAGAGGGCATGGCGTTTTTTTTTTTTTTTTTTTAATTCTGTCATCGCACATAAAACCTTTAATAACTTCTTTATTATTAAAGATATACCTTTGAAATGTCAGCAGTATATTTTAAAAGATTTATTCATACTTTAATCCAATAATAATTTTTTTAATGATATTTTGACCATTTTCAAGGCACTGTGTCACCTTATTATTTTATAAGATTAAATTAAAGTCAAATACAATTACCACGTAGTGCTATATTTTAAGATAGGCATACGTAACAGAATTATCGTACTAACTTATAATATCCAAAGGCAGGAGTGTAAAAATCTAGGCGCCAGAGGGCAGTCTCTCACCACGAAATTTTATTAGTTTTCTTCGCTTAAGTTTTATTAGCATTCTTGCAAAAAAAAAAAAAAAAAAAATGTAGACGAAATATTAGACGAAAAATAACTTTTAAAATTTAGTGGTGAGAGACTACCCGCTGGTGCCTGGATTTTTACACCCCTGTCCAAAGGTTTACAACGTATTCCAGCGCGAGTAAATTTTGAGATGGATTGACAATAAAAGTGCACAGGTTCGAAATATTACGTAATTTTGAATATCGTTATTTCCAAATAGTAATATTTACCTAATTAAGTCGCAAACCTTATTAAATATTGTGAAGATTAATATTAGAAAATTGTGGAATTTAAAATCTATAATTCTTGAAAGGACGTAGCAACTTACTTAATCAACTGCTTAATTCACTTGATTTTGAATCTAAGAAAGGATAAAAGTATCATTGGGTAGCAAAAGTGAAGTACATTCTTAATATTTTAATAGTAATAACTTACCATCCTGACTTAGTGAAAATCATTTTGATTTATCTCAGTATAAAAGGATAAAATGCAATTTTGTAACTTTTTGTGCTAAAATAAGTTTTTCAGATTTAAAAATAAACTTTAAAAGTATGTTAGTAGTAATGATTAATGAGTTCTTATTTCAGGTAAATTGTTTATGAATTATTTTCGTGTAGATAAAATTATGCTATTATAATTTAAAAGTTGAGAGAAGTAGAAGTTGTTTCATTAACATTATTAAGATGTTTGAAATTTTTCAAGAACAAGAAATACATCGAGTTATTAAAAAATTTAAACACATTGATAATAGAACATAAATTTGTTTTTTATTCCTTTTCAATGTTAGGTTATATATATATATATATATATATATTATATATGTTATAAAATTAAAAGTTATTTTCTTTATTGGAAAATGAATTGGAATAAAATTAAAAAAAATTAAAATCGGCTTAAAATTTGGACGAATATTCGGCTAAATCACTATTTGATACAACACTACTGTTTACGTTCGATCTGGATCTGAAGCAGTCGAAAGCCAAGCGTTCAGTTACTACAGATGCGCATGCGTCAGTTTTGTGATTACCAGGGATTGCCGCGACCGGTCGCCAAATCTCATAGATATAGGAAGGATATATTCCTTATTCCAAGCCAAATCTGGCTTCGATTGGACTTAGTTGAATCCAGTCACTACAGGGAGCAGAGCCATTGCCACCTGCAAGGGCGGCCCCAGAGGGGGGTCCGGAGAGGCATATGCTCCCCCCCGTAGGGGTCAAATTTATTCCTCGTCGGGGAAAATTTTTTGACTTGACTGTAGAGTCCTGCATCGGGTCGGGTATCCCGATTTTTCCCGACCCGAGTCGTGTCGAGTCATGTGTATGTTAGTTTTTAAAAAACGATCTCTGGTTAGTTTATAGAAAACCCGACCCACGGATAAGTTTGCCGCTGATTTTTTTTTCTTTGGAAATCGGATTGGCTTGGCTATATTTTTTCGGTTTCGTGATTTGTTTTGATTCTTACGTGTCGGTCTTTTTTAAGCTGATTTTTCAAAAAAATGCCTAGAATTATACCTCAGATTAGAGTCCTGCATCGATTCAGGTTGCCCGATTTTACCTACACCCGATCTAATCCACGGCTCGGATTGAGGATAACATTTTTCGTTGTGGTTGGATTCGGTTTCGGGTTCAGTTTTGATATTTAAGAGAAGTGTTGCCAAGTGTCCCGATTTACGTGGAACGTCCGTGGAATTTTTCACCATACCCAAATTATGTCAAAATTTTACGAGTTTAACCTAAATTAAAATTTCATTCATTAGTCTGCGTCGAGAAAATTTAAGAATTTAACCACATGTCGGTTACAGTCTGTCGTTACAACGACCGGATATTACCGAAAACCTTATACATTTTCTCTAGAACTCATGTTCTTGTTCACTCCTGTCCAATATTTATTCGATTGACCGCAAAGTTAGGCGCCTATAAGAAATACGATTTCAAGAAGAGACAGGACGTGGAAATCCATCTGCTCTCTCCGATCGTCTTATTAAAAAACGTAGGGTAAGTTTTTTTTTTTTTTTATAAATGAATGAGTAAATAAAAAGATAGTTTTGTATAATTATTTAAGCTAACTTAATATCAAACTAAAAATTTCTTCTTTGTTCATTAATTTTAATATAGAGTAGAGTCTAATTTTATAATAATATGGATATTAATCTCTATTTAATATATAGAAGATAAATTGAAGGTATAAATGAGAAAAATAATTATTACATACATAACTTCACTGTAAACTGCGGGAAAAATTTTTGTCGGGTTTTGGGTCAACGGAAATTTTTTGGTAAGTTTCGGATTGACTTTAAGTTGAATGTTTGGGTCGGGTATAACCCAACAAGCGCAGGAATCTATTTCAGATAAAAAAAACTACGTATTTGAATATGAATGACTCCTTACATGTTTATTTTTCTACATAAAAGATAACATTAATATTAGAGATATGATTGCAGCCTATTTTTCTATAATTACATTATATGTATTTTGGATCAATTTTCTCCGATTCCGGGTTTCCGGTTGGGATTGGAATTAAGTATTTCGGGTTACGGGTAGACGGAATATTTTTGGTTGAGTTCGGTTCGGGCTGAAGCTTGGTTTTAAATAAAAATTGCAGGGCTGAAAATTTTATTTATTACCTTAGCAGGACCCTAATTAGATGTAACGTTTAACTGCTAGTTTTCACGATGACACTTTCACTAACAAATTAAAAAAATTTTTGGTCACTGCGTGCGTTTTGGATAGGTATTTGTCAACTTATTTTTTTCAGTTACCTCCGACATTAAAATACAGGGTCAACCCGCCGTGAACACAAACCGCGTTTCGAAAAAAATTGGTTACCCACCTTACCTGATGCGGGACTCTTGTTTCTAGGCCTTTGCATTTTCTTAAGGGGCGGGGTGGTCTGCCTCATAACCGGAGAACTGTTCCATACGTTGTCGCTCACACACTGCTGTGTATGGGCCATATATGTGCACTAGGGTGGTCACAAGTAATCAATTTTCGAATTTTTTCGGGGGGACCCCCCAAAAAGTTTCCAATTGACTAGAAAATGAGATTGGCTAAGTTTCAGCTCATTTGGATAATATTAACCCGTGCCTCATTGAGGTTTAAGTTTGAAAAAAACGTGGTTTTTCGCAAAAAAATGCTGTTTTTCCATAATGAAATGAATACAATTGAACCTAGAAACATAATGCAGGTCTCATTTTATAAAAAAAAGTTTTGCTTTGAAGAACCACACACCATTTTTTTCTAAAAATGTATAGATTTAAAAATGTGCGCATTTTTCAGGACCAGACTTCACCTGAATCCTAAAAATTGACTTTTTATGAAAAAGCGAAAAAAAAATTGTAACATTCCATTTCATCTGCTTTCCACCTTTAGTTTTTCTTTTTTTCGTTTTGTGAAGTCCAATAAAGTGTTTGATTAAAAAAAATTCCAAAGAAAAGGAAAAAAATCGAATTTTAAGCTGAAAGAATTTAAAAAATAAAGGGAGGGCAAAGGAAGTATAGAAATGAGAGCAAATAATGCTCAATTACATTTTATTATTAAAGTTGTGTTACAAGAAAGGAGGTATAATAAAGAAAAAAAATTATTTTCCCTTACAACTGTCACGTTAACCCTTTCCGGCACAGAAAAATTCTGTTCGTAAAAGGATGAAATGATTGTCTACCCCGGAATTTACAAACGACATTTTTAGAAATTAAAATCACATTACTTTAACCTTTAATTGTAAAAGCAAAATTTCATTAAAATATTCTTCGTGCCGTTTGTAAGTTTGGAATTAAAATTAGGTGGTCCCGGCGTGGGACACTGTGCCGGAAAGGATTGAAGTGGTAATGGTTTAGATAAGGTGGCTTATGTTGACTTTTTTTACCAAAGTATTATCTAAAAAGGAAAATGCAACTTGATCCGAGTTAAGATACCAAAGGCGGTTTGTCATTTTAGCAAGTGCTTTGTCTGTAACCTATTTATCAAATTTTCTGTAGTGAACAAGTGATTTTATTATTTGCAGGTCTTGAATTGGGGGCTAAAGTGGCAGTGGAAGTATTGAAGCACGCTTTTGCATAAATATTGATTAAAAATAAGAAAAGACCTCTGATACCTTCTTTTTCTAAATTTGTTATTGAAAGATGATCCCTGAAACAATATATTTTGAGAGAATGAATGGCCTGTGCCTCCATCCATCTGACATGATTAAAAGTACCAGGTGCTTTGAAAAAAGTCTTTTGCAGAAGGAGTTCTATAAAAATTAAACAAATTTGGATAAATTCTTTATAATCATCCCTGAGCTGTTAATTTTTAAGAGTTCCTGTAAGAAAATTTGAAATTACTTCTGAATTAACTATTTATACCTAGTATTTCATCTTCAATAACATTTGGGGCATTCCACGTCAAATCAGGCAGTAAAATATCAATATGTAACCCACCATCACAGATTTTAATGAAACTGCGTGTGTTTGTTCTTACTATTAAGATATGATCACCAGTATTTTTTTTTTTTGCTCCTTGGTGAAATAGTTTCTGAGAAAAAAATTGTCAAAATTTTGAAAAACTGCCATCAGTTGGCATTCTTGACTGCTCGATTTTCAAATGTAGCATGACATAAATAGGATCATATTTCAATATCTATTCCACAAATCATCTTCAAATAATTTATGCATAATATATAGGGTACGTATTTTATAAAAAATAAAATACTGTTACGCTTATACAACATTTTAAGTGTGTCTAAAAAAATGTTTAATCTTTGAAGTCGTGATTTTTTTATGAAAAATAATGCATTAACTAAAATAGCATTATTAACAAAAGGCGGTATTTTTATTAAATTTATTTTTTATGGGAGATATACTTAAAGGTGTCCTTTACCTGATTCTGAAATAAAAATAGTGGGATTTTGGGTGTTTTTGGTAGTATTTTCTATTTAAAAATATTTTGAGGTGCATTTCATATCAAATCAAGCAGAGTCATTCCATGTCAGTTCCCCTAAGCCATTTAATCACTGTCACAAATTTCAATGATATTGGGTTTGTTTATAGCTTATTTTAAGACGTAATCACCTTTAATTTTCTTGATCCTAAGTAAAATATTTTTTAAGATAAAAAATATCAAAATTTTGAAAATTTTTTTAAAATTTTTTTAATGACAGTCCGATATTCAAAGACTGCATTAAAAAAAAAGTCATTTCAATATAAAATCACTAAATAGGTTTCAAATAATGTATATGTGACAAATAATGTAGGCTGATTATTATTTCTTGTTTTTTTATCATGTTTAAACACTAAGAGTGTCTTTTATCTTATGAATTTCTAAAATCAAGAATTTTGTCAAAAATAATGTGTTAATCAAAAATTTATTATTAACGGAAGGCAGGGTGTTATTGCTTTTTTTTTAATTGTACGTAAAAATATCTTTTAAATGGTTATAAAATAAAAATAGTGAACATATGAGAAAAAATTATCAAAATTTTGGAAAAATGCCTCGAGTTGCCATTAATGATTGTTCAATTTTCAAAGGCCTCATTTTATATATAAAATCACATTTCAATAACTAATAAAGAAATCTTCTTCGAATAATTTAAGCAAGTTAAATAAAGTATGTAGATTATGAAAAAAATATTGCTGTAATGTTAAAAAATATTTAACTGTGTCTAAAAAATTGTATAATCTTTGAAATCAAAAATATTTTACAAAAAATAATGAAATTATTAAAAAATCTTTATCAATCAGAGGCGGAGTTTCTATGACTAATTTTTTAATTTTAAATTGTACATAATACTACATTATAACTGGATCTGAAATAAAAATAGTGGGATTTTGGTTGGTTTTAGTAGTATTTAAATCATATTTAAAATTATCAATATTTTCAAATGTAAAACCTATCCAATGTATCATCCCTGGAAATATTTTTATTTATACATTTATTTTATTTTTCAAATTATCTTTTATGTTCGTTTCTTAAGGAAAAAAATAAACAATGTTGTTTTTTAGTAAAACTTTTAGGGCGAAGAGCAATTATCCCTAACCAAAAAAGAGAAAAATCACTAGCTCCTCACCGCCCAATAGAAATTTTCAAAATGACAGTCCTAATCTTTAAACTCATATTTGGCTGTTAATATTGAAAATTTAGCATTGAGCTGCTAATATTGGAAAAAAATACCAAATTTCACTCTTTTGAAGAAAATTTTGACGTATTGTGCTTTAAATATATGCAAAAAATGCATAATCCATTATATTTATATCTTTCAAATAACTATATCTAAAAAAATATTTAAAACTTAATGAGTTGCACTTTTGTAACTTTATTCAGTTTCTAATGATATGTACCGTAATTTCGGGTGTATAGCCCGCAGATCAAACAATTCAGTTTGGACCCAGAAATTTTATTCAGTATTTGAAGACCAATATTTACTGTGATCTAAAAAGTTACATTTTATTTTTAAAAATTTCTGGTCGAAACACGATTGTTTGATCCGCGGTCTATACACCGGAAATTACGGTAATTTGATTTATTTCATCACAATATTGCTGAAAGATGGATTTTCAACATATATATGTGTGTATATATATCCCTGTTCTCAAACAAATTATTTAAAAATTATTCATTTATGTTTAATAAAGCATATATATATTGTTTATACACTTATAGAAAATACATATAGTAAATTTTATGATATTATGTCAATAATGTCTAAAAGTAAAGAACTTATCTAATAGTATGTAACGAAAAATTTAACATCTGGTGTAATGACAACAAAATTTTATAATTGTTTTACTTAATTTGGATGAATGAAAAAAGCTTACATGTTTATATTTTATTGAAGTACAGGTGAAAATGTCACAAAGACATTCCTACCTCAACAATCACTGAGTATGTCACATTCACACTACAGATGATTTTTTTTTCTTTTTGATCTTTCGGGTTTGATTTCAGATGGTAATGAATTAATTAGTTTTGTTAGAAGTGTCATTGCAGTCAGCATATTAGGCTCACTATTTTTTTTTATATAATTTGTTTTGATTGACTCGATGAACAACAATATTTAAAGGGACTATTTCATGACTTTTCAATTAAAAGCTGATTTAGAAATTCATCATGTTGTTTAGTTATTATTATCGTCTTAAGATAATAAGTTGATATTAAAATTTTTAAATGCAGTTTATTTATTATTAGAACAGTTGAAAGTATTTTTCAATAAGAGTGGGCTGTTGATTTTAAGTCGGCTGTTGAGCAATGTAGTGTTGGTAAAGGAACTGGTACTATTTAATTTAATTTTTATTGCTGTAAATAATATTTGTTATTTTATTATTGTATGTATTATATTTAAGCAAGAGTAGAAATACACGATATCGTAGTCATTTTAGTACATCTTAGCATGAAAAGCTTCAATATTTATCATTAAACATTGACATTTTATGAAAATTTTGTTAAAATTGCTCATATTTTCACTATTTTTATTTTATAACTATTGAAAAGATATTTTTACGTACAATTAAAAAAAGTAATAACAGCCTGCCTTCGGTTAATAATAAATTTTTGATTAACACATTATTTTTCACAAAATTCTTGATTTTAAGAATTCACAAGATTAAACACACTTTTAGCATTTAAACATGACAAACAATAATAAATAATAATCTGCCTACATTATTTGTCACATATACATTATTTGAAACCTATTTAGTGATTTTATATTGAAATGACTTTTTTTTTTTTTTTAATGCAGTCTTTGAATATCGAACTGTCATTAAAAAAATTTAAAACAATTTTTCAAAATTTTGATATTTTTTATCTTAAAAAATATTTTACTTAGGATCAAGAAAATTAAAGGTGATTACGTCTTAAAATAAGCTATAAACAAACCCAATTTCATTGAAATTTGTGACAGTGATTAAATGGCTTAGGGGAACTGACATGGAATGACTCTGCTTGATTTGATATGAAATGCACCTCAAAATATTTTTAAATAGGAAATACTACCAAAAACACCCAAAATACCACTATTTTTATTTCAGAATCAGGTAAAGGACACCTTTAAATATATCTCCCATAAAAAATAAATTTAATAAAAATACCGCCTTTTGTTAATAATGCTATTTTAGTTAATGCATTATTTTTCAAAAAAAAATCACGACTTCAAAGATTAAACATTTTTTTAGACACACTTAAAATGTTATATAAGCGTAACAGTATTTTTTTTCATAAAATATGTACCCTATATATTATGCATAAATTATTTGAAGATGATTTGTGGAATAGATATTGAAATATGATCATATTGATGTCATGCTACATTTGAAAATCGAGCAGTCAAGAATGCCAACTGATGGCAGTTTTTCAAAATTTTGACAATTTTTTTCTCAGAAACTATTTGACCAAGAAGTAAAAAAAAAATACTGGGAATCATATCTTAATAAAAGGAACAAACACACGCAGTTTCATCAAAATCTGTGATGGTGGGTTACATGCCTGCCTGAACTGACATAGAATGACCCGTATGTGATATTTAATTTAGTGCTCATAAATTTTGAAGGCATTGTATTTGTTAATATTAGTTAATTATAGATATTGTTTGTCAGAAAACGTCTAACATTGTCTCCAGTTGTATTGTATTTCACGAATTCGAATGTATTGAAGGTGTATATGCTGTATCTGCGGTAAATAAAAATTAAATCGTCTTCTGAATAGATGAGGAATGTATACACGGTTCGTACGCGTCAAGGGATTCAAGAGATTTTAGGTGTTTTAGTACCGGAATTATATAATCATTTTATGATCATTTCTAGATTGTTATAACAAGGTACAATCATACTTTGATATTAAAATAATATGTGATAAAGGAGCCCTGACGAAAATAGTTCATAGAGCTATATAGAACTCTATAGAATTCTATAGAATGTTTTGGAAAGTTTCTCCTATAGAGCAGTTTTTCTATAGAGTACTATAAAACTTATAGAAGTTCTATAGAATAATGGTTATATACATTTATAAATTAAAAAAATATGTTTTTTGGTCTTTTAAAATTTATGTATACTAATTTATTTATATACCTATATATCATAAACTAATGATTCTGTAGATTTTTTTTTTAATATATGTTTTGGTCTTTAAAAATTTATGTGTACTGATTTATTTATACCTATATAAAATAAAAAATATAATTCACGAGTTTTACTATAATAGTATTCCATAGTAAGTTAATATATATACAGTACCTTTTTTCTACAGTGAAGATATCATCTACTGCCTCCAAAATATGGCATTTTTCATTTCCTAGCTAATTCTCCAAATTCATCTTTATCGCTAGTCAATTGCTCTTTTCTCAGTTGAACACGATGCTACTTCACATCTCCAAAACAATTTTATAGGCAGCCATTAGGTAATGTATCAGATTTCATTCTAACCAAAAACACTTATATACAATTATATTAATAGCATAAAATTTAAATAAAAATAATTAAATTTCTATAAGTATTTAATATTAGGTTGAGCAAAAAGTTCTGGGAATTTTTTAATCTAATATTTAAAAGAATTTGTATCATATATAGGAGCAGTAGTGGTATATCAATAGGAAATTTCGGCTCCAAAATACCTATTGAACAGTATGATTTGCGTGTGTGAACCGGCATTATTGGAGAAAAGATTAACGATTCTGAAAGTCGTGGATGAGATTAATGGGGGTGAAGATGCTGGTACGGCGCCAAACATCGTATTTCCAGCAAATGCGGAATCTAGCAGAATGAGGGCATAGAAAGTCGTGGACTATGCTGGTTACTACTTTAAAGAATAGTCCTTGTTGCTTTTCTTGTTAATTCGCGCATAATAACGCAACTTTCACAAATTTCCTAGAACTGCTTGCTCAACCTAGTATATGGCGTATAAACCACGCCTATTTTGACGACTGCGTTTCATGTTATTCCAAAAAAATTCCATTCCAAAATGTTCATTTGCATAATCTCTTATTATGTTAATTTCACTATTTAATTAAAAGCAGGATTTAAAAATTTCTTTACAAATATACACTTTTTATTCTTCCTTTTAAAAAACTGGAACAAAGAATGAAATAACAGAATTCTTAAAAGTATATAATCATTTTATAAAGATTTCTAAATTGTTTTCACAAAGTATAATGATACTTCGATATTAAAATATATGATAAATACTATTTAAAAAATATATTCCACATTTTTTTCATTTTTATTTCTAAATTTCAGTGTTTAAAATATTGGGTTGTTGCAGTTATGTATAATAAAAACATTTTAAATTAAATTCTGAACATCAAAAAAGGAAAATGGCATTTAAGAACGTAACTTACATAATCTTTATTATGTAATTTCCTTACCACTATCAATTTCCAAAAACAATAATGAACTTAACGTAGCTTGTGCACAGTAGTTTACAAAATGCCACTGAAATCTTAAAAATACTCCTCGCATTATTTGGTTGCGGCACTGAATCTTTTTCTGGATGTCATCAACGCTGTAAAACATACAATCTGATGAAATGGACAATGCCATCCACAGCGGAAAATACGCATCACATTTATTTTAAGATCACCCCATTGAATTTCTTCTACAATGCCTGCAAATGGTGTAGCATCAAAATTCACAAGAAATCATTCTGCAATTTATAATTTTTTGTATTCTGAGAATTATATTCTTAGTTTTCTTTGGAAGGATTTCTTCATTCATAAAATTAAATGCAAAACGTTTTGAAAAGGGACAAATACAAATACAAAACAATACAAATTTCAAATTCATGACAAATGTCTGTTTCACATATTCAATTCTATGAGTATCGGGAATTTTTTAGGAGGATATAAAATAAATTATTTTTCCAATTTCCCTTTTGTTTTTCTAACTTTCTCTTATGAAATGTAAGTAAAGTTTATTTTACGTCAATTTCTTTGATTACTTCAAAGAATTCATGAGCAGTTTTTATAACAGCACGATCCTGCAATGTTCGTTTCCAAACTGCTCTCTTGACACGTCTATCGCACAAAATAGTTAAAACGTTTATTTTCATGTCAGGTATGTGATATTTAATTTAGTGCTCATAAATTTTGAAGGCATTGTATTTGTTAATATTAGTTAATTATAGATATTGTTTGTCAGAAAACGTCTAACATTGTCTCCAGTTGTATTGTATTTCACGAATTCGAATGTATTGAAGGTGTATATGCTGTATCTGAGGTAAATAAAAATTAAATCGTCTTCTGAATAGATGAGGAATGTATACACGGTTCGTACGCGTCAAGGGATTCAAGAGATTTTAGGTGTTTTAGTACCGGAATTATATAATCATTTTATGATCATTTCTAGATTGTTATAACAAGGTACAATCATACTTTGATATTAAAATAATATGTGATAAAGGAGCCCTGACGAAAATAGTTCATAGAGCTATATAGAACTCTATAGAATTCTATAGAATGTTTTGGAAAGTTTCTCCTATAGAGCAGTTTTTCTATAGAGTACTATAAAACTTATAGAAGTTCTATAGAATAATGGTTATATACATTTATAAATTAAAAAAAATATGTTTTTTGGTCTTTTAAAATTTATGTATACTAATTTATTTATATACCTATATATCATAAACTAATGATTCTGTAGATTTTTTTTTTAATATATGTTTTGGTCTTTAAAAATTTATGTGTACTGATTTATTTATACCTATATAAAATAAAAAATGTAATTCACGAGTTTTACTATAATAGTATTCCATAGATTTAATATGATTATAATTTAATTCATAATTCTAATACATTATGATTCAATTGTAATGTAATAATATACCAACCGAACTACATTGATTTAATTATGGTTAGATAATTTGTTTGTTTTTGATTAATTAATTTCTTGTTTAATTTAATAATCATTTAATAACTTGTTCTTTATTTCATAAAACATTCATCTAATTTAATAACTTTTATTAACTAATTACAATTTTTATTCAAATATTTTATTTTGAAATAAAAAAGTTTTTAAACAATTATGTTTCAAGTTTAACAAATAATAATTTTTGAGACTTTTAAATATTTTTTCAATAGCATATTAAAATAGATTTCCACGTCTGTCGAAGTCAAATTAATGAATTTTAATAGAAATCTGAAGTTAATATATGAAAAGGATTTATGCTGTGAAGCTTATTTTAAACTGTAAATAATATAGCACCATCACCAACAATTAACAAGGAAATATATAAATAAATAAATTCTTTATTTTAACGGACCTTTTTTTCCCCTTAAATCTGATTTTCTAAGTTACAAATGATTTCAGTTTTCATAATTTACACAGCGTATAAAATGTATACGATTTCTATACGAATTTAAATATTGGGAACGCAAATCACAAAAGAAACAAACTTAAAATACTCTAATAAGAGACATAATACTGTGAACAGACGTAGCGTACCGACTGAAGGTACCGACTCATGTCCGATCACAGAACCCAGGCAGAATCGAGCGCGGTTAGTACTTAGGAGGCTCAGCTGCGTGTTGGCGAAATCCGAATACCTTTTTATAGAATATATTGGAATGTTTTTACAGAATATTTTATAGAATAAATTCGAATATTTTTATAGAAACTCTATAGAAATTTCTATTGAACTTCTATAGGTATTTCTATAGCTTTTAGTTAACCTAGTTTATAGAAAAACGGGCCATAATTCTATAGGATTCTATAATACTTTTCTATAAGTTTTTTTTTGTAGAATTCTATAAGAAAATTTTGTAAGGGAGCATTTAAAAACATTATTTCTCACATTTTTCACGTGTTTTTCTAAATTTCAGTGCTTAAAATATTTTTTTGTTGCAGTTATCGGACAGTTGCCCTTAAAAAAAAACTCCATTGTTGTTATAACTCATAAATACTTGTAATCAAACATTACAAAGCGATTTAACTGTTATGGCCAACCAATTAAGGCCTTAAAATTAAATTACTAAATTCAGTGTTAGTGATATTTAATTTAGTTCTTATAATTAGTGAATGAATTGTATTTGGTAATATTAGTTAATTATTTAAATTGTTTGATAGAAAACGTCTAACTTCATCTAACTTTGTCTCCAGTTGTAATCTATTTGACAAATTCGGATGTAGTGAAGGTAGATTGGTACTGAACCAATACTAGATCTGCGGTAAATAAACGCTAAATCATTTCATTCTTCGGAAAAGATTAGGAGTATATTCAAAATTGTTACAATTTTTCGAAAATAATTTTTTTTTTTTTTTTTAACATTTCTAGATATAAAATGCACTTTACAGAATAAGACGTTTTGATCTCTAATTAAAATTCAATAATTTAAATGTACTCAATAATTTAACTGTAAAATTAAAAAAAGATATAAAATGATCGCCAATTACAATTGTGTAAGAAAGAATAAGAGACTTTCTTGGGTTTCGTAAAATTGAACTATCAGTTCAATAGGAGTAAAACGAACAATTCAGTTTTCAGTGCTTCAAAAACGCTGTTTTCAGCACTTTTAAAGTTAATATATAGACAGTACCTTTTTTCTACAGTGAAGAAATCATCTACTGCCTCCAAGCTATGGCGTGTATCATCTCCTAGATCAGTGTGGTCCAACCTTTAGTCACCCGAGGGCCAATCAAACTTTAGGATAGGAATGCGAGGGCAGGGACATTCCTGAAAGAAAACGAATTACATATTTTATTCAAAAACTTTTATCTAAGTTAAAATTATTAAAAGAAATTTAATATACCACTTCATTTTACAGTCGAGAAATCAATGTGATGATTGGCACTGAGTTCCTGACACAAGTTTATCCAGGTACGCTGTAAGTTCAGTAAGGCAAAGTCTCAGGATCGATTCCAGTTAAACACTTTCG
Organism: Maratus speciosus; assembly: GCA_963932465.1. Lineage (NCBI taxonomy): Eukaryota > Metazoa > Arthropoda > Arachnida > Araneae > Salticidae > Maratus > Maratus speciosus. Next base: position 994,568 of record CAWVRF010001568.1, on the reverse strand, counting down.
ATCCGATTTTCCTTTTTTGATTTAATTTATTTGAGAGCAGAAAAAGCACTTTCGCACATATATGTACTGCCAAACAGCGATAACATTTGCAAAGAGAATTTGAACAGTTTAGGAAAACGTTCTTTAGAAATCAGTTTCCAGAAATTTTAAGGGACATCACACTTTTTAGTTTGGTAGAATGGGTCTGCCTGATGATCACAAATTTTAATTTGAAGGTCGCCAGGCACCTCACTCACTTCAATACCCATGGTGCTGTTGAACAGTGCAACTTCTGGTTTTAGGGAATCAAAATCCTGGAATCTGTCCTGGAACTCTTTCTTGATGTCTATTATTATTTTATCAAGCATAGTAAAACTTGTGTCATTTTTTTTTTATTTCAACTGCTGACAAGATGGGAAGTGTGCCGTATAATTTGCCTTCAGTGAAATTTGCGTTACATTAAGTTTTTTACGAAAGCCCTCAGTATGTCTATAAAGCTGGGAGATGTTTTGTTTTCTGCCTTGTAGTTTCAAGTTTAAAGCAATTAGATGGGATGTTAAATCTATCAGAAAAGCAATATTATTTAAAAACGGTATTTCTTCCAGTTTTTCTTGATACTCATGCCCAATGTTCTCATTTCTGAGAAAAGCAAGAATTCCATTCCTCTACTCAAAAAGCTGCTGCAGGCATTTTCCAGCATTCAGTCAGAGAATTTCACAGTACAATGAAATTTTACCATACTCAGCTTCCAAATTGTCCAGAAATGCAATAAATGCTCAGTGTTTTTACTTTTCACAACAATTTTCATTGCCTCACGGAGTCTTATAATTTTTCCACAGAGAGCCTCCTGGTGGATAATGCAGTGGAAAAATAAACAATTCATGCATTTTTTTCTTTACACAGTCCTACTAAAACAGTTACATGACCAGTCATTGCTTTAGCTCCATCTGTTAGTCTGCAATATCAGAGCACTTCACAAAGACTCCATATTTATAAACGCCATCATCCATTGCGTTGAATATGTCAGTACCATTTTTGCTGGTTTCCAATTATTTCAATTCCAACAGTTTTTCACGAATTTCAGATTTTTCGTTTATTATTCTGACGAAGGTAAGGGGCTGGCTGAAGTCAGCTATATCTGTGCTCTCATCTAGAGCTACAGAGTAAAATTCACATTTTTCCAAAATGTCCCTGAGAGAACCGGAAACTTCACGACCCATATCACAAATTCTTCTCCTTACTGTCCGATGAGACAAGGAAACTGTTTCAAAATTTTTAGCCATCTTATTATCTCCAAATAAAGATGCCATTACATCTCTTAATGAGCTCACCATCCCTAAAAGATTTTTTACTTTTATCTAGCTGTAAACATACCTCAAAAGATGCCTTTAAACCAAGAGTGTTTGATGGTTGCAGGATATTCTTCTGTCTAGTTAGTTTCTGTTTCAAATCATTAAACACACAACTTCTGGTACTTCCCTGGTATTGATCGTATTTTGATTTATGCAAGCTGGTATATTGTCTACTCAATTTATACTGCTTCGAAACACCTAAGACTTGAGAACAGTTCACACATTGTGGTTTTCCAATGTGTTTAACAATACATTAGCTTTTTTGCCACTTTGACTGAAATTGTTGTTTCTCATCTTCAACACGCCGTTTCTTAAGTTCCGCCATTTTAAGTACCGCTCTCTCAACAACGACTACAACAATCTCTCGTCGTACTATATCTCTCGAACAACCTCTGTCGTCAAAAACAACCATTTCGAACTGCCCTGCACTCCAAAATCTTCCAGAAAATCTTCCGCAGCACACAAACGGTCGCGAACATATCGACATCCAATCACTGGCGACCACCCGTCGCCTTGTGGCGAGGCCGCTTCTCGCCTTTCCCATCTGCATCCTTCATAACAGTACTGAATGAAAGTAAAAATCGAAGTAGGCACGATACAGATTTATAATGGTCGAAGAGTGAAACTTCAATATGGCCGTTATAGGAGAAATGAAGATTGTAAGGTGCTGCTGACGTAAACTTTATTAAAAAAATGCAAAAGTCGTATTACTTAAAAACTTAAAGTAGTAAGAAGTGTAAACGATGTTGTTCTAACGGTACAACGAAAATATTTTTTTCCAGTAAGAAGGGCAAGGGCCAACAAAAATGAATATGTGGGCCGCATGCGACCCGCGGGCCGCGGGTTGGACCACACTGTCTTAGATGATTCTCCAAATACTTCCTCGCTAGTCAGTGGATCTTTTCAATGTTGAACAAAATGGTGCTTCACGGCCCCTCGAAAAGAATTTTATAGACAGCCATTGTGTAGTCTATAAGATTTCATTCTAACCAAAAATACTTATATAAAATTATATTAATAGCATAAAAAAAATAAAAATAATTTAACTTCCCTAAGAATTGAATATATAGAGTATAAACAACGACTATTTCGACAACTGCGATTCATGTTATTCCAAAAAAAAAATCCGTTCCAAAACGTTAATTTGCATAATCTCTTATTATGTTAATTTCACCATTTAATTAAAAGCACGGTTTATAAATTATTTTGAAAATATACACTTTTTATTCTTTCTTTTAAAATATTGGAGCAAGGAATGGAAAAAAAAGAAATCTTAAAAGTATATAATCATTTTATAAGGAGTTGTAAATTGTTTTCACAAAGTATAATCATACTTTTATATTAAAATATAAGATAAATAGTATTTAAAAAAATATATTCGCTTTTTTTTCATTTTTATTTCTAAATTCCAGTGTTTAAAATATTGGGTTGTTGCAGTTATGTCATAATAAAAACTTTAATTAAATTCTGAACATCCAAAATGGAAAATGGCATTTACAAATGTAACTTATGTAATTTTCATTATGAAATTTACATAATACTATCAATTTCCAAAAACAATAAAGAACTTAACGTAGCTTGTGAAAAGTAATTTACAAAATGCCTCTGAAATCTTAAAAGTACTCCTCGCATTATTTGGTTGTGGCACTGAAACATTTTCTCGATTTCATCCATGTTGTAAGATATACAATCTGGTGAAATGGCCAATGCCATACACAGCGGAAAATATGCATCACAATTATTTTAAGTTCACACCATTGAATTTCTTCTACAATGCCTGGAAATGGTGTGCCATCAATATTCACAAGCAAGCATTCTCCAATTTTAATTTATAATTATTTGTATTCTTGGAATTTTCTTTATTAGTTTTCTTCGGAAGGATCTCTACACACCTAAAATCAAATTCAAAACGCTTTGAAAAGGGACTAAAAATAGAAGTCTCAAATTCATGACAACTGACTGTTACACATATTCAATTCTATGAGTATCAGAAATTTTTTAGGAGGATATAAAATAATTTTTTTTTCAATTTCTCTTTTGTTTTGCTAACTTTCTCTTATGAAATGTAAGTAAAGTTTATTTTACGTCAATTTCTTTGATTACTTCAAAGAATTCATGAGCAGTTTTTATAACAGCACGATCCTGCAATGTTCGTTTCCAAACTGCTCTCTTGACCGTGCCTACGATTTCACCAATAGCATCTTTCCCGTGGGCTATACCAAAGAAACTCCAAAAAGTAAATTTAAGAGATAGGTGGGGCTCTCGTGGTTTCAAAATGGAAGAAAGTGTAAATTTATTTTTAAACTGACTTTAATACATAAATCATCGATTTTAATTTACCATGACCTAAATTGTAGCTTGTATTAACAAAAAAGAAAATGACTACCAGATGTAACCAATGCGTTGGCCTGTCATTTGCATTGTTATGGTTATGCAGTTACACATTTTAAATAGTCATTTTTCAATTAAAATTAAGAATTAATACACCATTTGAAAGGAATTTTAATGCTTTAAAAAGGTTTATGTATTAAAAACGAAATACATAAACCACTTAAAATAAAATATTATGACTAAATTTAGTTTTTCACAAAAACTAGTAACTGATAGAAAAAACATTTTTAAAAGACATTCCAAAAGATAATTTTATATAAAGTTACAGAAACTATTTATATAACATGTTACCTGCAAAATCTTGCTATCTTGCCTGATTTTTTGCTTGCAAAAGCAAAAAAAAAAATCCTCCAATTATTGTCTTGGATTTGCTGTTTGAATCTGCAAACATGTTCACTTTGTACCTGAGTTGAAGGTAACTTGATGACTGATTGACTACGCTATCTGTAGTTACTTTTCATATTATTAGGATATTTTTAAAGAACATAAAAATATAGGTTTCCAGCATACGCCAATGATACCCTTAAATTAAATATATTTTCATAGTCAATTAAGATTAACTTTTTTTCAGTATCTAACTTGTAATTATGTGCATTTAACCCTTTCAGGGGCAAGTAATTACGTTTCTGTATAGTTGAAATCACACCGTAATTTTGTAAAAGTTTTGCGTAAAATTAGGGAACAGCAATTTTCCAACTTTTTTCTGCAAAGATGCAAAAGTAAAATTTAATTAAAAGATTCTTGTTCAAAACTTTATTAAAACTAAGTGGCATAAAATATATCCCACCGCACCTCAAGGGGTTAACTAATTTTAGGGTGCTGAAAATCTGTAAAATAATCAAATTTTCTCAATCATATCACATTTACTCGTATTATATACAGGGTAGTTACGTAAAAATGAATGTGAAACATTTGACAATAATGGACCGTTTCAAATACAAACAAAACGTATATTCATCAGTAAAAATGTTTTCTTCAGCTAACACAAATTATAACCTAATACAAGAACGAAAGTGTTTCCCAATAACCCGTACTGTTAATAAAACAATGTTATTTTCAAAATCGTATAATGTCTTTCTTGATGACATCCCTTTCCCTTGTCATATGTCGGATCATTCTCACTAAGCAGAAACCAACATGAGTCGCCCATCATTGCGGGGTCCCAGCGCAATTTACAACGATGTCGAATAGCATGAATATCTTCATGGAGGCAGTCATTATGTAGTCTATAAAATTTCAGTCTAAACAAAAATACTTACATAAAATTATATGAATAGCATAAAAATTAAATAAAAAATAAACTTCAATATGTATTTAATATTTAGCGTATGAACCACGCCTATTTTTGATAACAGTTATTCATGTTGTTCCAAAAAAATTCCTTTTAAATACGTTAATTTGCATAATCCCTAATAATGAAAAATTCATCGCTTAATTAAAAGCAGGATTTATAAGTATATTTTAGAAAATTATACTTTTTATTCTTCCTTTTAAAATATTGGAACAAGGACAAAAAAATAAATTTTCTATTTCTAATCAATTTAATCTGATTTCTAAAGTGTTTTTACAAACTATAATCATACTGCTATATTAAACGTTATTAATTTTACATTTTTTTCATTTTTATTTCTAAATTTTAATGTTTAAATAATTTGGTTGTTGCAGTTACATTATATAATAATTAGAATAAAAACATTTTAAATTAAATTCTGAACATCAAAAAAGAAAAATGCATTTACATATATAACTGACGTAAATTCCATTATGTAATTTACTTTACACAATGAATTTCCAAATAAAATAACGAGTTAAACGGAGTTTGTGAACAGTAATGTACAAAATACCTCTAACACCTTAAAAATAAACCTCGCATTATTTGGTTGTTGCGCTGAAGCGTTTTTCTCGATGTTGATAATGTTGCAAAATATAAAATCTTGTGAAATGGCTAATGCCATCCACAACTAAAAATATACATCCCATTTATTTACGTTCACCCAGTTGAATTTCGTCTACAATGTCTGGAAATGATGTAGCATCTAAATTCACAAGCTAACATTCTCCAATTTTTATTTATATTTATTTGTATTCTGAGTCTTATCTTCTTTATTAGTTTCTTTGGAAGGATTTCTACGTTCATAAAATCAAATTAAAAACGCTTTGGAACGGGACTAACAATACAAGTTTCAAATTCATGATAACGGACGCTTACACATATTCAATTCTATGAGTATCGGGAATTTTTTAGGAGGACATAAACAAAATTATTTTTCAGATTTCCCTTTTATTTTTCTAACTTTCTTTTATTAAATATAAATAAAGTTTATTTTACATCAGATTTGTATGGCTATTTCAAAGAATTCATGAGCAGTATTTATAACAACGCGATTCTGCAATGTTCGTCTTCATACTGCTCTCTTTACCGTGCCTGCGATACCAAAAACAGCACCTTTCTCGTGGGCTATAAAAAAGAAACTCCGAAAAGTAAATTTAGGGGATAGGTAGAGCGCACGTGGTTTCAAAATGGAAGAAAGTGTGAATTTATTTTTAAACTGATTTTAATACATAAAACATCAATTTTAATTTATCATCACTTAAATTTTTGCTTGTATAAAAAAAAGGAAAATGTGCACCTGATGTAACCAATGCGTTGTTCTGTGTAATACATTTTTATGGTAATGCTGTTACACATTTTAAATAGTCTTTTTATCATTTGAAATTAAGACTTAATACAACATTTGAAAGGATTTTTAATACTTTAAAAGTTTTATGTATTAAAAATTATCTTAAAATAAAATATTCTGACTAAGTTTAACTTTTCACTAAAATTTGTAACTGATAAAACAATAAAAATTCATTTTTAAGAGATATTCCAAATGACAATTTTATAAATTTACAAAAACTATTTAAATAATATCTTTCCTGCAAAATCTAGCTATCTTACCTGATTGTTTTCTTGCAAAAAGCAAAAAAAATCCTCAAATTGTTGTCTTTGATTTGCTGCTTGAACCTGCAAACATGTGCACTTTGTGGTTGAGTTGGAGGTGACGTGATGTAATCTATGCTATCTGTAGTTACATTTCATATTATTAGAATATTTTTATAGAACATAAAAATATAGGTTTCCAGCATACGCCAATGATACCCTTAAATTAATATATTTCCATGGTCAATTAAGTTTAACATTTTTCTGTATCTGACTTGTAATTATATGCATTTAACCCTTTCAGGGGAAAGTAATTACGTTTCTGGATAGTTGAACGCACACCGTAATTTTTTGAAAGTATTATTTAAAATTAGGGAACAGCAATTTTCCAACTTTTTCCAACAAAGATGCAAAAGTAAAATTTAATTAAATGATTCTGGTTCAAATCTTGATTAAAATTAGGTGGCATATAATATATCCAACCACACCTCAAGGGGTTAACTAATTTTAGGCTGCTGAAAGTCTGAGAAATAATCATATTTTCTCAATCATATCACATTTATTCGTAATATATACAGGGTAGTTACGTAAAGATGAATGTGAAATATCTGACAAAGATGAACAGTTTCAAATACAAACAAAACATAATATTCATCAGTAAAAATGTTTTCTTTAGCTAACACAAATTATAACCTAATACACGCACCAAAGTGTTTCACAATAACCCATAAAGTTAATAACAACATTATTATTTTCAAAATCGTATGTCTTTCTTGATGAAATTCCTTTCCATTATAAGATGTCGGACCATTCTCACTAAGCAGAAACCAACATGAGTCGCCCATCATTGCAGGGTCCCAGCGCAATTTACAACGAGGTTGAATAGTATGAATATCTTCATGGAGGCAGAAATTATATAGTCTATAAAATTTCAGTCTAAACAAAAATACTTATATAAAATTATATTAATAGCATAAAATTAAATAAAAAATAAACTTCAATATGTATTTATTATTTAGCGCATAAAGTACGTCTATTTTGATAACAGTTATTCATGTTGTTTCAAAAAAATGTCCGCTCATATACGTTAATTTGCATAATCTCTAATAATTCAAAATTCTCCACTTAATTAAAAGCAGGATTTATAAATATATTTTTTAAAATTATACTTTTTATTCTTACTTTTATAATATTGGAACAAGGACTAAAAAAAAGAAATATTTTCCATTTCTAATCATACAATGTTAAAACAAAAAATATTGTCGTTTTAACTCAAATACCTGTAATAAATATTACATAGGGATATTTATTACACTTTTGGCTAAACAATTAATGCCTTCTAATAAAATTATTAAAGTTCGGTGTTAGTGATATTTTATTTAGTGCTTATTATTAGTGAAATAATTATAGTTGATAATATTAGTTAATTAGCTAGTTTGTCAGACAACGTCTAACTTCATCTAACTTTATCTCCAGTTTAAATATATTTCACGAAATCGGACGTATTGAAGGTGTATATATTCCATATCTGTTTTGCAAAACATTAAATGTTTTCACACTTCCGAAAAGAATAGGAATGTATTCAAAATTTTTTTCATTTTTCTGCAATAATTTTTTCTTTATTTTTATCATTTCTAGAAATAAAATGCAGTTTGCAGAATAATAAGTTTTGAACATATAATTAGAATTCAATAATTTAAATGTACTCAATAATATAACTGTAAAATTAAAAAAATATACACTATGACGCAAAAGTTTAGACAATGACGTCATTCAGCTTTAAAATGTAGAATTATGACGTCAGAATTACAAAAACCTGTAAATATATTCAAAAACTGATTTAAAATGCTGTGTACAAAAGACAGTCGTTTTATTTGCTATAATACTAATTTTTTTCATAAAAATTCAAATGTGCTTGTCGCAAAAGTTTAGACACTATTCTAAATTTCTTTGAATATTCGCTGGCATATGCAAATTTAGAATCGATGATGTCACAAATTTGGAGTACTTAAGTTCTGCAAACGATTGCGCTTCATAGTCGACATGCCGAGAGCTAAAGAAATTCAAGTGAATGAGGTTTCAAGGATTTGGCAGTTGAAAGGTGAAGGGAAGAGCGTTTCTGAAATTTCTGCTATTATTAATAGATCAAAAAAATCTATTTATCGAGTTTTATCGAGTGGTTCCGAATATAAAGCAAAATGTCGGTCTGGGAGGCCACGTGTGACAAATGTACGAGAGGATCGCCTGATACAAAGACTAGCGAGTACTCAACAAATGAGCGTACGTGGAGTTCAAAGCTCATCGGGACTCTCTGTATCAAAGGATACGATTCGTAGACGAATTATGGAAAAAGGAACAATCGTTTATAGCAAAATGCAGAAGAAACCAGCTCTGAAACCATATCATAAGTTACAAAGACTTATGTGGGCTCGAAAGCATATGTCATATGGAGAGAAATGGCAGTCAGTCATATTTAGCGATGAAAAAAAGTGGAATCTGGATGGTCCAGATGGTTGTTTATCGTATTGGCATGACTTGCGGAAGGAACCTCGACGTTTTTTTAGTCGCAGACAAGGAGGGAGCTCGGTGATGGTTTGGGCAGCCTTTTGCTATAATGGACAAGTATCTCTGACCTTCACCAGTGGTCGTCAAACTTCACAGCATTATACACAGACATTAGAAGAAAACCTACTGCCATTTGCTGAGCTTCTAGGGGGTCCTCAGTGGGAATTTCAGCAAGACAATGCTTCAATTCACACTGCAAAACGTTCAAAATCTTGGTTTAATTCCCATAATATAAGAGTTCTCGACTGGCCAGCATGTAGCCCAGATCTTAACCCTAGAGAAAACCTTTGGAGCATCATGTGTCGCAAAGTTTATAGCAACGCTAGACAATACTCTTCTGAAAAGGAACTTAAGACATCTATTGAGAATGCATGGTACGATATCGATCCACAAACTATGCAAGATTTAGTTTCTTCCATGCAATCTCGTGTATATGACGTAATACATAAGCATGGATGCGCAACCAGGTTTTTAAAATTGTTTATTTCGATTTTATTTAATTTGTGTCTAAACTTTTGAGACAGCAGTTTATTTTTGTTACCATTTAATTTATTGCAATATGCACAATTCCACTTTTCTTTGTTATAAATATTGTTTATATGTACAGCACATTAATTTCAAGCAGTGATTTGAAAATTGAATAAATATTTTTCAAAGTATGTAAGAATTTCTTCATTGTCTAAACTTTTGCGTCATAGTGTATATATAAAGATCACCAATTACAATTTTGTGAGAAAGAATAAGATATTTTGTTGGGTTTCCTAAAATTGAATTATCAGTTCAATAGGATTAAAACGAACAATTTAGTTTTCGCTGCTTCAGGAACACTGTTTCCAGCATTTTTTAATTTAATATATATACATATATATAGTACCTTTTTCCTACAGTGAAGATATCATCTACTGCCTCCAAAATATGGCGGGATTCATCTCCTAGCTAATTCTCCAAATTCTTCTTTGCCCCACCAGTGGCCGAGAGGTTCTGCTCTCGAAGCTGGTAGACGGGAGGTGCTGGGTTCGATCTCAATCGCGCCCGTCGGCCTAATCGTTCGGAGTTTTCGTGGTTTTCTTCGAACCTTGGTTCTCCAAGCGTTAATACGGGTTAGGTTCCCTTAGAAAGACCTCCACGGAAGGCACTTCCCCCCCTTAGGGCCTATATCCCACGTGCTGATAATTGGCCGACATAAATACAACCAACCAACCAAATTCTTCTTCATCGCTATTCAATTGCTGTTTTCACTGTTGAACCAGGGCTTAATTTGCGCCGGGGCCCAGCTCCGGTACTTCTCTATTTTTAGTAAATATTTAAATATTGGTCGGAATTCACCGGAGCTCATACATACAGGGCTCCGGAGCCCAGTGCAATAGCGCATCCGAAAAACCGAAGCCAAAATTACCTTTTTCTTTCCTTTCCATCTCCAAGCTTTTGCATTCTTTTTTACCAAAACACGTATATGTGACGTAATGTGTCGCATACGTAAGAAATGGAGATAAAACGGACTGACTCGAGCTCAATCTGTATTACAATTAAAATTTTATTTATTCATGTATAGAAAAAAAAACTTTTCCTCCTTTAAAATTGCTTATTATATTCTATTTCAAATCATTTTAATGCTATTTTGATCAGAATGAAGGTGAAACAAAAATCGTGTTTTTCTATTTCAAATTTATGTCGGCTACGTCTTGTTCATACGGCGCCACTCTAGAGACTGAACAATGAAATTAGCTTTCAGTTCGATTTTCTTTTGTGACAGTAGGATAATTTTTTTATTAGCTGTTTTATTTAGATATTTAACCTGAAAAGAATATTTTCTGTTTTATCCAACGAGCATCAGTTTGAAGTTTTGTTTGTTTGAGGTTTTCTGTCTTCTATTGCGTACGAGTACAAAAAATCACGTTAGTGATTTTTCTATTTATTTTGTATCATGAACGGCACCCATGCTAAGACTCTGCTCTGCACAATTATGAAGTCACTTTCATTTGTAAGTATGTATAATTGTCATGTATTGTTATTCTGATAGAAAGCAATCGAGCACTGTTTCCCCCTTTTCTATAAAAGCATCGATTCCTTCCGATAATGGTGTCAAATTTTTAATTTAATCTGATTTTCAGGGACTTACCATAAAATATTGTTATGCGGAAGGAATCGATTATAGTTTAAGACATGCACCTTTTATAGGAAATTGTAAAACATTGTTCCATTCTCCAGCATATAAATATTAATTTCAGTAAATTTCAATCCTTTTTTCCTTAAAAATGCATAGCTGTGAAGTATCCCTTTTTTGTGTTAACACTATTTTCTAATCATAATCCTTACCATATTTAATCGCAGAATTTTGCAATTAATTAACTTTAAAATTAGGCAAAGATTACTTACTATTCAGAAGGAGTGATAACTAAGAAAAGGAATAGTTGTCAGCTAAGTATATGCTGTTAGATACATTTAATTTTTTTATTTTTCTAAAGAAAAAAAAATGCTTTAAATTTTGCAAATAATGTTCGAAATACAAATATGCAGATTGGAGTGATTGGGGGGGGAGGGGGAACGGTACGATTGTTGTACCGGTACCGCAGAATATTAGGGCTCCGGTACTTTTTTGGTTAGAAATTAAGCCCTGTGTTGAACCAGATGGTACTTCACGGCACCTCCAAAACAATTTTATAAGCAGCCATTATGAAGTCTATAAGATTTCATTCTAACCAAAAATACTTATATAAAATGATATTAATAGCACAAAAATCGAATAAAAATAATTATATCGAATTAAAATAAAATATCTTCTATAAGTATTTATAACATAGCGTATAAAACACGCCTGTTTTGACAACTGCGATTTATGTTATTCCGAAAAAAGTCCGTTCCAAAACGTTCATTTGCATAGTCTCTTATTAGGCTAATTTCACCGTTTAATTAAGTGCAAGATATAAATAAATTTCTTAAAAAATATGCACTTCTTATTCTTTCATTTAAAATATTGGAACAAGGAAATAAAAATAAAAGAATTCTTATATGTATATAATCATTTTATAAGGAGTTCTAGATTGTTTTCACAACGTGTGATACTTTGATAATATAATATATGATAAATACTATTTAAAAAATATATTCTAATTTTTTTCATTTTTATTTCTAAATTTCAGTGATAAAAATATTTTGTTGTTGCACTTATATTAAAATAAAACTTTTGTTAATTAAATTCCGAACATCAAAAAAGGGAAATGGCATTTACATATGTAACTGACGTAATTTTCATCATGTAATTTACTTAACACTATCAATTTCCATAAACAGTAATGAACTTAACTTAGTGTGTGAACAGTAACTTACAGAATTCCTCTGAAATCTTAAATGTACTCCTCGCATTATTAGGTTGTGGCACTCAATTTTTTTTCTCGATGTCATCAATGTTCTAAAATATGCAATCTGGACTAATTCCATGAAAACATGTCAGGTCTGTCATACAGCTGAAAATCGTTATGCTTGTTGGCCACAGTTATTTACGAAAAGTTTGCTTTGCGTTATTCAATTGACAAGATATCTCCGATAAAAAAAAAAAAAGTCACATTTTTCTGTTCTAAAATACTGGTAACCGAAATTCGTAGTATGTGACAGATATGACAAGATTTCATGCAATTAGCCTCTGGTGAAATTGTCAATGTCATCCACAGCGGAAAATATGCTTCACATTTATTTTAAAATAACCCCATTGAATTTCTTCAGAAATACCTAGAATTTATTTTGCACTATGACTCACAACTAGAGAATCTCCAATTTTGAATTTATTATTAATTATATTCTGAGAATTATGTTCTTTTTTAGTTAGATTTTAAGAATGTAGAAATCTTTCAAAAGTAAAGTCAAAAACGTTTTGAAAAGGGACTAACAATACAAGTTTCAAATTCTTGATAACTGATTGTTTCACATATTGAATTCTATGAGTATCAGGAATTTCTTTAGGAGGATATAAACTAAATTAATTTTCCAATTTCCTTTTTGTTTTTCTAACTTTCTCTCATGATTTGTAAATAAAGTTTATTTTACGTCAAATTTCTTTGACTACTTCAAAGTATTCATGAGCAGTGTTTATAACAGCACGATTCTGCAATATTCGTCTCCAAACTCCTCTCTTGACCGTGCTTATGATTTCAGCAACAGCATCTTTCCCTTGGGCTATACCAAAGAAACTCAAAAAAGTAAATTTAAGGGATAGGTGGAGCTCACATGGTTTCAAAATAGAAGAACGTGTGAATTTATTTTTAAACTGAGTTTAATACATAAAACATCGATTTTAATTGCTTGTATAAACAAAAAAGAAAATGTGTACCTGATGTAACAAATGCGTTGTTCTTCATTTATATTTTTTTGGTTCTGCAGTTACACATTTTAAATAGTCATTTTTGAATTGAAATTAAGAATTAATACACAATTTGAAAGAATTTTAATGCTTTAAAAGGTTTATGTATTAAAAATAAAATACATAAAGTTCTTAAAATAAAATATTCTGACTAAAATTAACTTTTCAGTAAAATTTGTAAATGATATAACAAAAAACATTTTTAAAAGACATTCCAAAAGAGAATTTTATAAAGTTACAAATTTTTTTTAAATAATATGTTACCTGCAAAATCTTGCTATCTTACCTGATTTTTTTGCTTGCAAAAGCAAAAAAATCCTCAAATTGCTGTCTTGGATTTGCTGTTTGCACCTGCAAATATGTGCACTTTGTGCTTAATTTGAAGGTAATTTGGTGTAATCTACGCTATCTGTACTTACTTTTCATATTATTAGGATATTGTTATAGAACATAAAAATATAGGTCTCCTTGCATACGCAATCATACCCTTAAATTAAATATATTTCCATAGTCAATTAAGTTTAACTTTTTTTCTGTATATGACTTCTAATTATGTGCATTTAACCCTTTCAGGGGCAAGTGATTGCGATTCTGTATCGTTGAACTGACTACGTAATTTTCTAAAAGTGATCATGAAAATTAGGGAACAGCAATTTTACAGCAAAGATGCAAAAGTAAAATTTAGTTAAATGTTTCTGGTTCAAACTTTGATAAAAATTATGTGGCATATAACATATCCAACAGCACCTCAAGGGGTTAATTAATTTTAGGGTGGTGAAAATCTGTGAAATAATCACCTTTTCTCAATCATATCACATTTACTCGTATTATATACAGGTTAGTTACGTAAAGATGAATGTGAAATATTTGACAAAAATGCACCGTTTCAAATACAAACAAAACATAATATTCATCAGTAAAAAAGTTTTCTTCAATTAACACAAATTATAACCTAATACAAGCACAAAAGTGTTTCACAATATCTCGTAATGTTAATAATAACAATGTTATTTTCTAAATAGTATAATGCCTTTCTTGATTAAAATCCTTTCCCCTCTAAGATGCCGGACTATTTTCACTAAGCAGAAATCAACATGAGCCGCACGTCATTGCGGGGTTCCAGCGCACTTTACAACGATTTCCAATAGTATGAATATCTTCACGGCAACAGTCATTATGTGGTCAATAAAATTTCAGTCTAAACAAATATACTTATATAAAATTATATTAATAGCATAAAAATTAAATAAAAAATAAACTTCAATATTTATTTAATATTTAGCTTATTAACCACGCCTATTTTGATAACAGGTATTCATGTTGTTACAAAAAAATTCCATTCAAATAAGTTCATTTGCATAATCTTTTATAATGCAAAATTCACCGCTTAATTAATAGCAGGATTTATAAATTTATTTTTAAAAATTATACTTTTTATTCTTCCTTTTGTATTATTGGTACAAGGAGTAAAAAAAAAAAAAAAAAAAAAAAATTATATTTCTAATCGTTTTAAACTGATTTCTAAATTGTTTTCACAAACTACAATCATACTTTGATATTAAAATATTATATGATAAATGAGTATTTAAAAAATATATTCCAAATATTTTTCACTGGATTCTCTAAATTACAGAGTTTGAAATATTTCGTAGTTGCGGCTTTCAGACAGTTGTCTTATGTTGGAGAAAGATGTTTAGAACTTAAAAAACATTGCATATTATTTTAACTCGAATACCTATAATCAAACATTACATTGGGATTAACCACTTTTGGCTAAACATTTAATTCCTTAAAATTAAATAATTAAACCTCAGGGTTAGTGATATTTATATTTAATTTAATACTTATAATTAGTGAAGGAATTGTCATTGATAATGTAAGATAATTAATTTTTTTGTCAGAAAATGTCTAACTTCATCTAACTTTGTCTCCAGTTCTAATCTATTTGACGAATTCGGAAGTAGTGAAGGTCTATATGATATATCTGCTGTGCATAAACGTTAAAATTTTTCACAATTCGGAAAAGACTAGGAATGTATTCAAAATTTTACAATTTTTCGGCAATAATTTTTTTTAAACATTTCTAGATATAAAATGCACTTTACAGAATAAGAAGTTTTGAACTTACAATTAAAATTCAATATTTTAATTGTATTCAATAATTTAACTGTAAAATTAAAAATATCTATATAAAAAGATCGCCAATTACAGTTGTGAAAAAAGAATAAAAGAATTTCTTGGGTTTCCTAAAATTAAATTATCAGTTCGATGGGATTAAAACGAACTATTCAGTTTTCACTATTTCAGGAACAGTGTTTTCAGCATTTTAAATTTTAATATATATATACAGTAACTTTTTTTCTAGAATGAAAATATCATCTAATGCCTCCAAATATGTGGTATTTCACATCCCAGGTAAATCTCCCTATTCTTCTTCATCACTAGTCAATTGCTCTTTTCACTGTTGAACCTGCGGGACGTTCACGGCACCTCCATGCGTCATTTTCATCCTCCAGATTGGAATTAAAATCTTGACAATTTTATAAGCAGCCATTATGTTGTCTATAAGATTTGAGTCTAAGCAAAAATACTTATATAAAATTATATTAATAGCAGAAATAAAATATTAAACTTCAATATGTATTTAATATTTAGCGTATAAACCACGGCTATTTTGACAACTGTAATTCATGTTGTTCCAAAAAAAAATGCCTTTCCAATACGTTAGTTTTCATAACCTCATATAATGCATAAATCACCGCTTAATTAAAAGCAGGATTTATAAATTTATTTTAAAAACTTATACTTTTTAAAGAAAATAAGTTAAAACTGGTGTGAATGACTAAGAACAAACAATCTTCTTGAAACACCATCAAAAATTTGTAAATGCGCTAGGCCTTTCGAAAGATCTGAGTCTTTCTTCGTCAGTCGCAAAAAAGACGTCCTTCTACTATGAAAGCAGAGGCAAGACTGAAATGAGAGACAAGGGAAAGGAAACAAGCTGAAGAAACAGCCAATAGGAAAGTAACAGATAACAGCCTATCACAGAAGAGAATAATCAAAACAAAAGAACACAAAGTAGGAGGGGGAAAAATACATATAATCCAATATGGGAACACATGAAATTAAAAATGAATAAATAAATGAATAATATATAATTAAAAACAGACTAATAATAATACAAAAATAAATTAAATGGTAGTACTGAAAAGGTTTTTCCAAGCTGCAGAGAGCATTGTGGAATCAGATTTATCATTAACAATAACATCACGATTAAGATAAATAGCTAAATTTTCAAGAAAGTCCAATTCAGAGATGCTATTGGCATTAGAGATAATTTTAGCATTTTGAAAATTAAAACTATGGCCGGAATCCCAAGAGTGCTTGGCAATAGAAGATTTAGAAAATTCTTGATTGATTACATAACGCGAGTGTTCTTTTAAGCGGATTTCGAGATTCCTTTTAGTTTGACCAATATAAGATAAATCACGACCATTACAAGGAACTTTATAAATTCCCCATTTACGAAGATCAGGAACAGGAGATTTAGTGGAGGGGAATTTGAATTTATTGACAGGTTTAAAGATAATGTTAAAATTGAAACGCCGTAAAACTTTAGCTAACTTGAAACATAAAGGAGGATAAAAGGGGAGGACAACCAAATTATCAGGTTTGCTTTTGACAGATTTGGAAAGAGTAGAACTATTAGATGGTCTATTGAATTTCTTCACAGCATTATTGATAACAGAAGGATTAAAACCTCTTTTGACAGCAACGGTTTTTAAGTAATTAAGCTCTTCCTTAAGGGATACAGAATCGGAACAAATTTTGAGAGCGCGATTTACATACGTGTAAAAAACACCGATTTTTTGGTTGACAGGATGATTTGAGAGAGCATGAGGTGGGTTAGAAACAGAAAAAGGTTTTCTATAAACACAAGTTTTGAAAGAAGAATCGCATTTGGTAACTAAAACATCAAGGAAAGGAAGTTTATTACAATTTTCTAATTCAAAAGTAAACTGAATATGTGGGTCGATAGAATTGACAGTATGAAGAATGGTAGATATATCAAAAGGATTATCAACTAAAACAAAAGTATCGTCGACATAACGCATCCAACATTTAAAATTAACCAGATTTAATAATTTTTCCTCAAAATAATGCATATAAATATCACAAAGAATTGGAGATAAAGGATTACCCATACTTAAGCCATCTGATTGTTTGAAAAATTTATTATCAAATTCAAAAGTAGTTTGAGTGATACAAATTTTGGTTAAATTAACAAAATCTTGGACTTCAATATCAGAGAAATGAAATTCACGTAACCTTTTTTCCAAGCAAGAAAGAGCACCTTCAATTGGAACATTCGTAAATAAAGATTTGACATCAAGAGAAAGCATAGAACAATTGGATGAGTTAATATTTTTTAATTTACTAACAAAATCATAAGAATTTTTTATCGTATGAGTATTAGAAATGCATAACGGAGAAAAAATGGATGTTAAAAATTTGGCAAGAGGATAAGTAACAGTACCAATATTGGAGACGATAGGTCTTAAGGGGACATTGGTTTTATGAACTTTAGGCAAAGCATAAAAACGAGCACAAATGGCTGAAGAAGGAATAACACTATATTTAGTATTGTCATTTAAAATAACAGAATTCTTAACAGCTTTTTTGAGAGTGGAAAGATGCGAATTAGTAGGATCTTTTTTAACTTCAACATAAGGACCTTCAGATAAGAGAGCATAGACTTTATCAGAATAATCTTTTTTATCCATAAGAACAATTTGACCCCCTTTATCAGCTTTAGTAATAATAAGATTATCATTGGACTTAAGCTCATTCAGAGCGATATTTTGAGAACGAGAAAGATTAGGTTTAAATTTTGAATTATTAGAAGAAATAGTATCAGCAAGGATGTGACGAAGAGTTTCTTTTTGAAAAGGAGTGACTTTACTATGTTTAAAGGAAGACTCAATAGGAGCAATCAATTTAGTGAGAGAAGGTTTGCAAGACTAGGAAAAATTTAAACCAAGATCTAAAATGCTTTTTTGCTCAGGGGTTAACATGTGAGAGGAGAGATTAACGATGCAGTTCTCATTTGATAGGTTCTTATATGAAAATTGAGACTTATTTTGCTTATTGCACAACGAAGAAAACTTTTTATCAAGCTTATTTTGATGAGCAGTTTTGAAAGTAAGTAGAGAAGACCAACCTTTATTTTCAATATCACAGAAATTGTCAAGATTTTTACTGAGGAACAAATGAAGGTCATAAAGCTCTTCTTCAATTTTGGAGAGAGTATGCCGAACATCTTGAATACAGGCTTTTAAAATAATAAAATGTGAACGAACCATAGCTTTTGAAACTCTAACAGAGCTACTAACAGAACATTTAAGTTGGATAAAATTGGGAATAACATTATTTTTCTTGCAATTTTGAAGAAAATTTAAGTGGTTAAAAAATTTCACACGCTTACGTCTGAGTTTAGTAAATCTGTTAAATTGAGCAGTAAACATAATAGCAATCCAAAAATAAACAAAGTACAAATGTAGAATACTAAACTATAAATAAGACATAAAAAAATAAATTAGAAAATAAATTAATCAATGAAAAAAAATACAAATATAGAATACTAAACTATTAATAAGACATAATAAATTAATCAATAAGATAAATAAAGAATAAACAACATACAGATATAGAATATTAAACTATGAAAAGACATAAAAATAAATAAGCAAATAAATTAACCAATAAGATAAATAAAGAGCTAAAACAATGCAAAAAAAAAGTACTTACATACAAAAGGGAACGGGTGGAAAAGTATAAAATGTTGAAATGCCAGAAGAAGCACAATCAAAGAAAATAAGTTAAAACTGGTGTGAATGACTAAAAACAAACAATCTTCTTGAAACACCATCAAAAATTTGTAAATGCGCTAGGCCTTTCGAAAGATTTGAGTCTTTCTTCGTCAGGCGCAAAAAAGACGTCCTTCTACTATGAAAGCAGAGGCAACACTGAAATGAGAGACAAGGGAAAGGAAACAAGCTGAAGAAACAGCCAATAGGAAGTTAGAAATCAACAGCCAATAGGAAAGTAACAGATAACAGCCTATCACAGAAGAGAATAATCAAAACAAAAGAACACAAAGTAGGAGGGGAAAAAATGGGAGGGGGAAAAATACATATAATCCAATATGGGAACACATGAAATTAAAAATGAATAAATAAATGAATAATATATAATTAAAAACAGACTAATAATAATACAAAAATAAATTAAATGGTAGTACTGAAAAGGTTTTTCCAAGCTGCAGAGAGCATTGTGGAATCAGATTTATCATTAACAATAACATCACGATTAAGATAAATAGCTAAATTTTCAAGAAAGTCCAATTCAGAGATGCTATTGGCATTAGAGATAATTTTAGCATTTTGAAAATTAAAACTATGGCCGGAATCCCAAGAGTGCTTGGCAATAGAAGATTTAGAAAATTCTTGATTGATTACATAACGCGAGTGTTCTTTTAAGCGGATTTCGAGATTCCTTTTAGTTTGACCAATATAAGATAAATCACAACCATTACAAGGAACTTTATAAATTCCCCATTTACGAAGATCAGGAACAGGAGATTTAGTGGAGGGGAATTTGAATTTATTGACAGGTTTAAAGATAATGTTAAAATTGAAACGCCGTAAAACTTTAGCTAACTTGAAACATAAAGGAGGATAAAAGGGGAGGACAACCAAATTATCAGGTTTGCTTTTGACAGATTTGGAAAGAGTAGAACTATTAGATGGTCTATTGAATTTCTTCACAGCATTATTGATAACAGAAGGATTAAAACCTCTTTTGACAGCAACGGTTTTTAAGTAATTAAGCTCTTCCTTAAGGGATACAGAATCGGAACAAATTTTGAGAGCGCGATTTACATACGTGTAAAAAACACCGATTTTTTGATTGACAGGATGATTTGAGAGAGCATGAGGTGGGTTAGAAACAGAAAAAGGTTTTCTATAAACACAAGTTTTGAAAGAAGAATCGCATTTGGTAACTAAAACATCAAGGAAAGGAATTTTATTACAATTTTCTAATTCAAAAGTAAACTGAATATGTGGGTCGATAGAATTGACAGTATGAAGAATGGTAGATATATCAAAAGGATTATCAACTAAAACAAAAGTATCGTCGACATAACGCATCCAACATTTAAAATTAACCAGATTTAATAATTTAATCAAAATTTAATTAAAAATTATTAAATCTGGTTAATTTTAAATGTTGGATGCGTTATGTCGACGATACTTTTGTTTTAGTTGATAATCCTTTTGATATATCTACCATTCTTCATACTGTCAATTCTATCGACCCACATATTCAGTTTACTTTTGAATTAGAAAATTGTAATAAACTTCCTTTCCTTGATGTTTTAGTTACCAAATGCGATTCTTCTTTCAAAACTTGTGTTTATAGAAAACCTTTTTCTGTTTCTAACCCACCTCATGCTCTCTCAAATCATCCTGTCAACCAAAAAATCGGTGTTTTTTACACGTATGTAAATCGCGCTCTCAAAATTTGTTCCGATTCTGTATCCCTTAAGGAAGAGCTTAATTACTTAAAAACCGTTGCTGTCAAAAGAGGTTTTAATCCTTCTGTTATCAATAATGCTGTGAAGAAATTCAATAGACCATCTAATAGTTCTACTCTTTCCAAATCTGTCAAAAGCAAACCTGATAATTTGGTTGTCCTCCCCTTTTATCCTCCTTTATGTTTCAAGTTAGCTAAAGTTTTACGACGTTTCAATTTTAACATTATCTTTAAACCTGTCAATAAATTCAAATTCCCCTCCACTAAATCTCCTGTTCCTGATCTTCGTAAATGGGAAATTTATAAAGTTCCTTGTAATGGTTGTGATTTATCTTATATTGGTCAAACTAAAAGGAATCTCGAAATCCGCTTAAAAGAACACTCGCGTTATGTAATCAATCAAGAATTTTCTAAATCTTCTATTGCCAAGCACTCTTGGGATTCCGGCCATAGTTTTAATTTTCAAAATGCTAAAATTATCTCTAATGCCAATAGCATCTCTGAATTGGACTTTCTTGAAAATTTAGCTATTTATCTTAATCGTGATGTTATTGTTAATGATAAATCTGATTCCACAATGCTCTCTGCAGCTTGGAAAAACCTTTTCAGTACTACCATTTAATTTATTTTTGTATTATTATTAGTCTGTTTTTTTTAATTATATATTATTCATTTATTTATTCATTTTTAATTTCATGTGTTCCCATATTGGATTATATGTATTTTTCCCCCTCCCATTTTTTGCCCCTCCTACTTTGTATTCTTTTGTTTTGATTATTCTCTTCTGTGATAGGCTGTTATCTGTTACTTTCCTATTGGCTGTTGATTTCTAACTTCCTATTGGCTGTTTCTTCAGCTTGTTTCCTTTCCCTTGTCTCTCATTTCAGTCTTGCCTCTGCTTTCATAGTAGAAGGATGTCTTTTTTGCGCCTGACGAAGAAAGACTCAGATCTTTCGAAAGGCCTAGCGCATTTACAAATTTTTGATGGTGTTTCAAGAAGATTGTTTGTTCTTATACTTTTTATTCTTCCTTTTATAATATTGGAACAAATAATAAAAAAAATGAAATATTTTCTATTTCTAATCATTTTAAACTGAATTCTAAATTGTTTTTACAAAGTACAATCATACTTTGATATTAAAATATTATATGATAAAGAATTAATTATAATATTTCTTCCACACATTTATTACTTGTTTTTCTAAATTTCAGATTTTAAAATATTACGTAGTATCTGTTTTCGGACAGTTGTCCTATTTTGGTTTAAGTTGTTTAGCGTTTAAAAAACTCCATTGTTGTTTTAACACAAATGCCTGTAATAAATATTACATAGGGATTTCACACTTTTGGCTAAACAATTAATGCCTTAAAATTAAATTATTAAAGTTCAGGGTTTCTGATATGTAATTTAGTGCTTATAATTAGTGAAGGAACTGTAATTGGTAATATTTGTTATTTAATTAAATTGTTCGTCAGAAAGCTTCTATTTTCCTTTAACTTTTCCTCCAGTTCTAATATAGTTGATGAATTAAGATGTGTTGAACGTAGATTTGTATTGAACCAATACTATGTATGAGGTGCATAAACACTAAATATTTTCATTCTTTGGAAAAGATTAGGAATGTATTCAAATTTTTTTAAATTCTTTCTGCATTAAATTTTTTTTTAAACATTTCT
This sequence comes from Maratus speciosus, assembly GCA_963932465.1. NCBI lineage: Eukaryota > Metazoa > Arthropoda > Arachnida > Araneae > Salticidae > Maratus > Maratus speciosus. Next base: position 971,731 of record CAWVRF010001568.1, on the reverse strand, counting down.
AGAAATAAAATGCACTTTATAGAATAAGAATTTTTGAACTTATAGCTGGAATTCAATAATTTAAATGTACTCTATAATGTAAAAAATGTATAATGTACTGTTATAACTCTAAAATTTTAAAAATATAAAAACAAAATCGCCAATTACAATTGTGTAAGAAAGACTAAGACATTTTCTTGGGTTGACTAAAATTGAATTATCAGTTCAATGATATTAAAATGAACAATTCAGTTTTCACTGCTTCAAGAATACTGTTTCCAGCACTTTTAAAGTTAATATATATACAGTACCTTTTTTCTACAGTGAAGATATCATGTACTGCCTCCAAAATATGGCATTTTTCATTTCCTAGCTAATTCTCCAAATTCATCTTTATCGCTAGTCAATTGCTCTTTTCTCAGTTGAACACGATGCTACTTCACATCTCCAAAACAATTTTATAGGCAGCCATTAGGTAATCTATCAGATTTCATTCTAACCAAAAACACTTATATACAATTATATTAATAGCATAAAATTTAAATAAAAATAATTAAATTTCTATAAGTATTTAATATTAGGTTGAGCAAAAAGTTCGGGGAATTTTTTAATCTAGTAGTTAAAAGAATTTGTATCGTATATAGGAGCAGTAGTGGTATATCAATAGGAAATTTCGGCTCCAAAATGCCTATTGAACAGTATGATTTGCGTGTGTGAACCGGCATTATTGGAGAAAAGATTAACGATTCTGAAAGCCGTGGATGAGATTAATGGGGGTGAAGATGCTGGTACGGCGCCAAACATCGTATTTCCAGCAAATCCGGAATCTAGCAGAATGAGGGCATAGAAAGTCGTGGACTATGCTGGTTACTACTTTAAAGAATAGTCCTTGTTGCTTTTCTTGTTAATTCGCGCATAATAACGCAACTTTCACAAATTTCCTAGAACTGCTTGCTCAACCTAGTATATGGCGTATAAACCACGCCTATTTTGACAAATGCGTTTCATGTTATTCCAAAAAAATTCCATTCCAAAATGTTCATTTGCATAATCTCTTATTATGTTAATTTCACTATTTAATTAAAATCAGGATTTAAAAATTTCTTTACAAATATACACTTTTTATTCTTCCTTTTAAAAAACTGGAACAAAGAATGAAGTAACAGAATTCTTAAAAGTATATAATCATTTTATAAAGATTTCTAAATTGTTTTCACAAAGTATAATGATACTTCGATATTAAAATATATGATAAATACTATTTAAAAAATATATTCCACATTTTTTTCATTTTTATTTCTAAATTTCAGTGTTTAAAATATTGGGTTGCTGCAGTTATGTATAATAAAAACATTTTAAATTAAATTCTGAACATCAAAAAAGGAAAATGGCATTTAAGAACGTAACTTACATAATCTTTATTATGTAATTTCCTTACCACTATCAATTTCCAAAAAAAATAATGAACTTAACGTAGCTTGTGCACAGTAGTTTACAAAATGCCACTGAAATCTTAAAAATACTCCTCGCATTATTTGGTTGCGGCACTGAATCTTTTTCTCGATGTCATCAACGCTGTAAAACATACAATCTGATGAAATGGACAATGCCATCTACAGCGGAAAATACGCATCACATTTATTTTAAGATCACCCCATTGAATTTCTTCTACAATGCCTGCAAATGATGTAGCATCAAAATTTACAAGAAATCATTCTGCAATTTTAATTTATAATTTTTTGTATTCTGAGAATTATATTCTTAGTTTTCTTTGGAAGGATTTCTTCATTCATAAAATTAAATGCAAAACGTTTTGAAAAGGGACAAATACAAATACAAAACAATACAAATTTCAAATTCATGACAAATGTCTGTTTCACATATTCAATTCTATGAGTATCGGGAATTTTTTAGGAGGATATAAAATAAATTATTTTTCCAATTTCCCTTTTGTTTTTCTAACTTTCTCTTATGAAATGTAAATAAAATTTATTTTACGTCAATATCATTGATTACTTCAAAGAATTCATGAGCAGTGTATATAACAGCACGATTCTGAAATGTTCGTCTCCAAAATGTTCTCTTGACCGTGAATACGATTTCAGCAATAGCATCTTTCCCGTGGGCTATACCAAAGAAACTCCAAAAAGTAAATTTAAGGGATAGGTGGAGCTCACGTGGTTTCAAAATAGAAGAGAGGGAGAATTTATTTTTAAACAGACTTTAATACCTAAATCATCGATTTAAATTTATCATCACCTAAATTTTAGCTTGTATAAACAAAACAGAAAATGTGTACCTCGTGTAACCAACGCGTTGTTAAGTCTTTACATTATATGGTTATGCAGTTACACATTATAAATAGTCTTTTTTCAATTGAAATTAAGAATTAATACCCCATTTAAAAGAATTTTAATGCTTTAAAAGATTTATTTATTAAAAATAAAATACATAAACGTCTTAAAATAAAATATTCTCACTATGTTTAACTTTTCACTAAAATTTGCAACTGATATAACAAAAAAAAAAAAATTATTTTTAAAAAACATTCCAAAAGACAATTTTATAAAGTTACAAAAATTATTTATATAATGTGTTACCTGCAAAATCTTCCAATCTTACCTGATTTTTTGCTTGCAAAAGCAAAAAAAAATCCTCCAATTATTGTCTTGGATTTGCTGCTTGAATCTGCAAACATGTGCACTTTGTACTTGAGTTAAAGGTAACTTGATGTAATCTACGCCATCTATACTTACTTTTCATATTGTTAGGATATTGTTATGGAACATAAAAATATATGTTTCGCTCATACGCCAATCATACCGTTAAATTAAATATATTTCCATAGTCAATTAAGTTTAACTTTCTTCCAGTATCTGACTTTTAATTATTTCCATTTAACCCTTTCAGGGGCAGGTGATTGCGTTTCTGTATCGTTGAACACACAACTTAATTTTCTAAAAGTATTGTTTAAAATTAGGGAAGTGCAATTTTCCAACTTTTTCCAGCAAAGATGTAAAAGTAAAATTGAATTTAAAGTTTCTGGTCCAAATCTTGATTAAAATTAGGTGGAATATAATATATCCAATCGCATCTCAAGGGGTTAACTAATTTAAGGGTGCTGCAATTTGTGAAATAATCACGTTTTCTCAATCATATCACATTACTCGTATTATATACAGGTTAGTTGCGTAAAGATGAATGTGAAATATTTGACAAAAATGGACCGTTTCAAATACAAACAAAACATAATACATCAGTAAAAGTGTTTTCTCCAGTTAACACCAATTATAACCTAATACAAGCAAGAAAGTGTTTCACAATAACCCGCACTGTTAATAAAACAATGTTATTTTCGAAATCGTATAATGTCTTTCTTGATGAAATTCCTTTCCTTTGTAAGATAACGGACCATTCTCACTAAGCAGAAACCAACATGAGTCGCCCATCATTGCGGGGTCCCTGCACACTTTACAACGATTTCCAATAGTAAGAATATCTTCATGGAGGCAGTCATTATGTAGTCTATAAAATTTCAGTCTAACCCAAAATACCTATATAAAAAATCAACTTCAATTTGTATTTAATATTTAGCGTATAAACCACGCCTAACTTCACAAAAGTTATTCATGTTTTTCCAAAGAAATTCCATTCAAATACGTTAATTTGTATAAACGCTTATAATGCAAAATTCACTGCTTAATTAAAAGCAGAATTTATAAATATATTTTTTAAAATTATAATTTTTATTCTTCCTTTTATATTATTTTTACAAAGAATAATTTTTTTCTATTTCTAATCGTTTTAAACTGATTTCTAAATTGTTTTTCCAAACTAAAATCATACATTGATATTAAAATATTATATGATAAAGGAGTATTTATAAAATATATTCCAAATATTTTTCATTGGATTCTCTAAATTACAGAGTTTGAAATATTTCGTAGTTGAGGCTTTCAGAAAGTTGTCTTAAAGTTGGAGTAAGATGTTTAGCGCTTAAAAGGCATTGCATTTTATTTTAATTCAAATATCGCTAATCAAACATTACATAGGGATTTAACACTTTTGTCTAAACAATTAAAGCCTTAAAATTAAATTATTAAACCTCAGGGTTAGTGATATTTAATTTAATACTTATAATTAGTGAAGGAATTGTCATTGATAATATTAGATAATTAATTTTTTTGTCAGAAAACGTCTACCTGTCATCTAAGTTAGTCTCCAGTCCTAATCTATTTGACGATTTCAGATGTAGTGAAGTTGTATATGATATGTCTGCGGTGCATAAACGTTAAAACTTTTCACACTTCCGAAAAGATTAGGAATGTATTCAAAATTTTTACAATTTTTCGGCAATAAATTTTTTTAAAAACATTTTTAGAAATAGAATGCACTTCACAGAAAAGATGTTTTGAACTTATAGTTAAAATTCAATATTTTAATTGTATTCAATAATTTAACTATAAAAGTAAAATATATATATATAAAAGATTGCCAATTACAGTTGTGTAAGAAAGAATAAAAGAATTTCTCGGGTTTCCTAAAATTAAGTTATTACTTCGATGGCATTAAAACGAACATTTCAGTTTTCACTATTTCAGGAACACCATTTTCAGCATTTTAAAAGTTAATATATATACAGTACTTTTATTCTAAAACGAAAATATCATCTATTGCCTCCAAATATGTGGTGTTTCACATCCTAGGTAATTCTCCCTATTCTTTATCACTAGTCAATTGCTCTTTTCACTGTTGAACCTGTGGGAATTTCACTGCACCTCCATGCGTCAATTTTATCCTCCAAATTGGAATTAAAATCTTGACAATTTTATAAGCAGCCATTATGTAGTTCATAAGATTTCAGTGTAACCAAAAATACTTATATAAAATTATAATATTATAAATTATAATAGCATAAAAATTAAATAAAAAATTGAACTTCAATAAGTATTTAATATTTAGCGTATAAACGACGCCTACTTTGACAACTGTTATTCATGTTGTTCTAAAAAAGTGCCGTTCCAATATGTTAATTTTCATAAACTCATATAATGCAAAAATCACCACTTAATTAAAAGCAGGATTTAAAAATTTATTTAAAAAACTTATAATTTTTATTATTCCTTTTATAATATTTGAACTAGTAATAAAAAAAAAGAAATATTTTTTATTTCTAATCATTTTAAAAGTGATTTCTAAATTGTTTTCACAAAGTACAATCATACTTTGATATTAAAATATTATATGATAAAGATTTAATTATAATATTTCTTCCACACATTTATTACTTGTTTTTCTAAATTTCAGATTTTAAAATATTACGTAGTATCTGTTTTCGGACAGTTGTCCTATTTTGGTTTATGTTGTTTAGCGTATAAAAAATTCCTTTGTTGTTTTAACACAAATGCCTGTAATAAATATTACATAGGGATTTCACACCTTTGGCTAAACAATTAATGCCTTAAAATTAAATTATTAAAGTTCAGGGTTACTGATATTTAATTTAGTGCTGATAATTAGTGAAGGAATTGTAATTGCTATTATTAGTTATTTAATTAAATTGTTCGTTAGAAAGCGTCGAACTTCATTTAACTTTTTTTCTTTCCTTTTCTTTTTGTTGTAATCTATTTGACGAATTAAAACGTGTTGAAGGTAGATTGGTATTGAACCAATATGCTATATCTGAAGTACATAAACATTAAATCTTTTCATTCTTCGGCAAAGATTAGGAATGTATTCAAAGTTTTTACAATCTTTCTACATTAAAAATTTTTGGAAACATTTCTAGAAATAAAATGCACTTTATAGAACAAGAAGTTTTGAACTTATAGTTAGAATTCAATAATTTAAATGTACTCTATGATGTAAAAAATCTATAATGTACTCTTAAAACTCTAAAGTTTCAAAAATTTCAAAACGATCGCCAATTACAATTGTGTAAGAAAGAATAAGACGTTTTCTTTTGTTTCCTAAAATTGAATTATCAGTTCAATGATATTAAAATGAACAATTCAGTTTTCACTAATTCAAGAACACTGTTTTCAGCTTTTTTAATGTTAATATATATACAGTACTTTTTTACTACAGTGAAGATATCATATACTGTCTTCAAAATATGGCGTTTTTCATGTCCTAGCTAATTCTCGAAATTCTTCTTCATCGCTAGTCAATTGCTCTTTTCTCTGTTGAACAAGATGGTACTTCACATCACCTCCAAGACAATTTTATAGGCAGCCATTATGTAGTTCATAAGATTTCAGTGTAACATAAAATACTTATATAAAATTATAATATTATAAATTATAATAGCATAAAAATTAAATAAAAAATTAAACTTCAATAGCAGAGGTGCCAAGCTCGCACTAATCTTCCGTAATGCGGGGATTAATTTAACCCAGTTTAACAAAGTTTCGAACGAGAAAAATTATTTGATGAATCTTTATTTATTTAATTCCAGTTTTCTACGTGGAACGTATTTAATTTCATCACTGAAAAAAAAATTCCGACACGAAATGTATTAAACCAGGGTTAAATTAACGCACATATTACGGAGGATTAGTGGCAACTTGGCACCTATGCAATAGGTATTTAATATTTAGCGGATAAACGACGCCTATTTTGATAACTGTGATTCATGTTGTTCCAAAAAAAAAATGCAGTTCCAATACGTTAATTTTCATAAACTCATATAAAGCAAAAATCACCGCTTACTTAAAAAGCAGGATTTATAAATTTATTTTAAAAAAAAACTTATAATTTTTTTTTCTTCCTTTTATAATATTTGAACAAGTAATAAAAAAACAAAGAAATATTTTCTATTTCTAATCATTTTAAAAGTGATTTCTAAATTGCTTTCACACACTACAATCATACTTTGATATTAAAATATTATATGATAAAGGATTAATTACAGTATATATTCCACACATTTACTACTTCTTTTTTTTTTTAATTTCAGAATTTAAAATATTACGCCTTATCATTTTTCTGACAGTTGCCCTATTTTGGTTTAAGTTGTTTAGCGTATAAGTAACTCCATTGTTGTTTTAACACAAATGCCTGTAATAAATATTACATAGGGATTTCACACCTCTGGCTAAACAGTTAATGCCTTAAAATTAAATTATTAAAGTTCAGGGTTACTTATATTTAATTTAGTGCTCATAATTAGTGAAGGAATTGTAATAGCTATTATTAGTTATTTAATTAAATTGTTCGTCAGAAAGCGTCGAATTCGTCAGAAAGCTTCATTTAACCTTTTCTCTAACTTTTTTACCCCTTTGTAATCTATTTGGCGAATTAAAATGTGTTGAAGGTACATTGGTATTGAATCAATATACTGTATCTGAAGTACATAAACAATAAATCTTTTCATTCTCCGGCAAAGATTAGGAATGCATTCAAAATTTTTACAATCTTTCTACATTAAAAATTTTTTGAAACATTTCTAGAAATAAAATACATTTTATAGAACAAGATGTTTTGAACTTATAGTTAGAATTCATAATTTAAATGTACTCTATAAATGTAAAAAATCTATAATGTACTCTTAAAACTGTAAAGTTTGAAAATTTCAAAACGATCGCCAATTACAATTGTGTAAGAAAGAATAAGATATTTTCTTGGGTTTCCTAAAATTGAATTATCAGTTCAATGGTATTAAAACGAACAATTCAGTTTTCACTGCTTCAAGAACACTGTTTTCAGCATTTTTAATGTTAATATATATACAGTACCTTTTTACTACAGTCAAGATATCATATACTGCCTCCAAAAAATGGCGTTTTTCATGTTCTAGTTAATTCTCCAAATTCTTCTTCATCGCTTCTCAATTGCTCTTTTCTCTGTTGAACAAGATGGTACTTCTCATCACCTCCAAGACAATTTTATAGGCAGCCATTATGTAGTCTATAAAATTTCATTCTTCCAAAAATACTTATAAAATTATATTAATAGCATAAAATTTAAATAATAATAATTAAATTTCTATAAGTATTTAATATATAGCGTATAAACCACGCCTATTTTGACAACTGCTATTCATGTTACTTCAAAAAAATTCCGTTCCAAAACGTTCATTTGCATAACCTCTTATTATGTTAATTTCACTGTTTTATTAAAAGCAGAATTTATAAATTTCTTTAAAAATATACACTTTTTATTCTTTTCTTTAAAAAAAATTGGAACAAGGAATGAAAAAACAGAATTCTTAAAAGTATATAATCTTTTTATAAGGAGTTCTGAACAGGTACTGAACAGGTAATCAGCATTGAGGGGTTTCCTAGCTGTTATCAGCTTAACACCCAGACTAGGAAATTAGAATGTCTTATGTTTTAATGAGCCATTGGGATAAAGTTAAACTGTAGCAATGCTACTATAAGAATATAGAAGTTTACAAGAGAAAAAAAAAAAAAAAGAAAATTAAGGAATAAAAATAAATTTAAGTAAAAACTTAAGAAGAAAGTAAGTTAACAATAAATCTTAAGAAAATTTACATGAGTCTTAAAGTAATTAAAGTCTAACTGTAGTTGTAGAACTACTATATGGATATTTGAAAGTTAAAGTTAGTACTGTTCAGTGAAACACTCACCAAGCAAGGGCAAGAAAAGCTAGGGTGGCAAGACCACAACATCCAACCAAAAAAAAAGGGACAATTCAGGGCCATACATTTTATTTTTTAAGTTTTTCTGTTTTTATGGTCTCTATGTATATAGAGAATTTTTTTTTTTTTTTTTTTTTTTTTTTTTTTTTTTTAAGAAAAGTAAATAAAAAGAAAAAAAAAAGAGAAGGCAAAATTAGCGAGGAGAACTCAGATGTTACTGAGTGTCCATAATTATTGAAAACCTGGGCCGTTTCCGATGGTGGGGCTCAAAAGCGTCATAATCCGGTAGCTCCGCTACAATTTCATTAGGGAGGTCAAAAATTTTTTCATAAAATTTTTTGGCTAAGTCGTTTATGCGTTTACGTAATGTAGTAGTTTTAAGGTCTCTACGGACCGTGGAGTTGCGAAGGTAACGAGATGCGTTACGGACAGTACGCAGGTTGGAATTGTGCAAGCGACTAAGGTTGTCCATAGTGGTCTTACAAGTGAAGCCCCAGACCGGACTGGCATAGGTGATGATGGGAAGGATGCATGAATTATAGAGGATTAATTTATTGTGAACAGACAAGGTTTTACTGTTAAGGAGAGGTTTTACAGAGTTAAAGGCTCCGGCGACTTTACCTCTGATGGAGAAAGTGTGCTTTTTCCAGGTTAGGCGGCGGTCCAGAATGACCCCAAGATACTTAGCTTGGTCTGACCAAGGGATAACAGTGTTGTTAATAATGATTCTGTTAGGGAAAATTATTTTGCGAGAGAAATATACTGCAGTAGTTTTAGTTTCATTTATGACAACGCGCCAAAGCATGCACCAGTCCATGAAGTCATCAACATGAGTCTGTAGGTACCTGTAAAGAGTATACGGGTGGTGTGCCGAAGCGTAAATACAGGTGTCGTCCGCATAAAGAGCGAGATGAGTGTGCAAGGAGCGTGGGATGTCGTTAAAGAAAATGTTAAATAAAAATGGGCCCAACACGCTCCCCTGAAGGATGCCCGCTAGGATAAGGAGAATAATAGATAGAATGTTGTTTATGCGGACTTGAAAAGAGCGGTCGCAAAGGTACGAATATATTAAATGTATAAGTCTGGGATGAAAACCGAGCTGAATTAATTTGTAAATGAGGCCCATATGCCAGACCTTGTCAAATGCCTTTGCGACATCAAGAAAGATGGCAGCTGCGGGAATTTTTGCATTGAGTTTCTCGCTGAGAAACTCAACAACCCTAAGAAGCTGGTGTTGTGTTGAGTGTTTTGGGCGAAAGCCGAACTGCTCGGGCATGAGAATGTTGTGCTGCTGAATGAACTCCTGCAACTGGGCACGAATGACACGTTCCACCACTTTACTGATAGAAGGTAGCAAGGAGATAGGTCTGTAATTAGTGGGGTCAGACAGGTTAGTTCCAGGTTTTGGAATAGGAGAGATTATAGAAAGTTTCCAGGGTTTAGGGAAGTAGTTATGTTTTAAGATAGCATTAGTGAGGTCAGTGATATAGATAATGCAATTAGGAGGAAGGTTTTTAAGAGCAGAGTTAGTAATTTTATCGTATCCTGGGGTTTTACGCTTTTTGAGTTTTTTGATAATATTGTGGATAACAATAGGTTGAATTTTAGGGGGAGGATCTTGAGGGGGGTTAGCCAAAAAATTCCGAACTGTCTCGTTAACATGATCAAGGTGAGCTTGGTTTGCAAGGGTAGGATTAGGAGAAAATTGGGTGGCATAAGAATTAGCAAGCATGTTAGCTTTTTCTTGGTCAGTATAAGCGGTAACATTATTAGATGTGAGGGGGGGGGATGGAAGTGTAGTGTTTATTCAGTTTGCGTTTAAGAATCCAAAGAGAGTTGTCCTCGTATGATAAAGTTTTGAGAAAGTTGTTCCAACTTTTCTGTTTTTCTTTATAAAGACTGTTTTTGATTTTATTGTTTAACCTATTGAGAAGAGGTTTAATGGAGGGGTCTCTTGAACTTTGAAATTGTCGCCGGAGCCGATTACGCTGTTTGATAAGGTTGTAAATATAACGGGGTGGGACAAAGGCAAAGTTATTTTTGAAGGTGTTAAATGTAGAAAAATTTTGAGCATTAGTGATATGGGAGTTTAGATGTTCAACAGCCGCATCAATGTCATCGGTATTATTAATATCAGGGAAGGTGATGTCCTGAGAGTTAAGGTAGTTAGTAAATTTATTCCAGTCAATAGCCACGGAAGGGGGGGGAGAAAGAGGATTAATAATATCTATTTTAAAGCAGACAGGCAGGTGATCAGAGGAGAGGTCGTTAATAACTGTAGAGTAGATAGGGTAAGGAAGATTTTTGGAAAGAGCAAGATCAATGATAGAGTCCCGGGCGCCAGGCAATTTGGAAATGTGCGTTGGTCTGGGTGGTGCATGAAGATTTAATTTTAAGTTTTGGACTAAGTTGTGAAGAGAGGTACCCCGCCGAGAATTGCCATGGCAATTCCAGCGTCTGCTTTTGGCATTGTAATCGCCTACGAAAAAGCAGTGGTGATGTTGTGAAAAAAGCTGTGTAAGGCTATTAACAGGTAAGTTACCAGTGGGTGGAGCATAAATAGAAGCTAAATTAATATTGATATGAGGAAGATTAAGATTGATACTGGTATACTCAAGATCATTATAGGTGTGGTTGTGCGATTGGTAGTGTGGAAGATGGTTCTTGATGTAAATAGCGGTACCTCCTCTGTGCGTACCATCCGCACGAGGTGTATGGAATAGCCTGTACCCAGGGATGTTAATGTTGAAGGTGGGGTTGAAAGTCTCTTGAAGGAAAATAACATCAACTTGAGGATGTTCGTGCATAAAGAGTTTAAGTTCATTAAATTTATTCTGCAGGGAGTTACAGTTCCAGGAAAGAAAAATAAGAGAGGAAAAAGTAGGAGAGGAATTACTCATCATTAAATGTGTTAAATTCCGTGGCTAAAGTTTCTATAGCACTCATAAGGATGAGTATTTTTTCTATTGGATCTTGTATATTTTTAGTTTGGTTAGCAATATTTTTGAAACATTGGATGAATTTGTTAAATTTTAGGAGTTCTTTCATCTCCTTGAAGGTCTTAAATATTTCTTTTAAGTCATTAGCATAATTAGAACTACTGGGTTGTTCTGGTGTTGCATTTTGAGTGTCATTTGGCTTATTAGGTGTAGTGTTTTCGGGGTTAGGGTCTTGGGGGGGAGAAGGGAGCGGAGCCGGGGCTTCAGTAGGTTTTTCTTCTGGTTTTTTGGCCTCTGGCTTACGGACATAGTTATATGTTGATAAGAGTTCCGCCATTGCGTTTGGAATGATTTTAGGGTTTTCTTTTCGGACGGTTTTGGGGTCCTGCTGTTTTTTATGAAACTGGGGGGTTTTGGGGCAACCACGGTAAGTAGCCACGTGCTCGCCATAACAATTTGAACATTTGGGGATGATCTTTCCAATTTTATTGCACTGGGGAGTTAAATGCTCTTCCGAGCATTTGGCGCATTTCGGCGGCAGGCGGCAAATCTCGCTGGAATGTCCAAATTTCTGGCAACGATAGCATTGCTTTACGATGTTGGTGCCTTTAAATCGCTCAATATCTACTTTAATGTAGCAAATTTCGTGAATTTGGTAAATTTCTTCGAATTTTTCACGTGGGAGGACATTGACGACGTAGAGGGGCATAGGACGACCGGTCTTCCTACTTTTCATCATTGAGGCTCTATTGGCCACGAAATTATGTTCTTTAAGAGCCTCAATTATGACCTGGGGGTCGGTATATGGGGGGATTCCCCTAATGACGACTTTCCTGGGGCGCTGTTCCGCGGGGCTCAGGGTTGTATATGGAATTGTTTTAGAATCAAGATAGTCCTGTGTTTTTCGGAAATCTGCATCAGTTTTACAGTGGATTTTGAGTAATTCACCGTCTAATTTAATCAAGGGATTGCTGTCGTTGAGTTTTTTAATCTCACTTGCAAGCTCCGTCCACTTGCCTTGAAACTCAATATAGAAGGGGTGGATTTTTGGTTTTTTAGGGACTTCTTCAGTAGTGGAGCTACCGGCTGACACACCTTGAGAGGGCTCAGAAGAGTCCATGTTATTTTCGTCTAGGTATTTTTCAGATATACTAGCATACTTATTCTTTAAGGGGATATTAGATTTTAGATCATTTCTCCTACGTTTTAGTGAATTAGCGGGGGTGAATCCGTCATCTGAGTTCACCGCAATTGCCTTGAGTTTTGTTAATATGTCAATTAGATCATAGTCATGATCATAGATAAAAGTTTTAAACTCTCTTAGTTGACTTAATTTTAGGGGGTCAAATGGCTCATTGAACAAAAACATAAGATTATTGAGAAGATTACTCACGCTAGTCTTATGCTGAGGATTCGTCATGTAGTCTTCTTCACTTAAAAGTCTCATTATGTAGTTGTCACAATCTTGCAGGAATTGCTGTACAATCATTCTTTGGACTTCATCCGCTACTCCGGGAAATTCCATCCACGCAGCAGCTAAATCAGATTTCTCCTCTCCATTCAGGATGCGGAGTACATTGTCAGAAAATTTAAGCGGGTCCTCAGTATCCATTATTATCGTCGGTGAGCTCTCTATATTATACTACTATGATGCATCAAGTCCAGTAAACAGTCACCTATTCGTACGAACTAGTTTCTATTACGTGTCACTATCAGCACCACAACTCATGCGAAGATACTTGCAAAAGATCACGCAAGTTCTAAAAACATAGAACTGCGAATACGATCTCTTGAGAATAAAACGACCAGCAAGCAGTAAACACGTCTGTTCCCTCCAAGAGGCACCAGAAGACTGAAGGAGTTCTAAATTGTTTTCACAAAGTATAATCATACTTTGATACTAAAATATATGGTAAATACTATTTAAAAAATATAAGCTACATTTTTTTTTCATTTTTATGTCTAAATTTCAGTGATTAAAATATTGTGTTTTTGCAGATACGTATAATAAAAACATTTTTAATTAAATTCTGAACATCAAAAAAGGAATATGGCATTTATTAATGTAAGTTACGTAATTTCCATTATGGGGTCCCAGCGCATTTTACAACGATGTCGAATAGTATGAATATCTTCATGGAAGCAGTCATTATGTAGTCCGTAAAATTTCAGTCTAAACAAAAATACGTATATAAAAAATAAACTTCAATTTGTATTTAATATTTAGCGTATAAACCACGCCTATTTTCACAACAGTTATTCATGTTGTTCCAAAAAAAAATGCAGTTCCAATACGTTAATTTTCATAAACTCATATAAAGCAAAAATCACCGCTTACTTAAAAAGCAGGATTTATAAATTTATTCAAAAAAATACTTATAATTTTTTTTCTTCCTTTTATAATATTTGAACAAGTAATAAAAAAACAAAGAAATATTTTCTATTTCTAATCATTTTAAAAGTGATTTCTAAATTGTTTTCACACACTACAATCATACTTTGATATTAAAATATTATATGATAAAGGATTAATTACAGTATATATTCCACACATTTACTACTTCTTTTTTTTTTTAATTTCAGAATTTAAAATATTACGCCTTATCATTTTTCGGACAGTTCAGTTGCCCTATTTTGGTTTAAGTTGTTTAGCGTATAAGTAACTCCATTGTTGTTTTAACACAAATGCCTGTAATAAATATTACATAGGGATTTCACACCTCTGGCTAAACAGTTAATGCCTTAAAATTAAATTATTAAAGTTCAGGGTTACTTATATTTAATTTAGTGCTCATAATTAGTGAAGGAATTGTAATAGCTATTATTAGTTATTTAATTAAATTGTTCGTCAGAAAGCGTCGAATTCGTCAGAAAGCTTCATTTAACCTTTTCTCTAACTTTTTTACCCCTTTGTAATCTATTTGGCGAATTAAAATGTGTTGAAGGTACATTGGTATTGAATCAATATACTATATCTGAAGTACATAAACAATAAATCTTTTCATTCTCCGGCAAAGATTAGGAATGCATTCAAAATTTTTACAATCTTTCTACATTAAAATTTTTTTGAAACATTTCTAGAAATAAAATACACTTTGTAGAACAAGAAGTTTTGAACTTATAGTTAGAATTCAATAATTCAAATGTACTCTATAATGTAAAAAATCTATAATGTACTCTTAAAACTCTAAAGTTTGAAAATTTCAAAACGATCGCCAATTACAATTGTGTAAGAAAGAATAAGATATTTTCTTGGGTTTCCTAAAATTGAATTATCAGTTCAATGGTATTAAAACGAACAATTCAGTTTTCACTGCTTCAAGAACACTGTTTTCAGCATTTTTAATGTTAATATATATACAGTACCTTTTTACTACAGTCAAGATATCATATACTGCCTCCAAAAAATGGCGTTTTTCATGTTCTAGTTAATTCTCCAAATTCTTCTTCATCGCTTCTCAATTGCTCTTTTCTCTGTTGAACAAGATGGTACTTCTCATCACCTCCAAGACAATTTTATAGGCAGCCATTATGTAGTCTATAAAATTTCATTCTTCCAAAAATACTTATAAAATTATATTAATAGCATAAAATTTAAATAAAAATAATTAAATTTCTATAAGTATTTAATATATAGCGTATAAACCACGCATATTTTGACAACTGCTATTCATGTTACTTCAAAAAAATTCCGTTCCAAAACGTTCATTTGCATAATCTCTTATTATGTTAATTTCACTGTTTTATTAAAAGCAGAATTTATAAATTTCTTTAAAAATATACACTTTTTATTCTTTTCTTTAAAAAAAATTGGAACAAGGAATGAAAAAACAGAATTCTTAAAAGTATATAATCTTTTTATAAGGAGTTCTAAATTGTTTTCACAAAGTATAATCATACTTTGATACTAAAATATATGGTAAATACTATTTAAAAAATATAAGCTACATTTTTTTTTCATTTTTATGTCTAAATTTCAGTGATTAAAATATTGTGTTTTTGCAGATACGTATAATAAAAACATTTTTAATTAAATTCTGAACATCAAAAAAGGAATATGGCATTTATTAATGTAAGTTACGTAATTTCCATTATGGGGTCCCAGCGCATTTTACAACGATGTCGAATAGTATGAATATCTTCATGGAAGCAGTCATTATGTAGTCCGTAAAATTTCAGTCTAAACAAAAATACGTATATAAAAAATAAACTTCAATTTGTATTTAATATTTAGCGTATAAACCACGCCTATTTTCACAACAGTTATTCATGTTGTTCCAAAAAAATTCCTTTCAAATACGTTAATTTGTATAACCGCTTATAATGTAAAATTCACCGCTTAATTAAAAGCAGAATTTTTAAATATATTTTTAAATTTATACTTTTTCTTCTTCCTTTTATATTATTGGTACAAGGAATTAAATTAAAAAAAAAAAATTCTATTTCTAATTATTTTAAACTGATAACTAAATTCTTTTCCCAAACTAAAATCATACTTTGATATTAAAATATTATATAATAAAGGAGTATTTATAAAATATATTCCAAATATTTTTCATTGGATTCTCTAAATTACAGAGTTTGAAATATTTCGTAGTTGCAGTTTTCAGAAAGTTGTCTTAAAGTTCGACTAAGATGTTTAGCGCTTAAAAGACATTGCTTTTTATTTTAACTCAAATACCGCTAATCAAACATTACATAGGGATTTAACACTTTTGGCTAAACAATTAAAGCCTTAAAATTAAATTATTAAACCTCAGGGTTAGTGATATTTAATTTAATACTTATAATTAGTGAAGGAATTGTCATTGATAATATTAGATAATTAATTTTTTAGTCAGAAAACGTCTACCTTCATCTAAGTTAGTCTCCAGTCTTAATCTATTTGACGATTTCAGATGTAGTGAAGGTGTATATGATATGTCTGCGGTGCATAAACGTTAAAACTTTTCACACTTCCGAAAAGATTAAGAATCTATTCAAAATTTTTACAATTTTTCGGCAATAATTTTTTTTTAAACATTTCTAGAAATAAAATGCACTTTACAGAATAAGAAGTTTTGAACTTATAATTAAAATTCAATATTTTAATTGTATTCAATAATTTAACTATAAAATTAAAATATATATATATAAAAGATCGCCAATTACAGTTGTGTAAGAAAGAATAAAAGAATTTCTTGGGTTTCCTTAAATTAAGTTAATACTTCGATGGCATTAAAAGGAACATTTCAGTTTTCACTATTTCAGGAACACTGTTTTCAGCCTTTTAAAAGTTAATATATATACAGTACCTTTTTTCTAAAACGAAAATATCATCTATTGCCTCCAAATATGTGGTGTTTCACATCCTAGGTAATTCTCCCTATTCTTTATCACTAGTCAATTGCTTCACTGTTGAACCTGTGGGAATTTCACTGCACCTCCATGCGTCAATTTTATCCTCCAAATTGGAATTAAAATCTTGACAATTTTATAAGCAGCCATTATGTAGTTCATAAGATTTCAGTGTAACCAAAAATACTTATATAAAATTATAAATTATAATAGCATAAAAATTAAATAAAAAATTGAACTTCAATAGGTATTTAATATTTAGCGTATAAACGACGCCTACTTTGACAACTGTTATTCATGTTGTTCTAAAAAAATGCCGTTCCAATATGTTAATTTTCATAAACTCATATAATGCAAAAATCACCACTTAATTAAAAGCAGAATTTATAAATTTATTTAAAAAACTTATAATTTTTATTCTTCCTTTTATAATATTTGAACTAGTAATAAAAAAAAAAAAGAAATATTTTCTATTTCTAATCATTTTAAAAGTGATTTCTAAATTGTTTTCACAAAGTACAATCATACTTTGATATTAAAATATTATATGATAAAGAATTAATTATAATATTTCTTCCACACATTTATTACTTGTTTTTCTAAATTTCAGATTTTAAAATATTACGTAGTATCTGTTTTCGGACAGTTGTCCTATTTTGGTTTATGTTGTTTAGCGTATAAAAAACTCCTTTGTTGTTTTAACACAAATGCCTGTAATAAATATTACATAGGGATTTCACATCTTTGGCTAAACAGTTAATGCCTTAAAATTAAATTATTAAAGTTCAGGGTTACTGATATTTAATTTAGTGCTCATAATTAGTGAAGGAATTGTAATTGCTATTATTAGTTATTTAAATAAATTGTTCGTCAGAAAGCGTCGAACTTCATTTAACTTTTCCCCCCTTTGTAATCTATTTGACGAATTAAAATGTGTTGAATGTACATTGGTATTGAATCAATATACTGTATCTGAAGTACATAAACAATAAATCTTTTCATTCTTTGGCAAAGATTAGGAATGCATTCAAAATTTTTACAATCTTTCTACATTAAAAATTTTTTGAAACATTTCTAGAAATAAAATACACTTTATAGAACAAGATGTTTTGAACTTATAGTTAGAATTCATAATTTAAATGTACTCTATAAATGTAAAAAATCTATAATGTACTCTTAAAACTCTAAAGTTTCAAAAATTTCAAAAAGATCGCCAATTACAATTGCGTAAGAAAGAATGAGATATTTTCTTGGGTTTCCTAAAATTGAATTATCAGTTCAATGATATTAAAATGAACAATTCAGTTTTCACTGCTTCAAGAACACTGTTTTCAGCATTTTTAATGTTAATATATATACAGTACCTCTTTACTACAGTGAAGATATCATATACTGCCTTCAAAATATGGCGTTTTTCATGTCCTAGTTAATTCTCCAAATTCTTCTTCATCGCTTCTCAATTGCTCTTTTCTCTGTTTTACAAGATGGTACTTCACATCACCTCCAAGACAATTTTATAGGCAGCCATTATGTAGTCTATAAAATTTCATTCTATCCAAAAATACTTATAAAATTATATTAATAGCATAAAATTTAAATAAAAATAATTAAATTTCTATAAGTATTTAATATATAGCGTATAAACCACGCCTATTTTGACAACTGCTATTCATGTTATTTCAAAAAAATTCCGTTCCATAACGTTCATTTGCATAATCTCTTATTATGTTAATTTCACTGTTTTATTAAAAGCAGGATTTATAAATTTCTTTAAAAATATACACTTTTTATTCTTTTCTTTAAAAAAAATTGGAACTAGGAATGAAAAAACAGAATTCCTAAAAGTATATAATCTTTTTATAAGGAGTTCTAAATTGTTTTCACAAAGTATAATCATACTTTGATATTAAAATATATGATAAATACTATTTAAAATATATAAGCTACATTTTTTTTCATTTTTATGTCTAAATTTCAGGGATTAAAATATTGTTTTTTTTCAGATATGTATAATAAAAACATTTTAAATTAAATTCTGAACATCAAAAAAGGAATATGGCATTTATTAATGTAAGTT
The DNA here is from genome assembly GCA_963932465.1 of Maratus speciosus. NCBI lineage: Eukaryota > Metazoa > Arthropoda > Arachnida > Araneae > Salticidae > Maratus > Maratus speciosus. Next base: position 952,797 of record CAWVRF010001568.1, on the reverse strand, counting down.
ACGTAATTTCCATTATGGGGTCCCAGCGCATTTTACAACGATGTCGAATAGTATGAATATCTTCATGGAAGCAGTCATTATGTAGTCTATAAAATTTCAGTCTAAACAAAAATACGTATATAAAATATAAACTTCAATTTGTATTTAATATTTAGCGTATAAACCACGCCTATTTTCACAACAGTTATTCATGTTGTTCCAAAAAAATTCCTTTCAAATACGTTAATTTGTATAATCGCTTATAATGTAAAATTCACCGCTTAATTAAAAGCTGGAATTTTTAAATATATTTTTAAAAATTATACTTTTTCTTCTTCCTTTTATATTATTGGTACAAGGAATTAAATTAAAAAAAATATTCTATTTCTAATTATTTTAAACTGATTACTAAATTGTTTTCCCAAACTAAAATCATACTTTGATATTAATATATTATATGATAAAGGAGTATTTATAAAATATATTCCAAATATTTTTCATTGGATTCTCTAAATTACAGAGTTTGAAATATTTCGTAGTTGCAGTTTTCAGAAAGTTGTCTTAAAGTTCGAGTAAGATGTTTAGCGCTTAAAAGACATTCCTTTTTATTTTAACTCAAATACCGCTAATCAAATATTACATAGGGATTTAACACTTTTGGCTAAACAATTAAAGCCTTAAAATTAAATTATTAAACCTCTGGGTTAGTGATATTTAATTTAATACTTATAATTAGTGAAGGAATTGTCATTGATAATATTAGATAATTAATTTTTTAGTCAGAAAACGTCTACCTTCATCTAAGTTAGTCTCCAGTCCTAATCTAATTGATGATTTCAGATGTAGTGAAGGTGTATATGATATGTCTGCGGTGCATAAACGTTAAAACTTTTCACACTTCCGAAAAGATTAGGAATGTATTCAAAATTTTTACAATTTTTCGGCAATAAATTTTTTTAAAAACATTTTTAGAAATAGAATGCACTTCACAGAAAAGATGTTTTGAACTTATAGTTAAAATTCAATATTTTAATTGTATTCAATAATTTAAGAGTAAAATTTAAAAAAATATATAAAAAGATCGCCAATTACAGTTGTGTAAGGAAGAATAAAGGAATTTTTTGGGTTTCCTAAAATTAAATTTTCAGATCGATGGGATTAAAACGAGCAATTCAGTTTTCAATGTTTCAAGAACACTGTTTTAAGCATTTTAAAAGTTAACATATATACAGTACCTTTTGTTCTAAAATGAAATTATCATCTACTGCCTCCAAACATGTGGTGTTTCACATCCTAGGTAATTCTCACTATTCTTCTTTATCACTAGTCAACTGCTGTTTTCACTGTTGAACCTGTGGGACCTTCACGGCACCTCCATGCGTCATTTTTATCCTCCAGATTGGAATTAAAATCTTGACAATTTTATAAGCTGCCATTATGTAGTCTATAAGATTTCAGTCTAACCAAAAATACTTATATAAAATTATATTAATAGCATAAAAATTAAATAAAAAATTAAACTTCAATAGGTATTTAATATTTAGCGTATAAACCGCGCCTATTTTGACAACTGTGATTCATGTTGTTCCAAAAAAATGACGTTCCAATACGTTAGTTTTCATAACCTCATATAATGCAAAAATCACCGCTTAATTAAAAGCAGGAATTATAAATTTGTTTTAAAAACTTATACTTTTTATTCTTCTTTTTATTATATTGGAACAAGTAATAAAAAAAAAAGAAATATTTTCTATCTCTAAACATTTTAAACTGATTTCTAAATTGTTTTCACAAAGTACAATCATACTTTGTTATTAAAATATTATATGATACAGGATTAATTACAATATATATTCCACACATTTATTACTTGTTTTCTAAATTTCAGAGTTTAAAATATTTCGTAGTTGCAGTTTCCGGACTGTTATTCCATTTTAGAGTAAGTTGTTTAGCGTTTTAAAAAATCCACTTTTGTTTTAAATCAAATACCTGTAATAAACATTACATAGGGATTTCACACTTTTGGCTAAACAAATTATGACTTAAAATTAAATTATTAAAGTTCAGTGTAACTGATATTTAATTTAGTGCTTATAATTAGTGAAGGAATTGTATTTTTTAATATTAGTTAATTATTTAATTTGTTTGTCAGAAAACATAACTTTGTCTCCAGTACTGCTGAACCTGTGTCTAATTCACGTCATCTCCAAGCATTATTTTTATTATCGAGTTTGAAATTAAAATGTTCATAATTTTTATAAGCAACCATTATGTTGTTTGTAAGATTTCATTCTAACCAAAAATATTTACATAAAATTATATTAACAGCTTTAAAAGTATTTAAAAAAATTATACTTCTATAAGTATTTAATATTTAGCGTATAAACCACGCCTATTTTAACAATTGTGATTCCTGTTCCAAGAAAATTCCGTTCGCATGCGTTAATTTGCATGTTGTTTTATTATGCAAATATCACCACTTAATTAAATGAAGAATTTAAAAATTTGTTAAATATATTTACTTTTTTCTCTTTCTTTTATTATATAGGAACAAAATATGACATAAAATATTATTACAATTATTTAATCATTTTATAAGGATTTCTAAATTGTTTTCACAAAGTAAAATCATACTTTGATAATAAAATATTAATAAAGTTTAGAATAAATGAATGACCGGATTTAAAAAAATTATTTTTCAAAACTCTTATACATAGTTTAACTAGCTGAATGTGGCAATCCCAAATATTCCTCTTTCTCATACATGTTAATATTACCTAAAAAATTCTACATAGCAGTGCAACCGTTTAGCTGAGTTACACCAAAATCTAATCAACAACATCTTATGTCAACTTCTAACTGAAACTGAAGTTTGATGAAAATCAGTGCATTAGTTTTTGAAATAGATCTATTGCGGAAAGCGCAAAGAATTCTGCATATCAGCGCCACATATCATATTGATTTATACCAAAAACCCATCAGACCAATTTATATCAGGGACTAACTGTATCTGCAGTTTGATGAAAATACATGCATTATTTCTTGAGATACGGCTATTGCGGAAAACGTGAGAAATGTAGCAAAGCAGCGCCACCTGTTGGGTGGTTTACGCCAAAAGCTAAACAGCACTAAATAATATCAGGGACTGACTGAAGCTGAAGTTTGATGAAAATTTGTGTATTGTTTTTGAGATAGAGCTAATGTGATAATCGTCCCAAACCGGAGCACCAAGCAAAAATGGAATAGGATATAAAGCTCCGGCGGAAAATACCGACTAAAATCACCGATGCCGCAGACAACGGAACGCACCGAAAACAACCAGCTGAGAAATTGAAGTAAATATCACATAGCCTGATGCATTTGCATCAGTTAATCATAATAATGTTACAAAACAATTGATGTTGCTTTCATCGTAATAATAAAATTATAAATATATATAGCAATAGTGAGTTGTCTTGAATGTACAGCAAAAGTCAAAACTCTAATTCTTTGTTCAAGATAATGAGGGCTAATGTTCATTAAAGTTCATTGTTCAATATTGTTCATATAAGTTCAATGTTCGAAATAATGATCATTAAATTTTATTATAGGAAATCTAACTTGAAAAAAGAACACCAAACACTGTATCAAGGACTAACTGAATCTGAAGTTTTATGAAAATTTCTTCATTAGTTTAAGATATAGCTAATGCGTAAATTGTGAAAATGCAGCATAGCAGCTCCACCTGTTATACGATTTACACCAAAAAGTAATCAACACATATTTATATCAGGGACTAACTGAATATAAAGTTTTATTAAATTCTGTTCAATAGTTCTTGGGATAGAGTGCCCACAATATTTGTATCACATACAGACAGACGCCGACAGACTGATTCACAGACAGACCTTTTGTAAAAACCTGTTTTTCAGGATCTCTGACCCCTAAAACGTGTAAATTCGTCAAAAACTGGAATTCGAAAATTTCACGAATCCAATACTTTCTTTTTGTAAAGATAGAAGAAAGTAAAATGTGTTATATGAAAATAAAGAAGAACATTGCAAGTTTTTTTCCAGTTATACCTGTTGAATGTGCGAACATTTCGTAGCACAAAAACACCTAATCTGCAATCAAGTTCGTTCCAAATCTTTGGCTGTTTTTCACAATCAACGATTCTTAATGCAGAACTGATTCATTAAAACATAATAAAGTAACACAGATTCACCATGTATATTTTAAGATATTAGACCTAACTTTTAAAGCTTGAATAGAAACCCGACAAGTTTATTACACATTTTATATTTCACTTTCAAAATATTTTAATGATTTATAAATCAAGAAATGGTTCCGCTTCAATAATTATCGTAATGTTAGGAGATATAGAAAATTTATATACATAATACGAAGTCAATCATATTTAATAAATCGGTAGTTTTAGCTCCTTTCTGCAAAAGAGTTACAAGTACATTCGTTAACAAAACTCTTATGGAAAATTTTTCATTTTTTTAAATCAATTTAAATAAATGCACTACGATACTATGTTAAAGAAAATGTTTCGGTAGTTTCAAAATTTTCATATAACATTTTCTAACACGACTAATCTACATGAATCTAAACATTTGAAAAAAATAACCACTTTAAAAAGTACTTATCCTCGATTGTTTCTCTTTGATTTTTAAATGTGATTGAATAGAGCATTTTGTATGAAAGCAAAATCTACATTTAGTAATAGACGAATTTAATAAAGTTCACATTAAATTTTCTATAATGATATTTAAAAGTAACGCCAGAGCATAAAGGTCAAATAAAATTTTCATTATTTTCGAATGATGTGTTAATAGCAAATTATTAACAAATTAATTTTGAAGAGTAATATCGAGCCTTTTCACATGACTAAAACAAGAATGTATGTATTTTATTACATTGTTTTATACACCATATCGAAAAAACCCCAAAACATAACTTCCATATATATTTTGCATTAATTTTTTTTAAATATACTAAATAATAGAACCTTTAAAAATTCATAAATATTTATAAACTTTGCTCGTGCTCAATAGAATTTTAAGTGAAATATCTCCATCATACCTTCAAAAAATTCATTTAATTGTACCCGTTTGTTTCGAAGTTAGCAGTAAATATGTAAAGACCGGCAATTTTAAAGCATCCTGTTTTAGATTAAATATGAAAATATAGAATTCGTCATTTCATGTACGCTAAAAAAAAGGGATAAAAAATGGATATTTATGAATGTTCTGATGGGTGATTATATTCTGACCGAGATTTGCAAAAACTATACATAGGCAGGGTTGTTACTGGTTTTTAACTGGCCTTAGTAATCTAAGTTATCATTAAAGAAACTGTAGATAAATAGATTCAAAAAACGTTAGTAAAAGATTTTTTTTAATAGTGTACTATTGAATATGTGTGCCATTTTTTTCTAATAGTTTTTAGAATAGCTTTTTATCCAACTTAAATATCGATTATAGAAATTAATTAAGCAAGTGTATTATAGATGCATATCAAAGTCTAGAAAAAGAAATCTATTTCTAAAGGTTTATTTCCAAGGAGTTTTAGTAAAGAACTCGTAATTCTAGAATCGGATTATTATGTTAGTGTATTCAATAAAAATAAATATATAAATTTAAAAATACGAACGAGTTCCGAATGCTATCAAAACACAAATACGTTACGCAGAAAACATTTGATCGCACAGTAGCGTCATTGAGAGTGTCGCGGACAGAAAAAGGGAAAAAAAACTCGCAATTTGGCGTTTCCAAGTCTTGCGTGTTCTCGCTAAATGGAAGATTTTTTCTCGATCTGGCGCAAGTGTGATCGGCAGCGAGAATCACCTAACATATGTCTGTATTGAACTAGTTTTAGCTCATTCGTGTATTTCATATGACTTTAACTTTCGAAGTTAAACGATTATATTTTGTATATAAATCAGACACTTTGCAAGGACCGAACTTCCTAAGCGCATTTTACTAAACACATAGGCATCTTACTACAGATAATCGATGTATTATTAAAAAAACCCATGAAAAAGAAAACTGTGATGCAAATTAAGCACACCAGATTTCTTTCAGAAGTTTACCACGTTCATAAAAATCAAACTATCGTTTTAAACACATGAAAAAAAAATAGCTTAACATTTATTAACATGAAAATTGTGAAATAAAATTAAAATTTTGAAATGTTAGAACTTGTTCGAAGTAATACGGATTATTAGAAAATGCTAATTCATTGGGACAATATAAATATCTCAGGATTTTTTAACTAATTCCCCCCCCCCCACACACACACACAACCTTTATGTAGGATAAAAGTCATTTGTCAGAAGAACCCTTTGAAATATTAATAAATCTTTTTCAATGAAGCGTATTTGCAAAAATCTTATATAGTTGTTTACAAAATATATATATATATCTCAGGTGGAATAACGATTCATACAGTATATGAAGTCGTTATCTAAATTTTATTTTAAATTAAGCATAGTATATACATAAGAGTGGGTATTTTATTTTTAATGAAGAAGGAGGAGACAGTTAAAGTTACCAATTTAAGCAATACGAGTACTTTACGCTGTTAGTAACCTAAATAAAATTGAAGCTCCGTCGAACTATTTTTAAAGGTTTTCACTCTAATATTTTTAAAAAGCTATAAAAACTTAAGTTTAATGTTAATTATTATTTATGCACGAGAGATACATGGGTGACTTTAGAAGATATGACACCCTAGGAGAAATTTAAGTGCCTCCACGTCTCATATCTTTTAAATAAACAGTAAATTTTAATTATTTTCCACCTCTAAAATTTAGAGACTTGAGAGGGCGTCCAACTACGCTCTACTCAAAAGCCGACCCTGGAGAGATATTTAAATGTTTGAACCTTTACTCATTATCCGATGGCAGTTTTGCATATCACATGACACTTATAAAAAAAGCATGTAAAAATCGAAATGTTTTTATTTAAATGCAGTGGAAGATAGGACACATTGGACTTAGAGATACCGTTACCCCCTTTGAAAGGGTTTAAGTGGAACACATTGTCAAGCTTTTTAAAATATTGCTATAACTATTACGAATTTTGTTTTGAGAGAAATAATAAATAGAAACAAGAAGCTATAGTATACTCAATTTATTATTCATAATCAAACATGCAAGCAAATTTAAATATATCTTTAAATCTTCATATATGCTTAGTGGCTTTAAATTACATTCTTTATTGTAAGTAAATAATGTAAATTATTTTTAATGTAAACAGATCCAAGTAAAATTTAAGCGTTCCTATTAATTATAAATAATTATGACCTTAATGATAGACATTTTCGATGCTGGAAGAAGCTAATGAAAATTATAATTTTTAATACTATAAAATCATATACTCGTTACAATTTGGTATTATACCATATTGAAGATAGAATTAAATGTGTAATAAAATCAAATATTGCATTAAAATAAAAGAGTGAAATAAACTGAAAAGTATCTGCAGCAATATCATAAGTAAAATGTGTTACATTTCATTAACAGTTGCAAAACTGCAAACCGGGTAAAATATATTAATCAACACCGATTTTCAATAATAGCTCTGTATGTTTTTTTTTTTTTTATCCTATCCATTATTTTCAGGTCCTGTTAAATTTCATAAATATAAAAAATAGATTTTGATATAACAATACATACATATACATGCTATATCTATTCCAATTTTTAATTGTAAAAAGGAAAATAATTTTAATATTAATACGCATACTCATCATCTCTGCTTTACATGGCTTCTTTCGAAGTTTCACAGACATAAAGCAGATTCTCTTTACTCTAAAATTTATGGCAATGAGAACATTCTATACACACACACACATATATATATATATATAAATAAGTAAAATTATGATTTTCTTTTAGCAAGAAAATTTTTTTTACAAATTTAATGTTTAATAACTTTACATTTTTTCTTTTTCTTTTTTTCATTTTTTTTTCATTTTTTTCTTTTTTTTATTTTTTTTATTTCAACTTTTTTTCAATCTTTTTTTTTTATCTTTTTTTTATTTTTTTCATCTTTTTTTATATATTTTTTCTTTTCTTTTTTTTATCTTTTTTTATCTTTTTTTTTAATCTTTTTTTTTCTTTTTTTTTTAAATCTTTTTTTTCCTTTTTTTTTTCTTTTTTTTTAATCTTTTTTTTTCTTTTTTTTTAAATCTTTTTTTTCCTTTTTTTTTTCTTTTTTTTAATCTTTTTTTTTCTTTTTTATCTTTTGTTTTCTTTTTTTTTTTCAATTTTCTTAAAGTTTTTTACATATTTCATTTAAATCAACATCAGTTTCTACATGTTAAATATTAATAACACATTTCTAATTTCTTCAGTGGAAAACACTAACGATTACGAAAAATCAGTAAATGTTGGCATCTCTGCCATTGATTCTGATATTATTAAACATCTTTTAATGAATTATATGATACATACTTAGCCAGAGACAACATAATCGTCAAAGAAGTTTAAAACCAAATTTTAGACAAAATGTCAGCTGTTATTGCTGTAAACTATTCGGATCCAATTTAATTAATAAAAATATATAAATTCTGCTTTATTTAACTCAAACTAATTGCAGAATGAGATCGGTAAAAAATTTTGAATTAAATGATTAAATAAATTAGACATTTCAAAATATGCATCTCTTAAACGCTAAAAATGTCAGCATTCACTTCCAAATGTTTTTTAACATGTTTTTCTCATTCATTCAGAATGAGACATTTTAAACTCATTGAAAAATTTAATTACCATAAAAAAATTAGATAACTACGTTAGATTAACTACGTTTTCAAACAATTAACTACTTAATAAAAAACGGGCAACTATTTTTCGACGTTAGTCGAATGACGCGTATGAATTCAGTTATTTCTCATTTGATAGAGATAAGCACAAATTAAATCATTCTATTACTTGCACTCCTTTATTTGGTATCTAGAATTTATATAATTAATTTAAATATAAAAATATTTAGCATGAAGATGCGTAGTTTCGATACGAACGATAAAATTAACTTAACAACGAATTTTGAATAAAAAATGTCCAATATTTTAGTTAACTTAAAAGTAATACATTAACACGTTGAGTGCCAAAGTGACTGACACTCAAGCTGAAAAATTTACAATGTTTTAAGTAATTTTTAAGAATGTATAATCCTGTAATAAATAAAAGGTAAGTAAATTTTAAATAAATTTTCAGAAATTACTTAAAACAATATATATATATATTTAGTTTTATATCATATTTTAGGCCGTCAGTCATCGGTGAACGACGCGTTCTAAACGGTAAGTTCAGTGTCAGTTACCGGTGACTGACGTGTCGTTTAACTTGTAAATAATGACATTTACTATTTCATAAATTTTTAATAAATTTCATAAATTTTTGCGTATCAAATACTTTAAACCTGATCAATTGAATGAAAAACATTGGGCACGTGCATATATATATAACAATTAAATGTTGAATAAATTTCAATGAACATTTAAAAAATTCATTGATAATTAAATACAAATGTACACAATATAAAATTTAAACACTTTTAAAGTGTACATGGATGGTAAAACATTTTTTTCTTTTTTTTCTTTGTTATTCTTTTTTTTTTGCTTTTTTTTGTCTTTTTTTAATTCTTTTTTCTTTTTTTTATTCTTTTTCTTTTTTTATTCTTTTTTATTCTTTTTTTTATTCTTTTTTTTATTCTTTTTCTTTTTTTTATTCTTTTTCTTTTTTTTTATTCTTTTTCTTTTTTTTATTCTTTTTTTTTTTCATTCTTTTTATTTTTTTTTGTCTTTTTTTTCATATATTTTTTTACACATTTTTATATATTATTTTACATACATAATAAAAAAATAAATATAACACATAATACAATAAACAATGTTTTACATTACTTTTTTTCTTCATAATTCATGCATGCAAGCATTCTGACAAATAAATATTATAAAACATTGATATAATTTTTCAATATATATCAACATAATTGCAGTAAAAGATACACTTAGAGTCATAAAAAATACCAACTAACATCAGTTGGATATTGTAAGAATTCCATATATTAAAAATAAAAAGATAGTTTAATTTCATATATTAATGTTCATAAAAAAATAATGTATAGCACATTTAACATATACTCGCTGCCATAAACAACTGAGAACAGAAAATTTCATTTCATTCTCATTTAATATGTGTCATTAGAACACTGTAGAAAGTAATTTCAAAAGAATTTCAAATAAACTTTTATGTGAAAAAAAAAATAGAAATTGATGTTTTAGTAAAAAGGTTTAGTGCTAGTTTTACACAATTTATTTACTAATGGATTCAACATGCATCAAATGACCATTTGTGCATATGTCGGAAAAGGCTAAAATTCAATGATGAACCAGCAATCCTCCAATACGTGCATTGAAAATATACGCCAGAGTAGACTTTGCAGATTCAACAAAGTCCATACAAAGGCATTAAGAATGGGCGTGCGTCACCGAGGGTATACTCAGTGCGCGATGCCCATTCATACGCATCCGTCACCGAGGGAGCACTCAGTGCGCGATGCCGATGAATGCACGTCATGGAACAGGTAAATTTTCCAACTGGTTGGAGCAAGCTCCTCCCAAATGGATTACCAGGTATTTAAGGAGATCGTAGTTTGAGGAAAGCTGATATTTAAATAAACATTTTTTCACTGCATATCAGTGATATTTTTTAAAACACCATTGAACTTATTTAGGCCACTTCTACGACATGCAACAAATGCTATTTGTGCGTACTTCGCTAATTGTCCGCGATCGAGCTATGAACTAGCAATCTGCCAATCACACGTTCAATGCCCTGCAAAGCGAACGAAACGGAATTTTAATGCAATTCGATGGCAGTAAGAAATGCAGCATTATGCTACAGTTACTTTACTCTCTGCAGAACAGATTATTAAAAACTACAGATATATACGTAAAAATTTATGGCAATGAGTACATCTTTATAAATACATTTGTAATATTTTTATAAACTTTTAACATTATTATTTTTTATTTTGCAGTTATTTTTTCATATCTACTTTTCTTTTATATTTTTTTTCTTTTTTTTTCAATTTTTTCATATTTTGTCCTTTTGTCATATATATTTTTTTTCATATTTTTCATACTTTTTCATTTTTTTTTAAATTTCTTTTCAAACATTTTTTTTCTTTTTTTATACTTTTTTTTCTTTTTTTTTTTCTTTTTCATTATATCTATATATATGAACTTTATGCACCATAGACTTCACATTAATAAAACATAACAAAAAATCAATACAGATCCTTGAATAAACAATGGATTACTTCAATTAATATACACGTACCCATGATCTCTTTAAGATTATTTAATTAAACTTCTAATTTTAAGTAATATAGTCCATAAACAAGGCTAATGAAAAAGACAGGCTGCCGCACAAACTTTTATCCAGAAAAAAATTTTGCTTTTTTTAAATTTTTTAGATATCTTTTCTTTTTTACATCTATTTTTTAATATACATATTTTTTTTAATTTTTATTTTTTTTTCATCTGTTTCGAAAGATTATTATTATTTTTTTTTTGCATAAATAATTTCCTTCAGACCACTGTTGTCACATGGTGCTCTTTTCGTGCATCTGCATTAAAGCATCACGTGACTCAGGTGGTCTGAAAAAAAGACATGTAACGCATCACGACTGTTTTTCTTTTTCATTAGCTTTAATTTGTAATGGAATATTTTGCAAGTTTTGATTGTACGATTTAATTTATGCTTGCGAACATTGAAAGCAATTTCATTAAAAGAAATAGATATATATATATCAGGGATCAGAGCGCTCCGACCCAAATGATTGATTTTAACCACTAAATTTTAGTATTCTTTGCTTTATTAAATCTCAGAAATTCTGTCATTAAATAAGGCGAGAAATACCATTAAAATTTAGTGATAGCAAGCAGAAATTTGGGTCGGACCACTCTCATCCCTGATATATATATACTTCGATTTTTTACAAAGCTTGTGGCAGAATTCTTAAACGTGTCTTTTAGCTTTAAAAATTTCTGTAAAACATGGAAGCTTTATGAGATATTTAGTAGTTTAAGAGATGCGCATTCTGATCAAATTTTGAAAATATAAGTGTAAGGCATTTGAGTTATTAAAAGTACTCACATTTAATAACTTTTGGCTAAGTTTTAATTTTTAATTCCTTCTTCGTTTGCACTGAAACCTTAAACACAGAAAAAAATATTATTAAAAAACTTCTGATTGAATATTGATAATTAACTCTATTTTAAAACAAATACTTTCCGTAAAAGAAACACATGAAGTAACTAATATTACGAGAAACTAACAATAAAAATTTCTATTTAAATTTTCTGAATGCTATTATGATTTTTCGTAATCGTTAGAAAATTTTTCTTCAGAAATTTACAAAAAATATAAATTTGCACCTGAAAAATAGAATCATGTTGCATTTCTGTAAACACTTTGAGGTCCAAGACAGAGTCTGACACGTGATCATTTTCTTTGCAAAATTTGCTTTTGGCACCAGTAATAAAGGAAATAAAATTTGCCCTATTTAATTAGAGCTTTTTAGAAATTGTGTAACTGAATGTAACTTCTTAAAAAAAAAAAAAAAAAAAAAAAAAAATTGTGCCAACCGAATAAAATTTGTGTAAGAATCACCAGACCGCAAAGTGTTAAAAACAATAAAAAGGTTTAGAGCTATTATGGAAAATCATGATTATTATTATTAACCCTTTCAGGGGCAAGGTACATCTATTCGCAAAATACTCAAAAGAGTGAATGACACCAGAATTTACAAGCAAATTTATTTCAAAATAAGCAAAATCTTTTATGCACATACTTTATCAAAGGAAATTTTTCCTTCCAATATTCTCGTGTCAATGTGGCATTTAGGAATTAAAATTAGGTGGTCCAAAAATGAACCACCGCCCTTGAAGGGGTTAATCGAAATTTAGAGGTTGACATCTTTATGATATAATTTGGCGTTTTGAAAAATGTTCTCTTAGCAAATATAGCAATTGTTTTTGTTTAACATTTTAAATTTTAAAGCATTTTTTAATTTTTTTAAACATTACTGGAATGAATTTAATAAAATTACTTCAAACTTTTTTTGTACCGTTAATTAATGATTTAACAATAATCCAGCATAGTTTGTTTCTCATATAAAGATCATAATTATAGGCTGAAATTGTCAGAAATGGAAAATCATGGTGCAATGCAATTGAATACTGTTCGAAAACTTACTATATTGATCTTGAATACAGGAACATATTTTACTCACATTTGGAATAAAAACTAATTTTTTAACGATTGAACAATGTTTTAAAAATACTTTTATAGCGAGTTAGAGTCAATGTTTGGGTTGAATTTTTTTTTTTTTTTATGAAGTATTACATATGTGATATATACAGAGACGGCTTTAAAGTAGAATGCAATGACAGGACTCGAAAAATTTAAAGAGGAAAAATACAGAAATACTTGATTAATAGTTTATTTAGAGCAGAGTAATCATAAGTATAAAATACGCCGTAAAATTATGTTCTCTTCTAAAGGAACTTAATCTAGTTTCACCCATGAACTCCCCATAAGATAACAGAAACAAAATTTTAAAAAAATATTCGATTTTGAGCAATACGTTTTATAACGATTTTGGAGGATCTACCGTTTATAATAAAATTATATGAAAATAAAATTAATTTTGAAGCTTTTAAAGCTAAAATATTTCATATATTATAATTACCTACAGTATACATTTATATACTATCCTAAAAATGTTGAAGGTTTAAAAGATTGAAAAAAATGTAACGTATTTATTGTGCTTTTAATAAAAATAGAGATAGAAATAAATTATGGAGGAAATAAGTTAATTTTTTAAACTTTAGTTTTTTTTAAATACTAGGGGACTCAGCCCCCTGCGAGCTACACCCGTCATCCCACGCTGAGACACCAAAGACTCTAAAATACGCTAATTTGGTTGACTTTCAAAAGATTGCGGAAGATAGACTTATAATTAAAATCCAGTGGCGATGTCCTTGAAAACATTTCCATTTTACTGAGGGATTTTAAATCCGAATCAACTGCTATTAAGACATTTAATGACTGATTTCGTGTTTGACTAAATAAGATGTTAAACATTTAAGACTCAGCTAATATAAAATGAACTAAGCCAACAGAGTCTTTGCCTTCCGATATTTTTTAACAATGCTTAAGAAAATTGATTTAAATTATGTATTTTAAATATATCGTTTCAAATAGGATGTAATTTTCACCAAAGTTTTCTTATGTATCGCTTCAAGTATGACGTAATTTTCATCAAAGTTTTCTTTCCCTTTGTAATATATTCACGCAAAGATTGAAAGGAAATGTTATCATATACGTTGTCCCGAAATTGGCAACAATAGTAAAAAAGATAATCTCGAAATATGAAATAAATGTCTCGTGTAAATATATTTTTAAATTTAAACTGTTTGACAATGTTATGTACTTGGCAAATATAAATATGACTTATTTTCCCTCATTTGCTGCTTTTAGCACATATTAATGAAGTCATTATTTAATAATTATCTTTCTTTTTAATACTCATGTGTAAATATAATTTTTATGGCTTAATTTTCAATATTTTCCTGCTTTTAACACGTATTTATTTAATTCTAATTTGAAGTATTTTTTTCTGTTTTGTAATAGTCATGTGTAAATAAATTTTACCTGAAAGGAAATCTTTGCGCATTTTTTCAAATTAGCAACAGATAAAAATAATAATCTTGTCTAAACGATGAAAGACATCTTTCTTGAAATGCTGAAAATTTAATTAAAGAATTGAATAAAACCCTCAAAAAATTAGTCAAATTAAAAAAATAATTTCAGTCTGCGTATCGCGAACTTCTAATGTATATTATTAAAAAAAGATTAAATTCCTATGTATAGTTTTTGCTTCTATAAAGCTTTTTCAAAGGCAGGTTGGTTGGTTGTGTTTATGACGGCCAATTATCAACACGAGGGATATAGACCCTAAGGGGGGGGGTGCCCTTCGTGGGGGTCTTTGTAAGGGAACCTAATCCGTATTAACGCATTGAAATCCACGGTTCGAAGAAAACCACGAAAACTCCGAACGATTAGGCCGACGGGCGCGATTGGGTTCGAACCCAGCACCTCCCGTCTACCAGCTTCGATAGCAGAACCTCTCAGCCACTGGTGGAGCCTTCAAAGGCAGGATTTTGACCAAATTTAAAAACATCTCTTAAAATAATTAATCGATTCAAAAACGATCTACTTCAGAGTATTGGTCAAACATTTCTCTATCATACTACTCATTTTTATATTTTTGTATGCAATAGTTTTCATAATATTAGCGAAGAAAGACATCCGGTCACAAAAAATTCATTTATTGCGGCGGTGACCGCGTTAGTTACTTTTTTTTAGTATAGGGAGAAACGTGTCGGTTTTTTAGTCTTAATAAAAGAATTTATCTTTGCTGTCAATGTTTTAAGTTTTTAAAACTACTTTTATTATCTACATGTAGTAATGATAGTATAAATTTATTTATTTTTTCTGTCATCTCAAACCAATAATTATGGCAATAAAATTGCTTGAAATTTTTACTTATTTAATCTTGTTGAAATACATATTCCAAACTTCTTCCAATAATATTATTCCAATTCCGTAAATGAAAACCAGAAAAGAAAATTGGATTTCCTTTAATAACACGTTCAGTAAACTTCGAAAACCCTTAAATTTTCGTCATTTTGATAACTTCTTTTAAATTTTAGCGTAAAATAATCCCCCCCCCCCCAAAAAAAAAGAGAGAAAAGTCTGACCCGCCGGAGATAAATCCTAACCAACGTTGTACCAATGAAAATTACATTAACCCTTAATCTACTTACGGTGTTATAAAATTCATTTAATACATCGATTAGTAGTAATACCGATTAGAAGGAGTTACAGAGGCATTACTTTATCTTGTTCCAAAAGTATTAGAGGTTACACAAAATAAAAATATTTTTTAAAGGATGGTTTCTTTTGCCTTTGCATCTTTTTCGCTTTTTTTGGAGTTGTGGGAGGGGGGGGGGGATTTTTCAATTCGAAAATATTTCTATAGTAAGAACATTCTATTTGTACATTTCCTAATTTTACAAAATACTAAGAAAAATATTTAAAATAAAAGATTTGAGTGGGGATTATAAATATTGCACAAAATCCCTATAAATTCCAATTTAATTAATCCTTCTAAATCCTTCAATCCTTCTAAAATACTTCTAAATTTATTATATGATTATGTAAATCTTCTAATGTAGTTTCAAAAATTCACGAAAAATGCTTTAGTAGATAAAATTTTCATGAATTCATAATTCAGTACATAAAGGGTTAAATCAAACATTGACAGTTATACGGTTATTTTCACGCAAGCTATAGCTTTTTTTTTTACCCTTTTTGCTCCGGCATTACTTTAAAGTATCTGTTGAATATTGTTTTATCCAATTTTCCACACGTCAATTTCCAATTTCCTACACAATTTTCTATACAATTTTCTACTATTACTCATCAGAGTTGAGTAGATTCGGATGCAGATTTAGATATAAAATGTGATACAGGTAATAACAATAATTAACAATATAACTAGAAGAAACAAAAAATGAATACCCTGGATAAGAAGTCAGACGAAAGTCTTCCGCATCATCGAGAAAATTAAACGGCTAAAATGGAAATGGGCTGGACAAACTGCAAGAACACAAGTCAATAGGTAGAGTACATGCACTCATCAGTGGTATCCCAGAGATGTAAAACGACCAAGAAGACGACTTAAAGTAAGATGGAGTAATGAAATTAGAAAGCAGTAGACAGGAAACAATGGAATAATCTGTGGGAGACCTACATCCAGCAGTTTACTGATAACGGTTGTTGTTGTTGATGATTATATACGAGTATACATTGTTTTACATTAGTTTTAATTATTACTTTTTAATTTAAATAAAATTTAATATTTTTTCGTAAGGAACTGCTTACGAAGAAAAAAATACAAATTTCGAGAAGAATTAAAATAAATAAAAATTTAATAAATTAGTAAATAACATGAATAAGTTTAAAAAATGTTAATTTTCAAACTTTTTTTTTTAGTTTTTCAATTTTATTTTTTTTTAAGGTTTTTTAATATTTTTTTATTTAAAAATTTTTATGTATTATATTATAACACAAAAAAAAACAAGCCTGGAGACTTTCCTATTAAAAAGAAATTTTAAATTTATATTGGGAAAAAATCCGAAAGCCTGCACTCTCAAGTTTACTCCACTCTCTTTAAATTCGTAATGTTTTCCTAATAATATAAATAATAATAATAAAAAATTAAAATAAAACTGAAAGGTAGGATATTTTACATTTTCTTTAAATATGGCTAAGTCTTGGTTTATCTTTTTCTTCTTTTTTTCCCTTTTAATTTTTACGTTAAATTCGATACCATATATTATTTTTTTTTTGGAGTGAATTTACATTGTAGGTCTTCATACACATTGAGGGTGAGGTGTAGATCATACCCCAATAACGCGGATTACATGATATAGGAGAAAACCATTTAAAAAAAAAAATTGATAACTGTAATAGATATTTTACATTTAATATTTTTTTAAGATGTCCATTCACAATACAAAAAATTATATTTATATGAAAAATAGCAATAATGCGTTCAATAAAAAATTTGAAATTTATTAAAAGCGATACTTTCGTATTGACCTCACGCCTGGAGTTCACAGCCAAACAAATCGCTAAAGATCATTATTTACAATCAGCCATCTTTATTCTGTTCATTTCAGTGGTTTAATAGAGTAGTTCGATTACATGTCTTAAATTTGCGTTTTATTTACATTTTATTTTTTTATTTATTCAATGATGAATGTTTTATCTATAATACGAGTAGTTTATATTACGTTAAGTGGAAACAGATTTATCTTTCGTAATCACCTTTACCTGATAGAGATAGATTTCTTTAAAATGATGCTTGAAAATGATTTATAAAATAATAAAAATTGATTAAATAATTTTAGTTTTTAAAGAAATTTCGATAAAGTTTTGCAAAAAAATTAACTTTAAAGTACATATTTTAACCCTGTTTCGACGGTGCAAAAATTGAAAATGAAAAAAAAAAAAAAAATGCAGTAAAAGCGAAATTTTTTCATCTACCGTTGCCACCGTCAAAATAGCATCAGCTTTACGTACGAACACGTTTGTCTTTTAAAATATAGATACTTCCTCACCATATGTTAATTTTCCAATTAAAATATATTGAAAAAATAAACACATTTTCTTTTGGCTCTCTGGCTTCTGTTTCGGTATTTCTATGCTTTGCTTCCCATTTCGAACCTTAGCAATGAAAGCATCATTTCTGATTTATTGTTTAAATGTGATCTTTACGTCAAATACCCTGAATTATACAAAGCATACTTCCAGTATTATTTAAAACATAGGGATATTATTGGCTAGAATAATATACCAAAAGAAATAATAAAAAGGGAAATGGGAAAATGGAAAAGAAAAAGAAAGGAAATAAAAAAGAAAGAGAATGCGAAAATGGAAAAAGGGATAAGAATGGAAAAGGGGAAAGGGAAAGAAAAGGAAAAAGGAAGAGGAAAGAAAGGGAAAAGGGAAGGAGAAAGAAAAGGAAAAGGGAAGGAGAAAGAAAAGGAAAAGGGAAGGAGAAAGAAAAGGGAAGAAGAAAGAAAAGGGAAGAAGAAAGAAGAAAGAAAAGGGAAGGAGAAAGAAAAGGAAAAGGGAAGGAGAAAGAAAAGGAAAAGGGAAGGAGAAAGAAAAGGAAAAGGGAAGGAGAAAGAAAAGGAAAAGGGAAGGAGAAAGAAAAGGAAAAGGGGAAAGAAAAGGAAAAGGGAACGGAAAAGGGCAGGAAAGTAAAATGAAAGGGAAGGAAAATGAAGGGAAAGGAAAAAGAAAGGAAAGGCAAAGAAAAAAGAAAGGAAAAGGGAAATAAAAGACAAAGAAAACAGAAAGTGATAAAAGGTGAAAGGAAAAAGAAAAGAAATGGAAAGGGGAAAGGAAGAAGGAAAGAAAAAGGAAAAAGAAAGGAAGAAAGAAAGTAAATGAAAATGGGAAAAGCAAAGACAGGAAAGAAAGATATACATCAACTTACAATCAAATTTAGCAAGCCCAAAATCCTTCCCCGTGATTTTTGCTACAGTAAGGAGTACGATTTTTATAATGCAGGATATTTTCTGTTAAGATCATATTTAATTAATATTTCTTAATTGATACTTTCTATGGCAAGGTTCTAAAAGGGAGCAAAAATAATTAAAAGATATATACCAAAGCTACCTGTATTTAACCCTTTGTGACTCAACAACTCCGATTTTAAAAATATTTACTCGGATGTTAGAAAACATCATTTTAAGGATGTAAAAATAATTTTAAAATAATTAAAACATAAAAAAAATATTGACTAAACAGTGCATTTCGCTCACATGCAATAATAAAAAAATTACGTTCTCATAAATATTGTCTATTTTCTCATGCAAAATTGTAAAGCATGCGAAATTACATTTGTAAAACTTTATTTTTAAACATTTCTAGCCTTCTTAATTTTACAAATTTTATGAAGTTCATTTTAGCAATAACGATGAGAAACTGCTCAAATGATACGTAAAAGTTTGACAGAAAGACGAGCTTACTGTAGCCGTCTGTTGAGAATCCTATGAACACATTTTATTTACTGTTGTGTTGGGAAGTAACAGCAATAAAAGAATATCATTAGAAATCATCATTAGAATACGCAAGATAAATGAGAATAGCATTCACTTTTTGGTATGTTGCAGATATGTAATGCGGAAATACAAAGGTATGTATAGGGTATGTAGTAGGAGTATGATCCACACCGGACCACTTAGACGAGAAATGGCATAAGAAGCCTCATAAAATTATTATACATTTATATATTGTATGTATAGCGTAAACAAATGACTCAGCCATACTTGAAAAATGCAAAATATCCTAACTGCCAAATCTGCTTTACCTATCCATCGAGTAGAGCTGGAGACCCAGGTGGAGCTGGATTTTACCTCCTCCGCCTCTTCCGGAAGGCATATGCGATGTCTCTGAAGAAAGCGTTGTCGTTGTAGTCCTTCTTGGGGACGTCGCGTACTAGAAAAATAAAATATATACAACTACAAAAAAAAAACAGTAATGTCATAAAAAAGTAAATCCAAAACATAAAAATAATGAAACTAACATATATTTAATGCGTTAATTTTATTTTTAAAACCAATCATTTTCTCAATTTTTCAGTATTAAATTGCAACAAAAGAAAAAAAATGAAAGATACAACATAGGATATACCATGCGAAAAGATTTAATCAGAAATATTGTAATGTAAACGAGAAGCTTTAAAAAAGTCTTCTATTGGGTTAACATTATTTCGTGAATTTTTATGCTGCCTAATTTCGTCCCTTAATGCTATTACAGCACGGAAACTTATGAAAAAAAAAAAGCATTTTCAACAATGTGAAATTACTATTTAGTTTAAACAAATTTTGAATAACCAGTTCCACAGGTATGAGAGCGCTCCGACACGAGTCACTACTTGCTACCACTAAATTTTAATGGTATTTCTCGCCTTTAATGACAGATTTTCTGAGATTTAATAAAGCAAAGAATACTATTAAAATTTAGTTGCGAAAATTAACTATTTGGGTCGGAGCACTCTCATCCCTGGATCCAAAATTGTAATTTAGTTTCATTATCAAGAAGATAAAACTAAGCTGTTGGGAACGGTGTTTGTTAAAAATAGTTTTCAAACAAATAAATGTTTTCATTCAGAGAAGACTCTTACCAAAACATTAATTTTCACAAAGATTGTATTGATTTTGTCTTATTCATCAGAAATCTTTTAATACAAACAACTTTTGTCAAAACAGAAAATTCAAGAAAAAAATTAATGTTTCATCAGATAAGTACATATTTATGTATCCTTATTTCAGAGTGGTACGCAATAACCTTAAAATTAAATACCGACTAAATATTAAAACTAAATACATTGTCCATCAGCTAAGAAGAAAAATCTGTCTTTAGAAGAGGTTCATTTGAACCTTTTAATCGAGCGCTGTTGAAAAGGGAAATAGTCCTGTACTTTAAGCTTTTAAAAACTATTTTCTAGATATGTAAACGTTCTAGCAGGTTAGTGGGTAGTTTTTAGAAGCAAAAATGTTACATTTATATATATATATATATATATATAATCTACGTTATTGTATCTTAATCATACATTTTAATATATTTTAAGAGTAACCTTATGTTTCTCATTTATTTATAAATAAATCTTTCATAAAAACGTTAACGAGTAATTACAGTAAATCCTCATTAATCCGAACTCATTTCGCCCTATTTGTCACATTTAAAAAATAATCGAAACAATGGGCCAAAGTTAAATAAAATTGTAGTGTACAATAACTAATTTCCTTATACATTTAAAGTAACATAACTGAGAAATTAATCCATTAGAAATATATCATTCTAGAAATTGTAAGTAATGTACGTAAGAGGAGAAGACAGATTTTGCACGTACGTCGCGCTCCCCTTGTCCAGGGACGCGGGGCGGGGGGCGCAGGAGGCTGCACACCCGCATTTCCAACAGCTGGGCCAGGGTGCGGCGGAGCTCGGACTCCAGCGGGCGGCGGAGCTCGGACTCCAGCGGGTGGGGGTGCTCCTCCATCGGGCGGCGGGGGTGCTCCTCCATCGGGCGGCGGGGGTGCTCCTCCATCGGGCGGCGGGGGTGCTCCTCCATCGGGCGGCGGGGGTGCTCCTCCATCGGGCGGCGGGGGAGCTCCTCCATCGGGCGGCGGCGGAGCTCCTCCAACGGGCGGCGGAGGTGCTCCTCCAACGGGCGGCGGAGGTGCTCCTCCAACGGGCGGCGGAGGTGCTCCTCCAACGGGCGGCGGAGGTGTTCCTCCAGCAGGCGGCATTCCAGTAGGTTGTGGTGGAGGGGATCCGGAATTTCCCGCTATCTTTTTCCTTTCTGGTTCCTAAAAGTATAAAACGAAAAATTAATATAATTAACTTTAGTATATGACAGAATTATAGCCCTGCTTTTACGTTCTTGGATATTAGAAATTGAAATGTTTTACATCCGTTCAGTCGGGAGTTCAATATGGTCAATAATGTACGCTATTTATCCGGAAAATAGATGTGCATAGAAACATATAATTGAATGTATAATTACCCCCGAAGGAGGATCAGCAGACGCTCTTCTCTTCCGTCCTATCCCTGATGAGTCTCCAGGTGGAATGATTGGTGGAATGATGGCGGTGCCTGTTGAAACGAAAAACAAAAATGTTAAATATTTTTATAATTAAGGATATTTCTAAACCTTTAATATAGATTTCTACTAATACTGAATTTTATACATAAAGTTGGTTTAAAAATAAATTTATCAAAAGCATTCATTTCGATACAAATTTATCTTTACCTCACACTTTTTAAGCAGTATAAAAATGCACTATTATAAATTAATTTTTACGCGAGTGACAACAAAGTAATAACTACACAATTAGTAACTAATAATAATATAAAATGTTTAAACCTTTGTTCTCGAGAGGTGACTCTCACTCACCACCAGGCTCCCGTGTAAATAGAGGCTCCAAATGCTCTAGACACCAGTTTTTTAAAGTAATTTTCTCCACCTTACCTAATGGCAGAATTATCGGCGATTAAGGCTAATGTCAAAGGACGTCTTTTTGCACCCTTTTTTCCCTTACGTATTATCCCTACACAATGCCGCTAGCATTGTGTAGGGATAATACGTAAGGAAAAACGCGTTAAAAAAAGACGTTCGTCTGACATTAGCCTAAAGATAGCTAAATAACTAAGAAATTAATGGTGTCCACAGAATACGGAGCCCTGATTTCCGCGCGGCACCTGGAAACACTCGAGTGCAAAGGGTTAATAAATTGGAAAATATATACATTGGAAAATATAAATATACTTTAATTTTTCCAATTAATTTTCAGCAGTGATAATCAAATCACTTTTCGTAAAATACATTTTTGATCGCCTCGTGGGGGTCCAAATCACTGAAAGTTACACCATTTATTAAGAGGAAACCAAAAATTCCTTGACTTACTTGAGCCTGCAATTGCTTCTGGTTCAATTTCCGCATCTGGCTCGTCTTCATGATTTGCAGGGTCGACGGGTACTGGATGCCTTTAAAGAAATGATTGACAGTGTTAGAACTTCTATTTGCTTCTTTTCCAAAAAACTTCACAGAAGGTTCAAAACAATTTTCCATGAATTTTCCGGAACCATGAAAGAAAATCCAGAACTACATCTCATATTAAACTAAATTTTAATTTCTGAGGTTTTATTAGAATATTTACAATTCCCCCAAATAGTCTTTTTATAGTGCTATTTTTAATATTTTATAGAATACAAAAATGCAAAAAGAGAATAGCAGAAAATTGAAACAGATTATTTTTTCAGAATTCAAACTTTCAACATAAAATAAGCGGACGATTTAGAATTAGACCATTTGAAACATATTTTTGCTTTATACAATGAATAATTTTATCGAAACATAATAAATAAATGCTTCTAGAGTTCATACTAACTTGTAATTACTGCCAACTGCCTAGTAAATGAATTGTGTACTCATTTTTCGCACTTTATTGTACCGTCGGAACATAAAAGATTAAAACTGTCAGTCCTTAAAATGAGAAAATTATATTATTTGTAGGGAAATGTGTACTCTTCATACAGAATTCATAAATAGAATGCGGTAATGAATAGGCTAGATTAAAAAACACATTTTTTTAAGTACAAAATTTTATGTTTGGAATTAAATACACTAGTGTGCAAAACTTAAGCAACAAACACAAAAGTAAATTTCTAAACACGTGAGTACTCAAAAGAAAATTCTATAAACAGCAAGTGTAAAAAATAGGTGTTATCCTAACAGCATAACTAACCTAAAGTAAGTCTCCATGATCTCACAAAGGGTCACAAGTGTCACAGTCACTACAATGAACTGAAATGTGATATCTTTCATGCGTCTCATTCTTAATCTCATTTGATCACTCCACTGAGAAGTCACGATAACTGCTGCTTTGTGACGAGTCACCAGATGACTTTACAACCAAGTCACCTTGTGACCCCCATGTGAACGTCATTTGGAGACTCCATTGTAAAATCATCACGATAGCTGTTTTGTGACGGGTTCCCAAGTGATAAAAAATGATATCATCTCGTCACTTTTCACAAAGGAGTGTAATGGTGACTTCACAGTATCGCAGTAGAGTCTCAGTCACGTGAAAACTTTTTGAGAAAGAAATTTGGAGACTCAGCACAATGCAATGCTCACGATGACTTCAAAACTGAGTCTTCAAATGACAGTCACATCAGAATCACAATGTGACCTAGTTGTATTGTCACCGAGTGACTCATCACAGAGCAACTGTCACAGTGACTTCTCAGTGGAGTAACCATATGACGATCATTTTACAGTAATAATGGGACGAATGAAAGATCCCAAATTTTGGTTCTCTGTAGTAACTGTGACACTTGTGCCATGTGTGACATGAAGGAGATGTCACATCAACTACGTGTGTTGTAGATATAATACCTATTTGCTACACCTAATGTTTATATCATTTACTTTTGAGAACTCACATGTCTGAAAATTAGCATTTTAGTCTTGTTGCTTAAGTTTTGCACACCAGTGTAGTTCCTTTTTTAACTTTTTCAGTTACGATGTAATAATTTAAAGGCCCTCATTTCGGTAGGACACACAAACTTATCAAAAAACTAAAATTTGGAACACAAAAAAATTTTCTAATTATTTAATTAATCTTTGAAACTACAAGAAGAAAAAACAGTTCCAAATATATTATGATGCAGCGTTAAGAAAGAGTAATAAATACAATGTGTAAAAATATAAAATATAATGTTTTTTTTAATTTGTTTCCACAGAGCACACGCAAACATTTGACAATTATGTTATATCTACCATCTTCTGCTTAGTTATTATTCGTTATTGCAACAAACAATTGTTCAAAAACTTTTCATGCTTGACAAATATTTAATATAATGGTGATAAAAATCATTAAAATGAACTAAAGTTTCAAAGCATACTTTCATTTGAAAGTAAGATTTTTTTTTCCCTATTGACTGACGTAAAAATTGAAAGCTTGTGACATTTACAAGTGAATGTGTCATTGATGAATACCGAGGTAAAAATACAAGTCTTTACCACTATCGTTCAACCATCGGCATTCGGAACAACATTTTAGAAAACATTTTTCACATATTAATAAATTTCGTATGACGAGGAAAAGTCTGTGATTAAAATAAATTAATTTGTCTCTGATAAACAAAAGAGTATGACAGGCTCAAAGATCTAGTTTAAAATTTAAGCGCAAATAGCCAGTTTAAAATTTGTAATCAAATTTATTGTTTATACTTATACTTCACATGACACACTTGAACTAAATTTAAAGATAAACGCATTTCACGAATTACAACATGCCCTTTTCTTATTAGTAACATCTTAATGCATCTTATGGACTTCTAATAATGTGAATAATTATAAAATAAGATATTTTTACTACTGCAGCTGCACTGTTAAAAATTTTGCAGCATTCTGGCAGGTCATTCGACCGTTTTTTGATAAAACGGTTTCATAACCCTAATTTAACTATATTCTGACCATAAAATGGCCAATAATATAGTCATAATAGTGTTAAATTACGTTGACTTTGACCGTTTTCGCAAAAAACGGTCAAATGACCTGCCAGAATGCTGCAAATTTTTAACAGTGTGGGTTGGTTTTCAATTTCAGATAAATCATTATTTGTGTTCTAAATGAGCAATCCCAGAGGAAGGCGCTTTTATAGTTTTCCCCATATTCCACCTTTTTATGGCTATTTCTTTTACTATGAATTTCTCCGTTTTCTTGAGAAATTTTTGTCCTTTTAATATTAAAAATGCACCCCCAAACAATAGCACGGTTTAATAAAAATGGAAAGGACAATCTGCTCTGCTGCTTTTGTCTTCATGGCTTGCCTTCGAAAATTGTTTAATTTCAATTTTTATAGAATGGTTTACAAGTATAAAAGGATTTTTAAATAGAATTTCTTTTTTCAACCAGGGTATAGCTACATTTTCTAAACTAGTTGACCGAATGACTGCCCGTTCGTTGTCCTAAGACAGTGGTGTGCATAGTATTTTCATTCCTGACTCCCTATTTCGTGTAAAATATTGTTGCGACCCCTGGATAGACAGTACACGTTTTCTGTTCTTAATCGTTAACGTATTTAAACTGATTTTTTTTTTAGATTTGCGCTCATGTTTCCATCCTTATTTGAGCAAAAACATAATTTTAATAAGCTATAATTTTATTTATGCACATGGGAATAAATATTTTTTTATGAAAAATAAATAAAGCTTTACTTCTTAAGAATTCAGTGTGAGGTATACGCTTGCAAAGTGCTCATGATTGCTTGTATGTTCGCATCTACAATATCGAAAATCGCAAGCCGTAAATCATACTCTGAATCTAATAGAGATTGATATTTTGTTTTAATGGTAACTAATTCTGAAAAACGGATTTCACATAAACGACTGAATCAAAATATTAATTACCCTTTTCTTCAAATCGGCATATTCGTTTCCAATCGCTAAACGATATTTTTAACATGTCAGAGAATTAAATTGAATGCGCAGTGTTTTGTAGCTTGAAACATCAATTAACCGTCCTTTTTCATTTAAGGGAATAATGGATTTAAAAATATCAAACGAAAATGAGTCACTTATCTAACCTAATTTATTATCTGGAAAATTTTCGAAAAGTTTTTCCCAATTTTAATCATATAGTGGAAAATGATGTTTTTAAATAACAAGAACGCTATATTGTTTTCTTTAAATTCTTAAAATTATGGGAAAATGTCTGTGTTGTTATTAATAAATTTTCCTTGCCTAAGTATCATCTTATTCTTAAAATCCTCAATGTTACTGCTCGATGGTAATGTTTGTCACTTTCTCCCCGTCGACGTAAATTCAAATCGTTATGTTTTTCGAATATGTTGAGCATGTAAATGGGTTTTCCAAGAAAATGTTCATTAAGGGGGTCCGGAACACAAAAATCTTAAAACTTTCTGAAATTTTTTTATTACATTAAAATTTTCTGTTTTTTTTTCTACTTAAAATGAGGTTTAAATCATGTTTCTATCTTAATTGGACCAGGAATTATTCATTTTTTCGTTTTGCTTTGTTTTCAAAATCTAGCTTCGAAGCAATAGTTGTCATGAAAACGACTTTTTGCGAAAATGCGTTTTCCTCCATGATGGATTTTTTCACCATTTCGCGTATTTAAATTGTTATAAGTCAAGAACCGTTAAACATAAATGGTTCAAACTTGGAACATGTCGTTTTCAATTGTCTTACTTTAGTTTTGATTCAGCAAATTTGAAAAAAAAATTTACTTTTGAAAATATTATTTTTAAAAAAAGTTACGTCATTTTATTCCAAATTTTTATTTTAAATAATTCTAATTTTTAGTTAAATTAATATTTTTATAAATCTTTAATCTAAATTAAAACATATATTTCTGCTTATTTAAATGCAAAAAAATTGAAATTCTATAAGTAATATTTCAAGTTATAACGATTTTAAACTAACTTTAATAAAATTTAAATTTTAGATTTTTAAAAAAATTATGAGAAGTTATATCCGGTGATTTTATTTACAAATGATATGGTTAGCCATCACAAAAAATTTCGAAATTTTAACTCAATAAATAAAAAGGATTTGAAAATGTGTTCCGGACCTCCTTAATGAATTAACTTGCCAACATATGCTTCTTTTCTACCAAAAAAATGTAAGCTTCAGTTCTCAAATCGAAAATATGTCGCAGTATTTTACGACGTAAGAGACATCTGTACATAGAACTTATCTCATTACAGCGTATTAGAACAAAACGTTTATTTAGGCTGTTAATTTTAATGTAATTAATTACAAACACAACTTCCAATTAACGAAGAAGTTTATAAACAAAATTATAAAACGCACTTAAATGAACGTATAAGAAGCAGCAAACCCGAAAACTGATGCAGAAGAACTGCACGGTCCTCGCTATGACCGCGGTATAAAGGTTAGATTGCAGGGGTGGAGACCTAGAATTGAAATCTCCGTAGCAAAGCAGACCGACTCGAGATGTATATGAATACAAACAGAGATTTGGTAGACGGCATCTCAAATTGACAATTACCTTTTTTGTCTATGTCTGTTCGCATGCCAGTTACCAAAGTATATGCTAATACAGACAATTGTTTTCGTTAAAAAAAAAACATAGTTCTATTTTTATAAATAATATTCCATTTAGCTATTTATTGGTATTATTATCATTGGTACCCGATACTTGTTGAAGAAAAGCCTCATATTTTTTCATGTCAAAGAAATTCCATTGAATTCGGCGACCCAGTAAACATTTCTTGTGGCCCCGCTCGGTGTCGCGACCGTTCGTGCACAACTATCCTAAGGTACAACGTTACCGAAAAATCTAAACACGATGTGAAAACTAATTGTTTTGGAAATTTTCGAGTTTGGTGCAATTTTTGCATTAAGACAACCCCTAAGCTTATTTATTTTAACATAATTTGAAAGAATAATATATTTAGGGCTGAATTGTTATTTCCGCTTGTTTCTGAGACAGTTTGTAAATAAAATGAGTGATATGTTATCTTCCCTCTCTGCACCTATTAATATTTTTTAAGCATACAAGTGACTAGTTAATTTTAAATTGCGAAAGATTTTATGTATATTCTTACTTTTAATCTATAAATACACAGCTGTTTTCTTTAGTCTGTTTTCTATTTTTGACTGTTGGCAGTTAATCACATCTCTCTCTCAGGGACTTTGATCCGAAATGTTCTGTTTTCTAACATGTTAGCAGTCAAATTTGAACACACTTGCAATAAGTCGTTGGATGTGCCATTGAAATGCTCTTAAATATGCTCTGGCAGAATGATTGAAACCCTCCCTTTCTTTCAAATCTTAGGACATTTTCTTTTTAAAATCAGGGCTAAT
This sequence comes from Maratus speciosus, assembly GCA_963932465.1. Taxonomy (NCBI): domain Eukaryota; kingdom Metazoa; phylum Arthropoda; class Arachnida; order Araneae; family Salticidae; genus Maratus; species Maratus speciosus. Next base: position 923,750 of record CAWVRF010001568.1, on the reverse strand, counting down.
CACTTCGTCTTTCCATTTTTTTGGTTCTTCAGCAATAGAATCTCTGAGCCCATGTCCTGGACGTTATATCACTATAGAGTAGAGCATCCATTTTCAATTTCTTGTTATCGTTGTAAACTGTCGGTTATCGCAGCCGAAATGCAAGCTGTTTTTTACAAATTAAAAAAATTATAGTTAAATTATTAACTATAGTAAAATTATAGTTAAATAATTTTAACTATACAGACGATGAAAAACAGCCAAAATATTCTGGTCTCTAACATGTTACCAGACAAATTTGAACACACTTGCGATAAGTCGTTGGATGTGTCATTGAAATGCTCTTAAATATGCTCTGGCAGAATGATTGAAACCCTCCTTTTCTTGTAAATCTTAGGACATTTTGTCTCTAAATCAGGGCTAATCACTTCGTCTTTCCATTTTTTCAGTTCTTCAGCGATAGAATCTCTGAGCCCATGTCCTGGAAGCTATACCACTATAGAGTAGAGCATTCATTTTCACTTTCTTGTTATCCGTTGTAAGCTGTCGGTTATCGCAACCGAAATGCAAGCTGTTTTAACTATACAGACCAAGCAAAACAGCCCAATAACCAACATAAACAAATGACTAATTGACGATTCCTTTCCAATTTTAAATTTAAAATTGTAAAATTTATTTTTAAAAAGAAGTCCTAATCAGAATGCTTTAAATTACAATAAAACTTCTAGCTTACTGTATTTTCAAATGCTGTCACGGAAGAGTGATTAAATTTAAATTGGATTAATAATGGTTCAACCTGAAAAAGAGTTAAATAACATTTTAAATAACATCCAAGCATAATCTTCTAAATATATCCAAACAATGGAAATAACTAAGAAACAAATGGTAGAGCTACCACAATTGCCAAGAATCGATTTACAAAACAAACTACAGGAAAATATTCAAATTAGAAAAGGTGATCAAGATGTATTAAATTGCAAATGAACATTTTAAAAGTTACGCTGGAAAGTGGATATTATAAGTATAATAATTATATATATATATATGTCAAAAGAAATTACATATTCTTTCAATGCGCATAAACAGCAAAAACCCAACTTTTAAAAAAGTTCATAGAAAGTGTGAAAATCTTTTGTACACTGTGTTAAAATACACATAACAAATTTAAATTAATAAGATTCTACTTTGACCAATTTTTTTGATTGAGAATTGCATAAAGTTATTATAAACAGGAAAAACTAAAATATCCCCGATAATTTTAAGGTTTGAATCTAATGAAGCCTCATAAAGTGAATCCGAATACCATTTGAAAACACTCTTGTGCCAAAAAACATTTGCTCAAATTTGACCTGATTAGGAAAGTTTAAACTTTCAAGTAATCGCAATTTGGCGCTAAAAAGTTTTCAAATTTATCATCCAGAAAATTGTTGCAGAATTTTTAAAACTTTTTCTAATGGTTTTCGCAGTAGTAGACTTTTTGTTTTAAAAAAATGAAATAAATATTCATTATTTATGTTAATTAAAAAAATACCTCATTGTTTATTTTTATTTTTGCCGAAATAATTTATAGTTTAGATGTTGTTGCTAAAACTATGAAAATGTATTGAAGTAGTTTCATGAGTTCTCTAGAAAAAGATACAAAAATGGTCAGCTGTTTCGCATGCGATAATTATTGTTGCGAAAAAAAGCAATTTACTGCTTTTTTTGCCGAAGCTTCAATTTATAGTTTAGCTGCAGCCACACGTATTAAAATATATATTGAAATCGCTTCAGATGCTCGCGATAAATATAGAGAAATACATAGAATATAGGGTGAATAAAAAAAAATGTGAAAAATTTTAAGAGGTGATAGTACACATCCAAACAAACATTTTGTATAAAAGAATGCATGGTCGAAAACTAAACGTAAAAAAGTAAGAGGGCGCCAAAAGTTATGTTCTTATACGAGGTAAAAACACACAATGAACGATTAAGTTAAGTTACGAAAACAAATTTAATGGTATTTGATTACAATAAGTGCTCACAACATTGACCGGCAGCTGTTATGCACGCAGTACAACGGCGAAGAACAGATTGGCGAATTTTCTGAAACACACCAGGCACCACCGCGCTCACCAGATCTTTCATTTCTCGATTTTTTTTGTGGGGACAGCTAAAAACTCTTGTGTATGAGACTCCCATTGAATCCGTAGAAGAACTTGTCGCCAAGCTTTCGGCTGCTGTAGGGGAATTTCACGATATGCCTGGTGTGTTTCAGAAAATTCGCCAATCTGTTCTTCGCCGTTGTACTGCGTGCATAACAGCTGCCGTTCAATGTTTTGAGCACTTATTGCAATCAAATACCATTAAATTTGTTTTCGTAACTTAACTTAATCGTTCATTGTGTGTTTTTGACTCGTATAAGAACATAACTTTTGGCGCCCTCTAACTCTTTTACGTTTAGTTTTCGACCATGCATTCTTTGATACAAAATGTTTGTTTGGGTGTGTACTATCACCTCTTAAAATTTTTCCCATCTTTTTTTAATCACCCTGTATACATAGAAAAATTTCTTACTCGTCTTCAGCATCGTCCGGATTTGCAACTTCAAGAACCTCTGGCGGGGCCTGGTTCTTTTCACGCTCCAGCGCCTGGATCCTCTCAAGGGCCTCCAAGTACAGGTTCCTGAAGTTGTCTCTTTCAGCTTCAGCTTCAGCTGTTCGATTTCTTTCTTCAGCTGATCGAGCACGTTCATCAGCGAGCTGAGCCTATTTACAAAAATAAATAAAATAAAATAACGTTTGTGAAAAATCCCCATAGCAGTTATATAAATGCAAAATAATAAATACATACAATAATTTTTCCGATAAATTATTTTTTTTTTTTTAATTTAAACAAATAGAGTTATGTAATCCGGGGAGTGATGATAAATCGCCAATTAATGTCCCCATGACACATTCATATTGATTCGTATTGCATTCATATCTTTTATAATGTAAATATTTCACTCATTACATTTAAAATGCTTGTTTTTTACTAATGGCATAAAAAAATAAAATATTTCCGTGTATTTCGTGCGAATATTCGCGGTTTGGCTGCAACAATTTTTCCTCGCAAAATGCAAGTGATTTTAATGCATTTGGAATTTGCTTGTTAAATGAATGTTTTAATGCAGATTACATAATGAATTTAAACGATGAATTTATTATTATTTCTATAAGCTTACATAGTATATATAAGTTAGGTGTTGCTGCAGTTATTTAATTTTATACGGTTTCACAGGCTGGATACGTTTTAAAACTATTTTAAAAGTAACCGAATGGATAAGACCGCTGCCTTTATGATTTTCGATATTGAATATATCGTTACTTTTAAAGCAACAATACTATTCTCTTGTTATCTCTGGACACTAACAATATCGATTTCTAACTGACTGTGCCCAGAACTGGATCTCAATTTTGAGTTTGAAACTGTTTTGACCGATTTAAATTTTGTTCTAATCCATATAATTAAGTATTGTTAAATTTCATCATATATACATATATATGTAAATGGCATCGCTGTAGCTATAGAAGTGTAGTTTTGTATGGACTAAACTTTAATCTATTTATATATCAAGTATAGAAAAAGTTTCTTCCCTTGAAGAGTATATATCATAAAATCGTGTATTTTGACATTTCGTTATGCCGTCAACCCACGATAAATCGCTAAAAAATAAAATTTTCATTATTTTTTAACGGACTTATATCAAATGTTTCGCAATTTTTTTTATAATCAAATAAATCCTCATGACATGAATATTCTGTATTTTTTTCATTTTTTCCAAAATATGCGCTTATTGTGACCTTCCTTGCAAGTAAATTTAGTTTTTGTTAATTGAGATTTTTTAATCTATTATTTTATCTCATTTTCAAATGGTTTTCAATTAAATCTTGGTAATAGTAATTTGAGGTACCGATAACAAAACCACTAGTCAACATTAGGTGTACTGCCATCTCAATATTGCACAGAATGTGATATAAATGACAGTCCAAATACCGATGACTGACCCATCCGTAATCGGGTTTGCGATCCTCTGTGACTTCCACCACCATTGGCACCTAGCTTTGTTTGTAATGTTATTAGATAATTCAATATTACTAATTTTTATGCCAGTACTTGACATGCAATGGATGTGCACTTCCGCTATCTCTACCATCTAATCTACCATATATATATGTTACGGAAAAAACCCGGAGATTGGGCAACACGCGAATTGGCCGGCCAAATCGCGAACTGGTGTTCAGCAGTGGGTATCCACAGCCGGTAATGTGTTTCTTTTAGCTTTCATGCAGCCCTGCATATGATCTACAAATGATCCAGGTAATACACTACAAATAAATTAAATTTTAAAAGCCTATCACAGCTAAAAACGCAATCCAACAACCAAATTATTTGAGTGACTCTGTAAACAAACGACAAATTCTATCTACTCAATAATCTATAGAAAACATATTATAGAGCATATTAGTAATGTATAACAGTTTCATTATGTTTGAAGCAGTGTAACGTCATTAAAATACCCTATAAAAGATTTTTTCACATACATCATAATTCTTTATCGGAATTTTTTTGGGGCATCCCTATAAACGAACTATAATGACTACTTAATCAATAATCTACAAAAAAACTTATTGCTCCCCACGTGTGTGAAGCATGTGAATTTTATTATGTTTGAAATAGAGTGACATATTTTAAGTGCACTAAAAAGGATCTTTCACCATTCACTGCAATGTAACGAGATACTTTTGAGTGTCTCTGTAAACAAACTATAATTGCTACTTATTTCATACACTTTAGATAACAGTTTGTTGTGCATCTTAATGACGTATACCAATTTTATTATAATTGAGATAATGCAACAACATTAAAATACACCGGAAAAATTTTCTCATTGATGATATTGTAATGAAATACTTTTGTGTGTCGCTGTAAATTAACCAAAAATAGTACACACTTCACTTTCAATACCGAAATTAATTTATAAACCTAAATAATATAACAATTACAAGTCAATCCGAGTCTTTACTTGAGTTAGAGCATGGACAGGCAGACGACCAGTTCGGGTTTTGGCCAATTTCGGTTATTGGCCGTAACATATATAAAAAAAAGCAAATATACTGAAATTGATAAACGTTAATACAAAAACATGAAACAAAAAGTAAGTATTATAAAAAAAACCTGCAAATCATTTATTCTTCGGTCCCGAGCCATGATTTCTCTTCGGGTTTCGCAGGCCCTTCGTGCGACTTTTAGGAGCAGCTGCACTGCGGCATCGAGTCGTAAATCTCCCGAACTGCCTATAATAGTAATATAAAAATTGAATAAAAAAGTGAAATTGTCTTATAAACCAATCATAAATTTAAAAGATAAAGTTTTTTATTGTACGTAGTTTCTCTCACTGACTAATTAAAGAACATTTTCCCTTTTAAATCGTGGAAAAATTGAAAAATGTTTATTCACTTTCATTAAAATGTTGTTAATTTCTAAACTGGTAAGCAAAAGCTTAGCAAAGCAGAAGTACCGATGAAAATAAATCCAGCTACAGCCACATACGACATAAGGAATTATAATTTTCCGAGTGCGCGCATGAGTTTGGGAAATAGTCAAAACAGATCTTAATAATATTTTAACATATTCTGCATTTTGGGGCTTTAGTTATTTAATTGGGCACAGAACCTTTGAGTTTGTCGAAACGATCTAAAGCATCGCCTTTTTCAAAGTACCAAAATACAAATAATATGAGATTTTTTTTCACTTTCAGCCTAAAGTATATATTCTTAGCTATAATTATCCGGAAAAATAAATGCTGTACATACAAAATTAATATTTAAATTTAAAAATACATCTCACTAAGGCGTGAATTAAAAGCATTAAGTGTTGCGCGCAAGATAAAACTCTAAATTATGCACATAGAAAACAAGTTTATTGAACAAAATAGAATCATATCACACATACTTCTAAATTAAAACCAAAATATACAAAAAGATTTGTTTAACATTTCATTTCAGCACAAGAAAAATACAAAATTTTCAAGTTTTTCAAGCGCAAGGGAAAAAAAAAAAAAAAAGTGATTTTTTTTGTTTGTTTTTTTAGCATGAATACTATAAAGAAACACATATTTTGTTAATTTTTTAAAGCTGTAACTTATACAGTTTGAAAGTAACAGTGACCGCAAACTCCAACTGTACTAATTTTAGAAAACGCGTTTTATAAATAATTACAACTCAAGAAATAATGCAGATTTTTGAATGGGGTTTTTAGAATATTGCTAAGAAATTTTAAAATACTCGGAATTAAACAAAATCCGAAAACTGATTTTTTCAAAGTTTAAATGTCCAGTTAATAGCACTACATATAGAATTATATTCCCCTCCCCCCCCCCCAATTTTATTTAATGTATGATCGTTCTAGTAACTATGTATGAAACTATATCTTTCTATAATTTTGCAAACAAAATATAAACTCACTTTCCACGACTAAATTTCGCTTTAATCTTCAAAATATGGAACTGGAGGCTTTAATAGAAATTTTCACGTTATAGGCTTGTCATGGAAAATTCATAACTTTGCAGTTTAAACTTATTTCTTACGAAGGATTTCACTCTGAGCTTCTGAAATTAATTTTTATTTGAAAACCTTTTCCCATGATAATTACTTTTATGCTAGTTGCGCCCCTAGTCAGAAACTGCGAAACGATGCAATTTAATCTCATTTTCCACAAACAAATTTCTTTCAGATAATTAAATAAAAAAGAAAAGTGCCCAGTTAAACTGATGGCATTGGGCTCACAGTCTATTCACACTAATTGTGTATTATTCTCTTACTTAAAAAAATAATTCATTTCGAGAAATAAATTAAGCGGGGATTACCCCCCCCCCCTGTTTCACATCTTTATACTTAACCAATAAGCCTCCAAATCTCATCAGGGAAGCACCTTATCGGAATAAACCTGTATACCAAGTTTGAAGCAAATCGGATAGAAAAACTCAATTATCTAAATTAAGGAGTTGTATTAGCCCCCTTATACTTAATCAATGAACCTTCAAATATAATCAGGGAAGCACCTTATCATAATAATAAACCGGTATACCAAATTTGAAGCAAATCGGATAAGAAACCCCATTTATGCAAATTAAGGAGTATAACCCCCCTGATCCCTACCCCTTTATACTTAAACAATGAACCTCCAAATTTAATCATCTTATCATAATTGACCAATATACCAAAATTGAAGCAAATCTTATAATTCTGTATGAAAATGCCATTTAAGTTAAGGGGGATAATCCTCCGTATCCCCTTTATATTGAACTGAGTAACCTCCAAAATTAATCAGGAAACTAATCGGATATTTCTATCAAGAGTTATCGCGTTACGTACGTACGTACATACATACATACATACATACATACGTACTTACAGAACCTGTGGGCACATTAGCTCTCAAGCTTTGATAGCATGTGAGCTAAAATAGGTTCTGTCATTTTCAAACTTATATTTTGATAACACTTTCACCTCATGGGTTATTTTTCGTCAGTAACGTATCCTTTCTAAGTGGAATAAGAGGAGTAATCGTGAACACATTTTACTACTTTTAATTACTGACAGCTTTAACTAGTTTCATGTAAAACTTTGAAAACTAACATAAAGCTATTATTTAACTCTTTCACGACGGGAGCCTTTTGCGAAATGTTTAATCTTTTGTCACCGTTTTTTAAAAACAGAAATTTGTGTCTTCTTGAATCGAGGAAATGCTTTAAATAAATAAGGCAAATTTTACAGTAAAATTTTACTGGCGAGGAAAAAAGAAGGATTCTGAGCGCTTCATGCGGCACGTATACGTGTCGCTCGTCCCCAAGTACTTCACTAATAAACTGACTTAATAAATAGTCCACTTGAAGCGCTAAATTCACCTTTGTTTACACGTGCGCTTCATAATTTTTACTTCTTTTCTTTCCGTTAGAGAAGGTTTTTAATTTTTAATTTGCGTCAGAAATAGGGATTTTTTATTCAATTCTCACAAAGATTTATATTTTGGATCCTTAATCTTGAAGAGGCAGATATAAGGTCTATATTAAAGAATTATATACTCAGTCATCAATCCCTAAATGAAGGAACACTCACAGCACCTATATTAATTTACTGTCATTATAATAGACCCGGGGAAAGCCGAGTGTGCAAGTTAGCAGCTAAAACTAATAAAACCAGTCAATAAATCGATTTTATTAAAATCTTATATTGTAGTGGAAACTTTAAACTAAAACCTACCTCTGGGTGCAGCTGCATTTTCCTGAGCACCACCATCAACATTTGCGTCCCCCGCGTTTATACCTGTTAAAGTAATAAATTAATTAGACTAATAAAGAAACTATAGTAAAGGCCGTTCTTTGACACACTTCGACAAAAAAATATAAGTTAATTATGTGAAAATTTTTCAACTATCTTTACAAATTTAACTTCACAAGAATATTTCAAACATGAAGATTTTTAATTCTAAATCCAGGAACGAACTATTAAAAGAGAATAGGTGGACTTATTATCATAGTTAAAAGTTTTACCATAATCCCTTGGTGTTTCCATTAAAATATGTTAAGTTTACGGTGGGACACCCAAATAACTCTCGATTCTTTAATTTATTCATAATTAAAAATGCAGACTTTTAAGAAATAATTTTGAATTTTGAAAAAAGTCGCAGTTTTCGATTAATTTTGCGACGTGACATCTTAGAAAGGGAAAAATAAAACAAAAATAATATTTCTCACCGAAAATAAAACATTTAAAATTTACATTAAGAGCCTGTTAATACCTAAAAAGAGGGAGATATAGCGAATGAATCATATCTCAAACATCCAAATATTAATTCCATCCAAAACCAAGAATAAAAATTTTTATTACTTTCTTACAATACAGAATAAGAACCTATAAATTCTCAGAATATTTATACAAATAAAAGAAAACGATTGTAAACTATACTCACCTAATTCCGGAGGCACGCGTTCGCCGGGAGACGGCGTGGAAACAAGTGTTCTTTCGCCAATATAAACACTTGCATCTAAAAACAAGTAAATAAATCATGAGAATAAATAATATATATACTTAAAATCATTAATTTGATACTCATTAAATCTCTTTCAATTTTTTACAAAATGACATATATTTATCTATTACAGTGGTGGAAAAAAATTTAAGACCTCCAACAAAAATAGTAAACCTCTTACTTTAAAGAAAAATGAATACGAGTACAAAATTATACACATAAAATTATGCAAGTTTTGTTACTTGTTTTAAATTGCAATTATATGTTTTTAATATAAATCAAAAATTAATTTCTATATAACTTGACTGAAAAAAAGTTTAGAACCAGTATATTTAATATTTAAATTACACATGTAAAAGGTTTTTACATTTATTTTCAGCACTTTGTTTCCCTTTAACACAGATGACTTCCAAAAGTCGCTTTTTTAACGATTTGCCCAGGTTTTTGCATGTGGAAATTAGCATTTGGTTCCAATTTTATAAAATTGCTTACTTCAATTCAACAATAGAATCAAACTGTTTTCAGTTGGCATCAATTTCACGAACCAAGATTCCCCATAAGTTTTCTATGGGATTACGGTCAGGACTTTCTGTTGGAAAGTCCAAAATTTAAATGTTTTCAGATAACCAATCTGAATTTGATACAGACTTGTGAATAGAAGCGTTATCTTGAAGCAAAACCAAATTCTGATCCATAAGTTCATCTTTAAGGAGGTCCGGGACACATTATAAAATAATTTTTATTTATTGAGTTAAAATTTTGAAATTTTTTGTGATGGATAACCATATCATTTGTAAACAAAATCACATGTTAAAACTTCTCATATATATTTTTTTTAATTTAAAATTTATTAAAAAGTGGGGTAATTTAAAATCGTTATAACTCGAAATATTATTTGTAGAATTTCATTTTTTTTTTCATTTAAATAAACAGAAATATATAAGTTTTAATTTAGATTCAGCATTTTTAAAAATATTAATTTAAATAAAAGTTAAAAATATTTAAATTTAAAAAAATGATGTAACTTTAAAAACAAAAAATCATTTTCAAAAGTAATTTTTTTTTTTAATTTGCTGAATTAAAATTAAAGTAAAACAATTGAAAAAGACATATTCCAAGTTTGAACCATTTATCTTTAACGGTTCTTGACTTATAAAATTTAAATATGAGAAATTGTGAAAAAAACCATCATGAAGAAAAACGTATTTTCACAAGAAGTCATTTCCATGACAACTATTGTATTTAACAACTAGATTTTGAAAACAAACCAAAACGAAAAATCTAATATTTCCTGTTCCAATTACGATAGAAGCATGATTTAAACGTCATTTTAAGCAGCAAAAAAACAGTTATTTTTTTTTACATAATTAACATTGTAACTTTTTAATAGTGTAATCTTTCATTTCAGCTATGTAAGTTTTCATTTATACATTTTCAATAATAAATTTCAAGGACAAAATTCATATGTCATATTTACCAGCGGAAAATGTATTCAAATTATTAATGTTTTTAATACATGTGGATGTTGGAAACTTTTCAATGCCATATTCGTTTTTAGAATCCGCTAACATATAAATATTACCACTTAATTCATCAGAAACAAACAAGAGAAAGTTGGATAAAACCGTGTAGTCGGGTGAAATCGATATGTTATTTTTGAATATGTTTGATCAACACTCTAGATGTTAATGGATGAAAGAGTTTACAATAGACAATAAAAGAAGCGGCCGATACGACATCTCCATACTGGCATGTATGTAGATTTTGTGTTTTAAACCTTATTTTATCATTATTTGTCGTAATATTTGCTAGATTTCAAATTTTTTCAATATAAAGGTAGAATTACTGAAACTTTTTATTGGATTATCATTATTGGATATTCATCAAGGATTTATTTCAAACAATAACATGTTTGCTAACATTTATATTATCATCACTTTTAAAGTATGCTCTCATAGCTTCATCTCTTTGGAGTAAAATCGGATATCTAACAATGGATATTGGGAAACTAGTCTTGAAAAGGTAAAATATGCTTGAAGAAAGGGTAGGTAGAACTACAAGGATAAGAGAGATTATGATTTTTCTAAAGCTATTAAACACATGAACTTTTATTGTAAGGAAGATAATTATCATATTTTTAACTATTGAATCATTAGACTTTCGATTAAAATATTTTTAGTTAAGTTTCTTAATTACAGTTGTATAAAATCAAATATTCCGTTCCTTTTCATACAAATGTCTAAACTGTATAATTTCGTGTGAGATTAACAGATCTGTGAGGTTTTACTCAACCAGTGGGAGTAATATTAGATGAATTGACGTTTTCTAAACAAGAAGTTATTAATAAAAATGTGATGAACTAATCCTGTGTTTAAAAATATCGGTTACAAAGATAAGTGTACGCAAAGTTACAGAAAATTCTGTTGAAAATTCTATGCGATTTCATCCTACTTTCCCCAACCTTATCTAACATTATATTTCACAAAATGAACCATTCATAATTTTCTGTTACAAAGTTCAGTCGAATACAGAGGACAAGATACTTACTGGAGTCCTCTTCAGACGAAATGGACGGCGACTCATTTTCTCCCTCCGCCACTAAAGGAAAGTTATAAAACAATGAATTTTTGCATTATTGTAAAGTGTTTCTTAATTAATATAATAAATTAGATAAAATTACTACATTTTTTTTAAAATTGTGTATTTGTACTGCAAGGAATCCTGTATCCAAAAATCTAGATAAAAAATATACCGTGTGATTCAAAATAACGTGGCCAAAATGAGATACTCACGGAATACAGAGTCCTCCCCAGACGAAATGGACTGTGAGGCATCGCTTCCTTGCTCCCCTAAAGGAAAGCCATAAAACAATGAATATTTGCAGTATAAAAAATTGTGTTTCTTAATTAATATGTAATAAAATTACTACAATTATTTTTTAATTATGTATTTGTACTGCAAGGAATCCTGTATCCATTGCATTCTAGATAAAAAATATGCAGTGTGATTCAAAATAACGTGGCCAAAATGAAAGAACAAAGCAGTTATACAAAAATAAAAAATCACATAGGAACACGGGGTCGTAAACGTCATCCTGGGCCGCTAGAATGTATTGCAAATTATATGTAATACAAGAAGAATAAACAAAATCATCCTACATCATTTTATTTATACTGTATTTCCACACATGTTACACATTTACGACCAATACTACTACAGGCGATGATCAATTTTTTGCCAGACGCCTGGAGACACGCGTTACATTAACTCTGCATGGACTGGCGCACCTTCTCAAACATATCAGGTGTATGTCGAACACATCCTGCTGCTGCAACAATTCGTCTTACTAAGTCTTCCTCCGATGAAACAGGTGTTTCGTAAACAAGTCCTTAAAACAATAAGAAAAAAATTACTGCAGACAAATCTGGTGATCGCGGCGGCCCTCTAGCGGCTCCGGATGGCGTTGCGACCCCATATTCCTATGTAATTTTTAATTCTTTTTGTATGCCTACTTTGGCCTTTCATTTTGGCCACGTTATTTTGAATCACACTGTATATGCATACACGTAGTTTTGTTTAATGGAGAGGACGGAACATTCACCTTCACAGCATGAATCCATCCGTTCCACTGGGGCAAGTGGAAGAGGAAGCGCTGGTAAGAAGTCAGGTTCAACTTCCTCCTGGCTTCCATCTAAAGTAAAATAAAAGAACAATAAATAGAGTTATTGTAAAATCTTTTATTTAAAGTAATAAACTTAATAAAATTAAAATTATTTTTATGGGTCCCATAATGACAGGCATTTCGTTTTTTTATATAATTTTTTAAACAGCATTTAATGATTTTACTCACTGTTACTGCCTTCTACCGATTTCAAAATTTTAATAACCTAGTGTAAGCAATCAGGAAGAAATAAATTTATAAATAATAGTTTCAGAGAGACAGTAATAAAGGATACCCCTAATAAGAAATTAATAAAATTAATATTATAAATATTTTTAAGTGTATGATGAAATTAAATAAGCTGGATAATAATGCTAGTTATACTGTATAATTTTAAGACAGTATCAGTCATTTAAGAAAAGAGCAGAGTCGCATAGATATGGCATGATGACGATGATGCTTGCTGAAAACTCCGAGTTTAAATTTTTATTTTATAGATTATTTTAATCCATTTAAAATAATGCAGGAGAATGTTCCAGCATTATAACCGTTTTCGAAAGAATGCAAATAATTTTTTTTGTAAAAAAAAAAAACCAAACGAACTTCAATGATATTTTTTACTTCTTGTAAGTCAGTAAGATTGTTTTAGTTAAAGTGGTTAGCCATATAATGGTTCAAGTGATAAACATTTATAGTTATTCGCATTCACTTTAAATCCCATTGTTGTAAATATTACCTATTTTTACACCCTATAGACGATCATGTATTGACATTTTTGAGAAAAAATAAAGCTGCACACAGTGCGTTAACTATTTTAAAACCGTCTACTACATTAACCTTATATCTACTGACGGTACTTATAAGTACCATTAAAATAACTTATTATAAAATTCATTTAATACATCGATTACTTGTAATACAGCTTCGAATGAGTTACAGATACATTACTTTATCTTGTTCCAAAAGCCTTATTGGTTAACCAAAAAAAATGTATTTTTTTAAAGGCTGATTTCTTTTACCTTTACATCTTTTCAGCTATCTTGGAGTTGGGGAAAGGGGGGGGGGATTTTTCAATTTGGAAATATTTTATATTTCTATTGAAAGAACATTATATTTGTACATTTCTTAATTCGACAAAATACTAAAAAAATATTTAAAATAAAAGATTTGAGTGAGGCTATAAATATTGCACAAAATCCCTATAAATTAAAATTTAATTAATGCTTCTAAATCCTACAGTCTTTCTAAAATCTTTCTAAAATTTATTAAATCATTATGCAAATCTTCCACTGTTGTTTAAAAAATTCGCGAAAAATGCTTTAAAAGATAAAATTTTCATTAATTCATAATTCAGTACATAAAGGGTTAAAGTCGTCTGTATATCTTAAAAGCATATGTCAATTTCGTGACGATGATTATATTTTTGAAGATTAGAGATCATAATTGTAAACAACATAGTAAAACAAACATATCATTTAGGGTCTTAAAGAAACCTACAGCAAGCCACTATCAAACTGAGCATTTACCAACAAAAATAGAAGTATCAAAATTGCAATATCCTTTATAAAGTTATGAATAAATTAATATAATAAATACCAAGCCATTGTATAATTGTTGGAAGTCGTTTAAAAATTCTAGACCCTATTTTTTAAATATATTCATGCAATATAACAGTGATGAAAAAATTGAGTGAGTTTTGTCAACACTAAATTTTAAAGACTTCGCGTATTAAATTGTAGAGGTCCTGTCATTAACCTCTTCACTCCCAGGACGTACACTGCGTGCGTCCTGTCATTTCAGTCATTTATAGAAATGCTGGTGGTGAATATGTTAGGTTCAAAGATTTTATTATAAGATGTTTCCGAAGAAATAACTATAGAGTACAGTGACAGTTATAAAGAAATGTTTTTTGCTCGTAGTTGTAAAGGAGACGAAACTAAAACTCTCCGTAAACTTGTTCAGACTCTAAGCACAGACCTAAAAAAACGTTCCCAAAAGCGATGCCGTATTTGTACTACTAAACATGTTAGGAAAGTAACTAACTAATGTGTTCTGGTTGTGAAGATTTTCCAGGACTGTGCAGTAGAAGTCATTTTGATCAATATCATAAATCTTTAAAATAAATTCCTGAGTTTTATGTATATACTGTATGTATGTATGTATGTATATTAGTGTACGTATATAATATGCAAGTTTTGTATAGTATATTATACGTATTATGATAATGTTGGAAATCCTTTAACGACCTTTAATTTATTACTATTATATCACGGAAGTTATGAAATGATTTATGACACAAACATTTTACACCGCGCAGCCTGGTATATAGCCCTTCACCAGCAAAATTAAGCCTGTGAATGAAGTCGTTAATAAAGCGAATAACACAAACTTTAGTGGTGACATTAGCATGTGCAGATCAAACTATTTTTGTTATCTGATTAACATATGAAAATTTACCGATCGAAATACTATTTTTAATGTATTGAGAAAAAGAGATAAGAAAAGACACGCGATTGACATGAAAACAATGGAAAAAACGACAGACAATTTAACAAAATACTTCCGTGAAAACAGAGAACTGTAGGACACTGACTGTTATGCTACCCTTTTCTGAAACTGCCTCATAGAGGACCAATTAAAGTGCACGTAACGGCTTCGTACAGAAGGTGTCGCACAGTCCTAATAAGGTCGCATGAAAATCGATCGTAAATACATGAAGTCCAACAACAATCACGTCAATGTCATCGAAAATAACACATAGCGTATAACTAGCTACATTTATTTATTTAATGGCCTCCATGAATAAAAGCCATACACAGCTACTCCATTAATGGTCATGACGAAGAGAAACTCACGTTAATCATGCTATTATTGGCTTTCAAGAGTAAAACCTCTTCCAAGACATTGTTAGGCGTTAAAGTGCATACTTTGTATTGTAATATGAAGACATTCGCAAGCTAATTTTAAACGAATAACGGCGTTTTTTATGTAGATACCGTAAGAAATACTACCTATTACATTCTCCCCTATGTTGGAATTTCTGTTTTTTTTTTTTTTTTTTTTTTTTTTTTTTTTTTTTTTTTCCCAGATATACGCCGATGATGACTGGAATCCTCAAACCAACCCCAGTTCAAAAGTTTATCTATCTATCCACATCACTTTTTCATGGATACGATAACTCAATAATTCTGCACAAATCTCTTCCAAACTGATACATAAAATCAAGGGTCAGAAAATCTCGGTCAATTTCGTTAATGGGAAAAACCCCATAACTTCTTAATTATGATACATATCGAATTATTTTAAAGTTATTATTACTTCTAGGAAAAGAGCCAAAAATTTATGTATGAGAGATTTTTGATAGCATTAAAAATGGGCTCAAGGGGCGAAAAAAATAGTTTTTTAAAATGAGAAAAATTCTTAACTTTGTCAGTTCACGAGTTATCAAATCCCCTTAAACACATTATAAATCTTCTTATTCTTATCTACAACTTTTATATTGACAAGTTTTTGATAGGACTAACTCTTACACACACAAGAAAAAAAGTTAAAAACAAAAAAATGTGGCGTGAAGAAAAAAATTCATAACTTTGTCAATTCACAAACTATCAAATCCGCTTAAATTTATTATAAATCTTCTTAACCTAATAATTTATAACTGTAAATAATCTACCTGTAAATAATCTACAATTTTTATATTGACATATTTTTGATAGGACCAACTCTTACTGCAAGGGGGGGAAATAATAATAGGGGTTGCAGAAACATGATTCTGATAAAACCAGCTCTTACAGAAAAATGAAATAAAAACTCGTCAAAAGCGGCCAGATAAAATTGTTAAACTGAATTTATCTCTAATCTTGATTTAGTTTTCGTTGGTGAAATTGCTGCTTTACTTCGAAATCTACGTGTGCCTGTAGGCCGAGCTGGCCGGGATTTCTTCAAATTGCTTTTTTTGCATAGGATATCCGAAATTGATGTAGAATGGTGTACTCTGACTTTTTCGAATTTTGTTGCACTTTTTTCTGAGGACACTTGCAGTTTCATAACCGGTTCTGAAATTGAATGTGCCCTCAGTAAAAGCATATACTCATAGTATAACTGAAAAAAAAAAGTTAAGGAACATACACGGTTAGAACTCAAACTCGAATATGTTATGCAAAAAATAAAAATATTGAAATGCAAATGAGAAATTTGAAAATAAAACTGCCATTGCTTTAATAATCTTGAGAACATATTCGCGTTACTCTTAACAGTCAATTTGGCTATTGTACAAACCGGATTTTTATTCCTTAAATCTTTTCTCTTTTTTTATACATTTTTTATTTTATTCATCAGTTTGGTTTATTAAATCAGAATTTACAATTGTGATTAGAATGGATTTAAAATAATGTAATATAAAATATATAATGCATTAAAATATGTGTTTGTGATTTATTTTTAAATTTGTTTTCAAAGACTTTTTCACACATGTTGCTAATTACTAGTATTTTATGCTTATTCATTAAAACATCATTAAATGATAATAATATGAAACGCATCAAAGACTTTTGGATTATTTTTAATTTTGTGCTTGATAATCTTTGTTCAAGTATTATATAAAAAGTGTGTTATGTTTATCTACCTCACGAATGACAAAATTTAGAGTCAAATTTTGCAGCATTAAATATGTCCCACGGTTATACGAAAGCATTGGGTATGCTTTAAGAAAGTATAATATAAATTTAATCGCAAAACCAACAGCTTAATTAAAAGAGCTTATGCACTGAAAAATAAATTCAATTCTTGATAATAAAATTTCGGGTGTATACATAATACCTCTTAAAGATTATTTGAAACAGAAAAAATCTCAATTACATGGGATTAAAAACTCGAAAATTCAAGAACAGACTTAAAATGCATGCTACAAATATAAAAAATAACAAATCCTCAACATTACATAAGAAGCAAGATAGCTGCATGGACTTTAGAAACGCCAAATTCATAGCCCACGTTTCATAGTACTACATTTTCATAATCAGGAAATCATTATAAATATTAACTGAAGAAAGAAACACGTGTAAGGATATGCTCTCTTACAATATACTCCGGATTCGGTATAAGATAAAATATTTCTGGGGAATTTGAAACGTCACCACTGAACAATTTCTCTTCTATTAAATACTCTCCTCTCCAATTATTAAAGTAGCGATAATTCAAGACCAATGTATTCGATAGCTCACTTTTATAGGAATGTGACTGTACTGTGGTCAATGGATAGATAGTCCACGCTTCTAAAACACAACACAACATTTAATTATTTACATAAAATTCAAAGGAGACTGGCAATGGTTGATACATTGCGCTTACGTCGTAACTTACATGGAGAACAACAACAACAAAACTGGCGGGGAATCCTCGCCCGCGCCCCTTCCAGTCCAAAGCGCTTGTAGCGCCCTCTCACAAATTATGATATACGGAGGAAACACTCCCCCGGGGATTGAAATGCAAATTTCAATATACATTAACATATAAATTTGCAAAAAAAAAATGTTCACACAAGAAAAATTATAGCATATAACAACTTACATACACAATAATAATACAAGAATAAATTCACTATAACACTAGATTAAATACAGAAATAATATATACATTTTAAAGTTTGCTTAGGGAAAGAAAGGAAATTTGTTACTCAACTGGTAATATACAGACATCTCGGACGTTTCTTTTAAAAATTCGCCCATCTGGTAAGCGTAAATTCACCGTTCGAATTATATTATCCCTTCCCTTAAAAACTTCTACTATTCTACCAACCAACCATTTGGTGGAAGGTAAATTTTCCTGCTTTATTAGTACCAAAGTTCCTTTCTGTACATCATCTTTTTTAAATTTCCATTTCCCCCTCTGTTGGAGATTATTCAAATAATCGCGCTTCCAAAGTTTCCAAATTTGTTGGCTAAATTTGGTGATTATCTGCCATTTTGCCAATCTATTTTCATTAATTTCATCTAACTGAGGTTCGGCGATCGAAGTAATTGGCCTACCGATAAGGAAATGTGAGGGTGTCAAAGTTTCGAAATTTTCAAAATCTGGGGATAGTGGGGTAAGGGGGCGAGAGTTCAAAACTCCCTCAATTTCCGCTAATATCGTTAAAAATTCTTCTAAAGTTAATTTTTGATCACCTATTACCCTTTTCAAATGAAACTTGAACGATTTTACTGCTGCTTCCCAGATGCCGCAAAAATTAGGAGATTTGGGGGGAATAAATTCCCATTTGATACCCTCCTGGGTTAAAAAGTTACACAATTCCTCATCTGGGACACTAACCAGTTTATGCAATTTTTTCAACTCGATGTCAGCTCCAATGAACGTTTTTGCATTATCAGATAGAATTTTGGCACATTTCCCTCGTCTGCCAAAGAAACGTTTTAAACTAGCTATAAAAGCTTGAGTTGTGAGATCTGAAACAAAGTCCAGGTGTATTGCCTTGGTGCATAGACATATATACACTACTACATAAACTTTATTTAATACACCCTTCCTTTGATTTCTAAATTTAATAGAAAAGGGTCCACAGTAATCCAGACCTGTCACGGAAAATGCAAAATTTGGTGTCACACGTTCCCTTGGCAGATCGGCCATCAACTGGGAGTTGACAACAGGCTTATTTTTGAAGCATGTCACACATTTGTGAACAATTTTCCGGCAATTATTCCTGCCATTAAGTGGCCAAAATTTCTGTCTAACATGGAAAAGCAAGGCTTGTGGGCCTAAATGAAAATACTTCAAATGGAAATAATTTAAGGTAATATTTGTTAACTTATGATTGGCAGGCAACACAATTGGAAATTTAGAGTTAGGCGGCAAATCGGCATGCGATAAACGGCCACCAACTCTAATTAATCCTTCATTTCCCAGGAATACATTTAAAGAAGATAATCTACTATTATGCTTAACAGGCTTACCCTTTTTGAGACATTTTATTTCATCTCGAAACTCACCCTTTTGTGCTGACCGAATTAAAAATAATTCGGCTTGTCTCACTTCATCTAGTGTTAGTGGTCCCCTTGTTTTCTGTGGGTTGCGACAATTCTTGTAAAATCTAAAAATAAAACTAATTATACGTATTAATTTTATAAAATTATTAGTCAATGAAAAAATGTGTTCAATTATAGAATGTTCAGTGGTGATAGATAAGGTGGTAAAGTCATGAATATTGTCCACGGAGTCTCTTTTTAGTTCATTTAAATAGATCTCCTGATCTGGAACTACTAGTGATTGTTCGTTGTTACAAATATCTAACGAGTCCTTGAGAAATTCTGGACCAGCCCACCATTTGTGACTCTGAATAAGATCTTCCGATTTTATACCTCTAGTCAGCAAATCTGCAGGATTCTCAGACCCTGCACAATGAAACCACCTGGATGGGTCTGTCAGTGATTGGATTTCTTTGACCCGGTTAGACACGAATGATTTCCACCTATTTGCAGACCCCTTTATCCAATAAAGGGCAATCTGGGAATCGGTCCATAGAAACATAGAAGACGGTCCCTTGCGATCTAGCACCTTCTTCACCTCACAAGTTAGACGCGCTGCTAGTAATGCACCCAACAGTTCCAGCCGGGGTAATGACACCTTTCTCAGGGGTGCCACTCTGCTTTTCGATGTTAGCAATTTAATGGAAGACTGGGTCTTGGAATATATTTGGAGATATATGACAGCACCGTATGCTTTGGGACTGGCATCGGCAAAGGTGTGCAGTATTACTTTATATTCAGAGTCTTCAGGGAACTGAAACACATTTCGAGGAATATTTAGTTGTACTAATTGAGGTAACTCGGAACACCATTGTTCCCACAGCCTTGAAATATCGGGGGGCAATTCTTCATCCCATGTTAAATTCCTATTCCACAATTCTTGAAACAACAGTTTAATTCGTATTGTAAATGGCGATATGAGACCCAAGGGGTCAAAAATTCTACCTGCTACTTGCAGAACGAACCTCTTCGTATTTTTTGCCTTGCACAAAAATTCTACTAAATTATCAATATCGATCATCAACATGTCCTGTTTAGGTTGCCATAACAGTCCTAATACCTTATGTGGTTTATTTTCCTCAAAGGGCTGAGGTAAAGTACTAAACCCGTTCTTCTCCCACGATTCCATTACTACTTCGTTGTTCGATATCCATTTTCGAAAAGTCATACTAGCTTCCTTCATAATTCTGTGTGATTGTTGTGAAATGTTCAGTGCATCTTGTACCGTGTCGCTACCGGCAATGAGATCATCAACATAAATACAACTATCGAGTATTTCGGTTGTCACCGGATATTCCTTCTTAAATTTACTAAGATGTTGTTTTATAGTGGCTGATAGTAAAAATGGGCTTGAGTTCAAACCAAATGTTAGGCGTAAGAATCTGTACATAATAACTTTAAATTCATCACCGTTGACAGGATTGTCATCTATAAACAAGAATCTTAAAACGTCTCTATCTTTTTCGTTGATAGAAATTTGTAAAAAGGCCTTTTCTATGTCGGCCAAAACAGCAATTTTATTTAATCTAAAAAAAATCAACAAATGGAAAATGTTCGGATTTAGGTTACTGCCTGCATCCAAACATTCATTCAAGGACAACTCACCTGCTTCATGCGAACTCGCATCAAAAACAATGCGACATTTTGTGTATACACTGTCTTGTTTAAATACCGTATGGTGAGGTAAATAAAAAATCGGGTTGTTAGAATTTTCTTCTGACTCAGGAACAATTTCAATAATTTTCATCTCTAAATATTCGTCTAAAATTTTACGATAATTTTCATATAAACTTGTATCACGTTTCATTCTTTTTACGAGAGTAGCGAGCCGTGTTTGGGCTATCTGGTAATTATTGTTTAGTTCTTCCAAATCCCGTTTCCATGGGAGACAGATTTCATATCTGTTATTTATAAACCGCACCCTTTCCCGAAATTTCTCTAAAATATCTTCATTTTTTACATTAACTGGGTCATCCCTAATTCCTATTGTCTCTAAATCCCAGAACACCTTCAAATCTAATTCATCTTGATTTTCTAATAAATAACAATTATAATTAGTTTCGTTATTTTCGTTTTCATCATGTATAACTCCACCTGCAATCCAGCCTAAATAAGAGTTTTGTAAAATTATAGAAGTCTCAGGAATTTTCATTTGACCAGTTAATAACAAATCATAATAAACATCTGCCCCCAATAGCACCTGAATTCGCTGTGGTTCAAAAAACTTTGGGTTAGCATAAACCAAATTACGTGGTAGTTTCAGATTAGAAATATCTACGCCACTCATAGGATTTAAATCAGTTATTTTAGGAACCAAAAACATGTTACAGAATTTTTTAAATGTTCGATCTTTGTTTGAAATTTCGACATGTATTCTGTTTTTAATTTTACAGATTGCATCATTTAATCCGGAAACAACTGACCTTACTTTATATTTATCTAATCCTAATAATTCTGCTGCAGAAAAGGTAATTAAAGATATATTACTAGCTGTACCTAAAATAGCAACAAAAGGAAAAAAAAATCATTTCTTCCCCTCAAATAAACTGTCGCTGTTGAAATCAACGCATTATAGCTGGCGCCGGACACTGTCTGGTTATAATTATTTTGACAGCTCAAGGTCTTCGCATTTGAAATAATTTCCACAGAATTAGTATTTATTTTTTCTTCATTTTTAATCGGAGATGAATTCATGATATGATTACTTTGTTTATTTTCATAACAAGATTTCGAAAAGTTAGCTCCATGAAGTGTGGTATGGTGATCTGAGTAACAAACCTTGCATTTATTATTTAATTTATTACATCGGTTAAGGGTATGAGGAGATAAGCAATTATAACATAATCGTAATTTTCGTATTTGATTTAATCTTTCCTGAACCGGTGAAGCTAAATACTTTTGACATCGAAAAATCAAATGGGGTTGTTTACAAATTGCGCAATTAAGTTTGTCACCTTGTAAAACGAAAGATTTTTGCTTAGAGGCAATTTCAAACCTAGGTTTCGTAGCGATATTGTTTTTTTGTACATTTTCTAAAGCCTGAGCTCTTTTCAGTAAAAAATCAATAAAATTATTCCACTCAGGTAACTCGTTAGAATCAAGAGACATTTCAAAAGCTTTTCTTGATTCATCATCGATTCTTTGTAAAACAAAATACATTAAAATGGATTCTGATAAAGTGTTTTGTTCAAGTTCTAATTGTTTTAAAGCTCTCAAATGGCTCAATAAATTATCTACCAAATTGCGTATTTCTTTCGCGTTTTCAATTTTTATTTTGTTATTACTCAATAATTCTGAAATATGACTATTTACCAATAATCTTTTGTTTTCAAATCGTTTTTTTAAAGCTTCGAATAAGGAAGTATAAGAATCGTCAATATTTTGTAATTGTTTCACAGGCCCGGTTAAGGATGATTGTAAATAATACAGCTTTTGCGCATCATTTAACTCAACGTTACTATCTATTAAAGTGGTGAATTGTAACTTAAAATTCATCCACTCTGTATATCGCCCCGAAAATTGGGGTAGATTAATTGACGGCAATTTGATTTTTGCCTCATTAGAAATGCCTCTATCATTACTATTATTTTGACTTTCAACACTAGAAATACTAGGTTTTATTAAATCAAGAAGGCTTACTTCGATAGCTTCTAACTGTTCTTCGATTTCAGTCAAGGAATTTTCAAACTCCTCTAAATCCTCGTCGGCTATAATAGAGTATGCTTCGTTTCTTAATTCATCAGTCTTCTTTTTCAACGTTTGAAGAGAATTTAATTTCAAATCCAATTCTTTAGGGCCAAGTTTCGATTTCAATGCATTCGATATTCTGGTTACCTGGCCGCGTATATTTCCTCGTTTCCGATTAAGAACCACAGTTCCTGAAATCGCTGGAGTAGCAACAGACATTATACTCTAAATTCTGTAAATAAATAATCCGAAATATCCAAGGGCTTGATTCTTCACAGTGTTCTAAATGAGCGCTGCGGCTCGTACGACCAAAAAACTTTGTATTCGATAGCTCACTTTTATAGGAATGTGACTGTACTGTGGTCAATGGATAGATAGTCCACGCTTCTAAAACACAACACAACATTTAATTATTTACATAAAATTCAAAGGAGACTGGCAATGGTTGATACATTGCGCTTACGTCGTAACTTACATGGAGAACAACAACAACAAAACTGGCGGGGAATCCTCGCCCGCGCCCCTTCCAGTCCAAAGCGCTTGTAGCGCCCTCTCACAAATTATGATATACGGAGGAAACAACCAATGATACCCAACTCTCTCCTATTCGCCTCATGATGACTGTATTAACAGTCGAAAGCACTCGGGTAATAAATTTTAATACTTTCCTATCTACGGCGGTTTTAAACTTTCAAAATGCATATGTAACTACTTTTAGAATAATTAAAAATCTTACGATACTCATCAGCGTACATGTAAATAAAAACTATATTAAAAACACATTACAAATTATTCCCAACGTTTCGTGCTCTTTCTAACGAGCCATCATCAGGGGAGAGAGTCCTTGACCCCCTCGAAGCGAAGTTTCAACCATCACAGTCACTTTCACGACATCACAACTGAAAGCATTTCGGTAACTGATCATTAAATCAACCAAAATCATTACTGCATTGGATATGGCGCCATCTGTTGGTAGGCTAACACACTACAATAAGAAACTAGGATCCAAAATAAACATTACGAATGTACTTCTTTTAAAATATTCAACCAAACATTAGAAATCTGAAATGAAATATTGTCATTGCATACTCCGTTTTTTCTCAGACTTATTTCTATGGATTCGCGTATAAGGACTTTGAGTGGGTTGGAATATTTAGAGATAATTTTTACATTGTCAAAATGATCAAAAATGTCAAAATATTGTCAAAATACTTTTAGAATGTTCTTAGTAAATTAAAATCATTTATTTTTATTTTGCATGGTTTAATGTTTCATTCAGTTTTCAAGATGGATACGACGTTCCGGAAATGTAATATAATCTATTTATATTATTCAAGAATTTTTTTTTATTTTTAAGGAATGCGTAAAACTAAAACTAAAAAATCATATAATTCAGCGCATCAAATATCAATCTCTCACAAAATTTACAACATTAATCTAATGACAGGTTTTAAATAACTATAATTTTGTTGAAAAAAAATATAAACAAAATATTGAATTCTTTCTTACAATAAATGGATCGAATTTTCCAATGCATCAAGATCAATATTGTTTACAACTTAAACGTCCGAAAATCATATTTTATTTAAGTGTAAAATATATATTTACATTTAAAGACATGAGATAGGAGTAAAAGTTGATAAAAAATTACCTGGGCCACGGATTGGTCCCGGCCGACGCCGTCGCCTACCTGCAACTGGAAAATATTAAAAACACGATTAGAATCAATGATTAAGGCAATACATAGAGATTCAACAAAATACTGCAATTTTATACGTATTATGACAACAAATGTTCCTAAATATACACATACTTTCTCAGGACTTAAAAAAGAATTTTGACAAATGGATGAAATTTGCAAAGGAAAATAAACATTTAATAAGCAAAATAAAATCTACATTTTCTATAAACATTTAATTTTTTTAAAAAAGCAAATTTCAACGAAACTGTGAAAAATGGGTGAATTTGTTGCATTTTGCTTTAATGTTTGTTTCATAAAAGATCTATTTTTAACTCTTGAAAAATTTATTAAAATACCATTAAACTTGTTTCCGTTTTAAAAAATGCTCTTGTCAAAACTGCTCAGTATACGTTCCATGTGTAAAAAGGTTTCAAAAAACATTTCCGAACTTTAAATAGGAATTGAACCTTACATTATATTACATATGCATAGATCCAACTTTCAAATTTTTTTCTTATCAATAATATTAACGCGCGGGGGGTAAATTTAATATAGGGACTTGCGCGATCCAAAATTTCAATTAGAGTTCGACCAAAACAAGTTTTTAAGATCAAAACCGAATTTTGACTATCTTCCTGGTTTCAGCCGAAAACGAAACTCTTAAAAATAAGTTTTAAGTAATTAATACATGCACACATATATATAATTATTAATAACATATTTATATAGTATGTGTGTGTGTATGATATATGTAGGAAAATTATAAAAATTAGACCTATTAATTAGTTTTTGTAATGAATCGCCCTTCAATTTGGATATGGGTCCAATGACTAATAATCACGTGTTTGGCAGGGTAGCCAATTTGCCCATTTTATCGTTAAATTAATATCACAACAAGACTTTTTTCAACAGGCAAACCCTACAGAGATGAGAAATTTCAGATCATGGAAGACGGTAGTATTTCGAGTGACGCAGCCTTAAGCCTAAAATCGTATCATATCGTATCATAGAATTCGTAGATGGCGGAACTCATATATACAGCTAACTCGACATCAAAGAAAACGCGAAAAGCCGCCTTTTAATAACTCAGCAGATATATGTCTTATTGTTCTGAATTTTCTAGAATAGTCTTATATCTGCAGTCTAATCGTATACTGAAATTTTTGCATTTCTACGTGCAGTATATTTTGAGATCTAAATAGCCATTTTTAAAGTGAAAACGTTGGTATAATATCGAGGAAGTTCCTAATTTGAAAATCTCGAAAACGGTTCTAACGATTATTTTTAAATTGATACATAATATAAATGTGATTAAGGCGAGGTGAATAACACTTTTCTTTTTTCTGGGAAAACTCTCGTTCGTTAAATAATTCGATTTTTTTTCTCTCGAAAATGACACGGGCGATTTTTTTAAAAATCAAATAAATATGTTTCAGATGAACCAAATAACAATTTACTTATTTCCAGCAAGACTCTTGTTCGTTTTATAATGCGCATGAAAAATCGGACTATATTTCTTCGCCATTCTATAGAAATTTCACCGAAAATGCATGACACTGTATTCATAGACACGCTTTCTTTTTAACCACTTTTGGGGAGAAAAATTTTGTCTTCCCACTGGCTGAGTGGCTAAGGGCCATCGTTTACTGACCTTAAGATAGGCAGTTCGATACTCCCTGGTACGTGTTTTCACTTTTTTTTTTTTTTTTTAAAGTCTGCTAGTTGACCATTATTCTCAGTTCCTTTGTAATTTTTTAAATTGCTATTAAGTTAAATAAAATTACAATTATAATGACGCCAATTTGATGATGATTATTTCTTGGCAATTTTTCAACAATAAAAATATTACCATAAATTTTATAAATATATTTAATTTCAATCACTTTACAAAAAATATACATTAATAATTATTATTTGAATATAAATCACACGATCAGAAACGTAAAAAAATAATTCATTTCAGCTCTTCTTTTTATAATATTTTTTATTATTATGACGGTCAATCAATATATAATCACTGACATCCATAATATTATTATTATTATAATTATTATTTTCCTTGCATAAAAGCTATTGTGATGTAATAATTCTTTTATAATAAATAATTTAGTTGAAATGTTTTATTTATAAATATCAATGAAGTTTGATAACCCCGAGACAATTCTTTGCAATATTTACAGTTTACATAATAAGCTTATCAGAATTCTGGTGTCGCCATCTTTTGACGCAATTGCGTAGTATTATAGAGAAATGTTTGATAAAAATGTTGAAGTAGACAGTTTTTAAATCGAAGAATTATTTTAAGAGATATTTAATGTTAAATCTGGATAAAATTGTCTCATTAAAAAAGTCTCATAGGAAAAAAAAATATACATGGGAATTTAATCATTTTCATTCAATTTAATCATTCAATAGAAACTCGAAGTTTGCAGAGTGCATTTATTATTCTTAACTTGCCTAATTTTTTGACGGTTTATTTCAATTTTAAATTAAAATTTTCAGAATTTCCAGAGATATTTTTTACATATTTTAGAAAAGGTTCTTTTAAATTGTTGACAAATGTTAAAACAGCGCAAAGAATAATATATCCTTTAAATTAAAAATTTATTCACACGTGACTATTATAAACAGAAAAAAATCCTTTTAAATTAGAATTAAATGATAACGTGTTAAAAGCAGGAAAATATTAAACATTACGTCATAAAAATTGTTTTTACACATGCTTACTTAAAATGAAAGAAAATTATAAAATAATCAATCATTTTCAAATCAGAATTAAATGATTACGCATTAAAAGAAGGAAAACATTGAAAATTACGTCATAAAAATTATATTTACACGTGAATATTAAAAGAAAAAGAAAATTTTAAAATAATAAATTCATTGATATGTGTTAAAAGTCGTAAATGGAGGAAATTACGTCATATTGGCCAAAGTGGCCAAAACAGTTTACAAAACACATTGCAAAACATATTGCAAAACAGTGTAAATTAAAAAATATATTTATATGAGAGATTTATTTCAAATTTCGAGATGATATTTTTAGCTATAGTTGCTAATTTTAAGGTAGCGCAAATAATAATATTATCTTTCTAATAATAAAAAATATTTTCAGTTGAATGTTACAAAGAGAAAGGAAAGTTTGGTGAAAATTATGTCAGATTTAAAACGTTACATTTAATATCTCTTATTTAAAATCATTTTCTTATAGCGTTGTTAAAAAATACCATAAAGCAAAGACTCTGTTGACTTAGTTCCTTTTATATTTGGTAATTTTCAAATGTTTAACTAATCTTATTTAATCAAGCAGGGAAACAGCAACAAACATCAGCTGATTCGGTTTTGAAATCCCTCAGTAAAAGGGAAACCCGTTTACAGTAAGATCGCCATTGATTTTTTAATTATACAGAGCAGCCTCGATTATCCGAGCTAATTGGGACTGTTAGTAAATCGGAATCGGAAATCTCGGTTAATAGAAACTGTGTGTAAAAACTCGCCGTGCTTGCGAATTTAACATCTCTTTTAAAAAAATATATAGAACGTTTTTTAAATAATAAAAGTAAATATATGTAAAGTTCTGTTTCACAGCTTAACAAATTTAAAAAGAAAATCAACTACCAGTAGTAAATTTTAAAATGCAAATTGAAAAATTTACGAAAGTTCACACAGCCACTGGAAACAAAGCATTGTTCGCTATTGACTTCTCAGGGTCCAATGTTTCTTTGGAGTTGAGGGCTTTTGGGGGCAGAAGGGCCTGTATAGCACGGACAGTGAGCTAAAGAGTGTGGTTATTTTTAAGGCTAATACAAAAGGAAAAAAAAATCAGACTTTGTTATCGGCTCGGTTAACAGAAACCTCGATTAATCGAAGCTCGGTTAATCCAGGTTCTACTATAATTCAATCTTCCGTAATCTTTTTAAAGCAGATCAAATTAATGGACTTTAGCACAAAGTCACATAGCTGATAACTGCCATGCTTGTTGGCCACCTTTTTTTCAAAAAGTTTGCTTCACCTTATTCAATTAATGAGATATCTCCGATAAAATAAGTCACATTTTCCCGTTCTAAAATACTGGTATCCAAAAATCGTAGCATGTAACTGACACTACAAGTACTCATGGAACTAGACTATTTTAAGTCTGATTTTTATTATAGACTATATAAAATTATTAAAAATATATATTATGATAGGAACTAGCGGGCTTCGTCCGCTATTTACGTTACGGATATAAAAATCATGTTTTTTTTTTTAGGGAAAAAGAAATAAAAACCTATTTGACGATAGGTTTATAAAGACACATTTTGTATTTGTTATATTTCCGGGGATGAGGAGGGGGGGTTCTATTTTGATTAAATATCGCAATTAGTCTACATGGCAGACATAATTATGATAGACACTAGCGGGCTTCGCCCCTCTATGGCGCCTTATGGGTCCAGCTTCCATAACTCAGAAACTACCTTTCGGACATCAATGCAACAGATTCCAAACGTTATAATTAACTTAATAATCACCCTATATAGCATTAAAGTAAATTTATGAGTACTGCATACTATTTTTTTATCGTAATTTCTGAAGAGAAAAAATTATTTCGGTTCCATTCTTAGGTACTGGTCTGAAAAATTTTGAAAAAGGGGGGAAGGAGGGGACATGAGACTGCTGTTTGTCAAACAACACAACGGGATCTGGCTTATTCAACTTGGTTTTTGATGACTTCAATTGGAAGGTGGTTTGTTTAAAAGAGTGCGTTCCTTGCCCCATGAAAATTGGAACTATTGGTGCTACATCAATGTAAGGATTTAATAATTATAAATTAACATTTTGGATTTATTATTTTAAGGATAAAGTGTTTTTAAAGGAATATCAAATGAAACCATCTGTGCGATCTGCGATTATACTTACCCAGTTGTTTTTATATACAAACTGCTATAAGGAAAATTGTAATAAAATAGTAAAAATTGAATCTGCATTAAATTCCATAAGTATCTTTTTTTTAATCATTTTATCACTAACCTCAAAAAAGTAATGATATCAATGCAAAAACCCTTGACGGGTTAAAAGTTTCTGACGCAGCACTTTATCTTATGCTCTAAGAATTTTAAATATGGAACTTAAAAATACTGATATCAAATTTTGAGTGACGTTATGCTATTTCTTAAAAAATATATTTGTATTTATTTCACCATTTTATTTTTGTTTTATTTATAATCGCATGTGCAAAAGTTATGTTCAACATGAAAAGCTGCACAAAATTTTATTCGCTGTTGCTTTATCATTTACATCTCTCATAAATTCAAAATATGTGTTTTAAAAGATATGATATAAAATTTAAGTGACGCCTTGATGTGACTTTAAAAGGTTTGTTTTTTAAAATTCAATTTAAATTATTTTTGACTTGGTTAAAATATTTTTTTTACATCTACACAATACTTTTAATTTTCCAATTCACTGTTAAATATATCACTTTCATTGAATCTATACTATGCATTGAAATGTATTTATTTCAATAAATTGATTTATCTTTTGTGTCACGCTATTCAAAATTGTGAGTAAGATTTATGTAAATGGTTTATTTGCGTCAAACTATCCTTTTTCATACATTTCATGTAGTTTGGACACAATGACGCAAAGAAACCATTTACATAAATCTTACTCACAATTTTGAATAGCGTGACACAAAAGATAAATCAATTTATTGAAATAAATACATTTCAATGCATAGTATAGATTCAATGAAAGTGATATATTTAACAGTGAATTGGAAAATTAAAAGTATTGTGTAGATGTAAAAAAAATATTTTAACCAAGTCAAAAATAATTTAAATTGAATTTTAAAAAACAAACCTTTTAAAGTCACATCAAGGCGTCACTTAAATTTTATATCATATCTTTTAAAACACATATTTTGAATTTATGAGAGATGTAAATGATAAAGCAACAGCGAATAAAATTTTGTGCAGCTTTTCATGTTGAACATAACTTTTGCACATGCGATTATAAATAAAACAAAAATAAAATGGTGAAATAAATACAAATATATTTTTTAAGAAATAGCATAACGTCACTCAAAATTTGATATCAGTATTTTTAAGTTCCATATTTAAAATTCTTAGAGCATAAGATAAAGTGCTGCGTCAGAAACTTTTAACCCGTCAAGGGTTTTTGCATTGATATACTTCTACGCCACTTGCTGCGTGAAGTCCATCCTGTAGGCAGCAATGGAATATCATTGCCACATCTTTGTTTATTTAAATAAAACTTAATCAAGTCAATTGCCGTGAATTCTGTCCTCTCATTAAAATGTGACATATATATATATATAACCATTAATTAAACATAACCTTCCACCGTCAAATATTATGAATTAATGCGGTAAGTATTAAAAAAAAAATTAATATAAGAATTATTATGGAAGAAAAAGAAAAAAGTGGACACCGACAAAAATTGAAAAGCTTATACATTGAATTACGTTATCAAGGGCACAGAATTCAATGATATAAGCAAAATGGTTGTTTTCTGTGGGAAAAATAAGCTAAAGCTAAAAGTTATTTTCCCCTGTGCCCAAACAACCATAAAATCAAGTGAATTGATTAAAAATGAAAGTAGAATAGAAACAAATAATATGAAATGGAAGAATCAATAAAACGTATTTAAATATTTATAGGATATAAAATATAAATAATAAACACCATACCGATTAATATTTCAGTATTTTACAAAAATCCACGCGCACATGGCTGCCAGTATATCAAAAAGATTAAGGTGAATAAAACAGTTAAGAAATCACAGTAAATGGTACCAAAGGATGCAGTTAATACATTTTGAAATAAAATTTGAAATACCTTGTTAAACACATTTAATCTAATATAAAATAAATAGATATTAATTACATTATTTAAAATGCACTATTAAATTAATTAATAACAGTTTAACAATATCGTCAAAATTTAGCTAAAAATACCCCCTGGTGTATTAAATTATAACTGAAATGGAGCTAGAAAAATTAACAATTAGAGCTATCTTAAAGAGACAAATTTAGTGCTGCCATCTAGTATTACTTCTATTAAACAACTAACGCAAGATAAATATTTGTAAGCAAATGAATGTAAATAACTGTATAAATAATTGTAAGCAATTGAATGTAAATAACTGTATAAACAGCAAAACCAAACATATCCTTATATATAGAGAATTATAAACCGAATATAAACCACACAATGTATTTAAAAACTATTGTAAATAAAATTTAAAAGCATTCAATATATTCTATTAGCTAACTTATTTAAACTAAACTAAGAAATAAATAATTCTAGAACATTGATAATATATAGCGTATAGCTATATGCTATAAAACAAAATAAAATTCAGTAATAATTAATATAAATAATTATTAAATATAAAAATTATTTTTTATGAATTATATATCAGATATTTATAAAATGAACAGGAAATAATAAACATGTGGAAGTAAAAAGAAGGTTAAATGATACTTAAATACCCATTACTTAAAAAGCACAAATATAGAGTGTGGATTATCTTCAGACATCCATAAAAAACCATAAAGTATGAATGTGGGACATTCAAAAACAGTAAACCGATAATAAATATTAAAAAGAATAGAGTAATAATAATAAAAATAATTACCCAATTTTAATGCATACAGTATAACTATATTTATATTATACATACTTATATGTATATTATTCACTATAAGAATGGCATACTATTAGTAATTAATATGATATTGTCCTTAGTAAATTTAAAATTTAATAACAAATAATTGTAAATTAGATTAATCAATAATTAAGCTAATTATAATATTAATGAAATTCTCCAATTACATATAAAATATCAAATCAACATCCATATAAAATACGTAACAAAAATATAGTAATAATACAAGAGCCCCCATTTTTTATATATATATATATATATAATTAACCATTGCGTATTATCCAGACAACACCACCCTCCTCCGTACTCTAACATCTACCCACCCAACCAACCTATAATATTTTTTTTATATTATTTTACAATTTTTAATTTTTTATAGATATTTTTTTTTTATAATTTTTTTGTAATTTTGTTTACGCATGTGTTAATTTGTTTATATAGATCATGTAAGAAAAGTACTAATTGTATATTAATGAATATATGAATTTTTTTGGAAAACCATGATTGTATATATAACAGATATGAGGCATTCTCACAATATTTTGACTTTTCTATATTTTTCTGTCCCTGAATAATAATTTCTATTTTAGCACATATTGTTTTTTTTGTTTGTTTGTTTGTTATTTCTTATAATGAAAAACATCCTATTGCATAACTGCATAACAATATTAACGAAATAAATAAGTTTTGGACGATGTTGGGGGCCCAAATATATAACGAAATTCCTATACCGTCCCGTATGCGTATCCCTGATGCTGATTTTTAAGTTTGGAGCTGCCTGTATAAAATTGTTTCAATAAAAGTAATTCGATGAATTTTCTTTCCGAAACTGGGTCTATTGTTTTATATAACTATGTAGCAAAAAATTAAACTGCACACATTTTTAGGGTTGTTATTATTTTTTTAAATCTCTGTCCCTGGGTTTTAGATTCTTTACCATCCCTTTTGCTAAACTAATACAGAAAATCACTTCAGATGCAGCCACAGAATTTTTTTCAACTTTTTTCTCATGCAGAAGTATGCTAGAGAAAGAATGGCTAAAAATTTTTGACAGGTAATTTACTGCAGAATTTAAATCAGTATTTAAATATCAATTTCAAGCATCGTAGCTTTATTGGTTAGTCTTACCGTCCACAAGGTTTATTCCTGCACTTTTCGAGGTAAATTCAATATTTTTTTAATCCAATGTAAATATCTATTTCTAAAAATCCATGAACATTGTGGCTATCACTTAGTCTTAACATGATTTGCCTAAAATAGGTGGTATATTTTCTTACCGTCCTATCCATACCATCCTTTTATTTCCCTTACTGTCCTTTTTTTTCTTACCGTCCCTTCTTCAACACCCCTTTAAGACAATATTATACCAAAATGTTGTACTAAAAATACTACATTGCTGTTATTTCTTATTTGAATATCCTGTGGGTACTATGCAAATTCATTATAAGTAAAAATTTAGAAGAAAATAAAAAGTTATAGCGGTAAAAATGGTAAGTAAAATTAAACTCGCAAGTTTAACTTAAACCTCAGTTAAATAAAAAAAAAAAAAATTCGCTGCTGTCCATTTTTTTTTTTAATTTTGAATCATTAAGTTATTCATCTATAAGTTTAAAATGTTATTTTAGTAAGTTTAATTTCACCAGATTTTTATTCCTGAAAAGTCAAAAGATTGTGAGAATTTCCCATATATATTATTATTAATATGTATGTTTTTTTCGTATTTTTATTCTAGCCTTCCTTAGAGCGCGTTCGAAACACTTCAGCTCTTATACGAATATTTTTCTTTCTTTCCGTTTTATTTTTCCCGCAAATGAATGACACTTTTCTTTCTGACACACACACACATATATATATATATTCTTGATAATGGTCAGAAAATATAACGAAAATTGTAGATCAGCTCAATTTATTTAATTGATAATTTCATGCAAAATACTTTAGCTTAAATATTTTAAATATAAAATCATTATTTTTTTCAAAATATTATTGAGTGTTAAATTTTATTTAATTACAAAGCATTCAAATAACAATAGTAAAATAAAAATCCTATAACTTCTCTTCCTAATAAAATATGTCATTAATGAAATAAATTATAGACAAAAATATTACACTTTTTGCCAGGCTTGGGCTGGAACCTGAGTCCGCTACACAAATTCTAAGCTTTAAACTGCTGCTTTAAGCCGCTATGCTAGCAGGAATTCGTTTTTCTTCCTTCTAAACTAAAGAGGTTCGAAAAACAGCTGACGCATACGCAATTGTCTTGGATTTGAGTTCCGATGTTACAGAAATAGCTTTGCGCTTTAATATTTATACCTTATTTTTTCAAAGAAACAGCTAAAACTTAATATGCTAGTTTCATAATCTTCGTGTGTAACTATTGGTAATTCATAAGATGGATCACCAACCATAACTTTTACTTTTAGCCTCAAATCACCGTGTTTATCTTCTGTGTGTTATATAACCAAAACAATATGACACCTCCGAAATAAACCGTATCTAACTCATAATATCGACACAATAAATTTTTGAATTGTCAATAATGCTGAAATAGTATTAACTTTTGGAAAGAAAGAAAAGCTTGTTTACAGTACGATCGAATAGCAGACGAACTTAAAACAACTTGTAACTGTGATGTGATAGTTCAACTAAGCGAGCATCTTTGCTGATGTGCAGCGCGTCACTCCAAAGGCAGATTTGTACTTATATACTGCGCATGCGCAACTGTAGAATTTTAATTTAAAATTATGGCGAATTAATAAAATATTTGAACAAATGAATGGACGATAAGAAATCAGTGGCCAAATATCTTTCATTTAAAAAAAGATTGGTGCAATTTGATGCAGTAGTTTCTTCTCACGGAAAACGCTTAGCGTTTTAAATATGTAGATGTATATAGCCAGTGATAAATATTGATTATAAACGGTGTTCATATAAAGCAGTATATAAACAGGTTCTCGTCTGAGCCAATACAGCTCGAGTGTTGTTGAAAATTCCCGAATATTTTAGGAATACAGATACAGGAAAGATTAGGAATACAGTTTCGGCCTGGTGTTGGTCCCGGCCGAATGCTTATTAAAAGTATTTTCGCCGAAACTAAGATTTTGTGCCGTAAACGAATATTCGGTCAAACTCTTATTTCAATAATTAATGTGAGCACGGACGATGCTAGGGGTAAGAAAGATCCATTCTTAAATCCCGTGATTGTATGTTGTCTTTATTGAGCAAAATGGAACCATTTACGGAATACCAATACGAACCCATTTGCGATTGTTAGCAACAAATTACTTTAAAAATAGTTTAAAAATACTGCTGTGTATGGTTATGCATATGAACTTTATGTACAATAAAATCTCTTCGTTATATTGCTTGTTCAAATAAATACCTCTGTTTTCGTGTATCTCCAAAAAAAGAAAAAGCCGTAGTTTAACCGCCTTTTTATGTAACTATACTTTAATATTCGTTGTACTGCGTATCTCTTAATGTTGCTACGAAAATTGCAATTTGTCTATAAACTAACATTTTAGAAAATAGCACAAAACATTTTCTTAAACATTAGTGCCCTTGGTAATATCACGTTTATTCGATTGAGTAAAACCCACAGACTCAATATAACGCAGGGCCACTGTACTCAATCTGTGTACTCAGTTTCGCATGTAGATTGATCCTTTAGTAAAATATGAAAGTAGCCTACTTCTAAAAAGTGGTTTGTAAATTTGCTTTATGAAATGTGTTGTTGCAGTTGATGTTAACTATAATTTTTGATGAACTAACTGTAGTTGTAGTTCCGTACAAAA
This sequence comes from Maratus speciosus, assembly GCA_963932465.1. Taxonomy (NCBI): domain Eukaryota; kingdom Metazoa; phylum Arthropoda; class Arachnida; order Araneae; family Salticidae; genus Maratus; species Maratus speciosus. The sequence continues at coordinate 887,204 of CAWVRF010001568.1, read as the reverse complement.
TAAAATTATTTTATTCGAGCATTGAATACTACACAATGAAACTAGAATTCGATTCAGCCGGAAAATGTCTTTTTAATAGTAACTATACATGGATGGCAATTAATTTATTTTTGTATAACCCTGTGAAAGATTAATAACTAGCAAACAAAATAGATAGAAAATATGAATAACTACACTGTAAAAATGGGCTAAAATACGGAAATACTGGCAATCGAGATGCCAGTACTATTTCCATATTTTAGCGGATGTTTCCCCCCGTAAATGCCAAAAAAATGGAAATTTTTCTGTAATTTACATGCAAAAAGTTCCGTTAAAATACGGAAATAGTTCTGGCGTCTAGATTGACAGCAGTATTTCCGTATTTTAGTTCTTTTTTTTTACAGTGTAGAAAACCTTCTGAATGTTGCCCAGACCTACAAAAATGTGCCATCTATCCACAAGTATTCTTTATTGTTTTATATTTCTATTCGGGCAATGTGGAAAAGAAGAAAATTTGTAAACGACCTCCAAAAAAATTTTTTTTAACGTAAATATTTATATTTTTTAATAGTATTTTTAGTTAAAAGATGCCGTTGAAAGCATAAAGGTAATTTCTATATATTGGGATTTATATTGTTGTATTTTGTTCTTCCATCTGAGATGCGGTACTGTGAGTTTAATATTGCAGAAAAAAAAATTATGAAAACTAGCTCAAAAACAAACTTTTTATAAAAATAGCAAACAGTATTTTTTTTAGTGAAAGATATTGTTATAACCGAAAAGATGCTACTTAAGGGTGTACTGAAAAAGAATATTTTCCCACGTTCAACAACTCAAAATTTTCGGGCACATTTTCAGACTCATTTTTAAAGGAGAAAACATGAAACTTGCTGACATGATTTTTCAAGAGATGTATAAGCGGCCGCATGCTATTATTTTGCGCTCAGTTATATAGAACTTGATTTATAAACAATTTATTTCCTCAGTATGACCCTTTTTTCGTTCCCAGCTCTCTCGCTTAGGGAAATTCGATTAAAAACGCCAACTTTAACAGCATTTTTTGCCATATATTCAGCCTTTATCAAAACATCGACAAGCACGGCACATTATTTAGTTTCTGAATAACATAATCTGCCAATTTGATGCGTTTCAGAACAAAAACGAATTAAAAAATAATTCAGAAAGTAAAAAGTGTGAATTTGAATACACCCTTAAAGGTATAAGTTTTTGGAAAAACATTTTTGGGCGATTCCGTGGAGAGTGTCACACACGTAACACAGGCTTTAATTTGCATTTATTCAATTATTTATTAAATTTTAATGTTAATTCTGATTTTAAGTGGTATGGTAAATAAGTTACTGGCATATTTTTAAATTTAAATGTGTGGCAATAAAACTCACAGAAGTATATCATTTAATTTCATTACTCAAAATGTGCTTTTTTTCTACTTCAGAAAAAAGCACATTTTGAGTATGAAATTAAATGATATTTCTGTGAGTTTTACTTACACACATTTAAACTAAAAAATATGTTAATAACTTATTTACCATACCGCCTAAAATCAGAATTAACATTAAAATGTAATAAATAATTGAATAAATGCAAATTAAAGCCTGTGTTACGTGTGTGACTCTCTGCATGGAATCGCCCTTTTGGAAAACCATGATACTCGGAAAAATGTAACGTTCACTAACTCTGTGCATACGAAACTACTTTTTTTCACGCATATGCATGAAAATGGTCAAAACGCTTAATAACTGAGGAAAATTGAAGTTCGTTATTTGTCGTTCGATGACTTTCTAATTAAAATCCCTGTTAATTATCAAAAATGAAAAATTTGAATATCAAGTGCATTAGGACCTGTCTTGGTCTATCTGTATTAAAATTATCCAGACCTCTACGTGCGATAGATTTCCTTGACATCCGTATGAACATCTTTCTATTAATAACATTCTAGATAATTAGTAGCAAAACTTACCGTTCGGATGCAGGGCAGCATCTTCTTCGGCAGCACCACCTGAAAGCAAATATTTAAAAATTTATAACTATCTATCGATTTCTATTTTTGATAGCTAATATAAAAGTGAAAAAGTATACATGAAATTGAAAAATCGATCTATTAAAAATATTGTCAAAAATAGATATTCTCAATTTTATTTAAATATTTCGTAAAGTTTATTTAGAGTATAAATTACAATACGTATTTTTTTTTCTTTTTTTGATTATACATTTAAAAAAAAAAATCCCTGCCGGCTCGGCCTACAGGCGGAGGTAGATTTCGAAGTTAAGTATACTAATTTCACAAACAAAAACCAAATCAGGATTGGAGATAAACCCACTTTAACAATTTTATCTGGCCGCTTTTGACGAGTTTTTATTTAATTTTTATATAATAACTGGCTTTATCAGAATCATGTTAGGGCGGTATTCAAAAAAATACTTTTCCATGCTCAACAACTCGAAATTTTCTGGCATAACTCCATATTCATTTTTAATAGGAAAAACATGAAACTTGTTGACGTGATTTTTGAAGAGATTTATAAGCGACCTGTGTTTTTAATTTTCGTTCAATTAATTAAAACTTGATATATAAACAATTGTTTTCTCATAGTAAGACAATATTTTTCGTTTCTAACACTATCGCTTCGGGAATTTCCGTTCAAAATGCCCACTTTGACATCATTTTTTTAAATATATTCTACCTCTGTCAAAAAATCGATCATTACGGTACATTATATAGTTTCTGAATAAGCGAATCTACCAATTGGATGCGTTTGAGAGTAAAAATGAATTTAAAAATGAGTCAGAAAATAAGCAGTTTGGATTTCAATACTCCCTTAATACGATGATTTTTCCAACACAATCCGCTTCGGGAAATTCGTTTCAAAAGGCCCACTTTGACAGCATGTTTTAAAATATATTCTGCCTCTATCAAAAAATTGACCATTACGGTACATTATATAGTTTCTGAGTAAGAAAAGGTACCAATTGGAAGCCTTTGAGAGTAAAAAGGAATTGTAAAATGAGTCAGAAAATAAGCAGTTTGGATTTGAATACACCCTGACTAAGATGATTTTTTTTCTTCAACCGCTATGTATTTTTAATTTGTTTTTGCTGTAAGAACTGGTCCTTTCCAAAACTAGTCTATATAGATGTTGTAGACAATATTAAGAAGATATATGATAAATTCATGGGGATTTTATATCTTTTGAATTGACGGAGTTATGGATTTTTTTCTTTTTCATACGCCCTTTTTGTTTTCGTTTTTTAATTTTTTTTGCGGTACGAATTGGTCCTATCAAAAACTTGTGAATATAAAAATTGTAGATAATGTAAAGGAGATTCATGATAAAATTAATTGGATTTGATATCTTGAGAATTGACGAAGTTATGAATTTTTTTCGCCCAAAAACCCTATTTTTTGCACTCCTTGGGCCATTTTTAACTTTATCAAAAATCTGTGATACGTAAATTTTTGGCCCTATTTTTAGAAGTAAAAAACTTTAAACTGATTCTATATGTACAAAATTTAAGAAGTTATGGGGTTTTTTCGGTTTTCACAAAACCCCTCCCTATTCCCATCCCCTTGGTCCGGTTTTGCCCATTAACGAACTTGACCGAGATTTTATGCTTCTTGATTTTATGCATCAGTTTGGAAGAGATTGGTGCAGAATTGTGGAAGTTATCGTGTCCAGAAGAAAGTGATATATATAGATAGATAGATAGATACATACATACATACATACATACATACATACATACATACATAGATAGATATAAAGTTTTTTACTGAGGGTGGTTTTGGGCTCTAGGGATCATGATCGGTGTAGATCTGCAAAATTTTTTCAGAAATTCTAACATAGGAACGACGCCAATAGGTAGTATTTCATACGAAATCCACCTAAAAGCATACTTTTTAATGACATTTTAGTGTTTAATTTTAATTTTTATGATTATTAAAATCATCTACTTTTATTTTGAACATAATTTATTATTAAATAAATTAGATTTTTTTTTTCTGAAATTAAAAATAGCATATACATTTTTATATCCCATTTAAAACGTTCATCTAATGGCCGTTTTAAATAACAGAAATTCTGGCAAAAAGCATGATATTTTTTTATTTATAATTATCTAGATATCAAAGTGCACCAATAAATACACCAAATCTCTAGCGTTTACAACTAACTGTGCAAAAACACAGATGGGCCTTATGCTATCTGATGCTTGTTAACATCAGTAAACATACTATAAACAGCCATAGACAAAATTTCAATTACATAGTGCATTCAAAGGCAAGTCATAGGACAAAGGGTGAAGAAAAACTTACCTCGGTGACTGCGACGTACAGGTACCTCGTAGGGGGAGCCTCTCCGCCTCTCGACTGAAAAATAAGAACAAAACAATTAGAATTTTAATTTTATTCAATTTGCTTTTAATTTATACATTACATAAAAATTTATGAATAAAAATTCTCAAATTTAATAATATTAAGAGTCAACATTTGTGTATAAAACTCCAAGAATGCTTTGATTTCAAAAAGAAACGAGATAAATGGATTAAATTTTCAAATAGAAAACAAAAGTTTACTAGCAGACTTATTTTAAACAACTAACACATTTTTTAAGAAAATGAGAAAAATGGATGAACTTGGAGATAAAAAAGTATCAAAATTCCGCATGTGCTTTAACCCTTTATACTCCAACGGTACTTTAAAGTACCATTACAATAGCTTGCTATAAAATTAACTTAATACATTAATTAGTAGTAATTCAGTTTAGGATGAGTTATAGATACTTTACTTTATCTTGTTCCAAAAGCATTATTCGTTGCACAAAAGAAAAATATTTTTAAAAGGACGATTTCTTACTCATCTGCATCACAGCTTTTTTCTCGTTGAAAGATCGTGGGGGAAAAGATTCAGTTAGGAAATATTACTATATTTCTATTGTAAGAACATTGTATATTTGTACATTTCCTAATGCTATAAAATACTAAAGATTTTAAATAAAAGATTTGAGTAGGGTCACAAATATTTCACAAAATCCTTATAAATTCAAATTTAATTAATTTAATTTAATTAGCAAAATCCTCGTAAAATTTATTAAATGATTCTGTAAATCTTCTAATGTAGTTTCAAAATTTCACGAAAAATTCTTTAGGGGATGGAATTTTCATGAATTCATAATATGGGATAAAAAGGATTAAAAAAAATTAAATTACAGAGATCGATTTTTAACTCTTGTTAATTTCATTATAATCCTGTTAGGGTCAGGAGGGGTAGTTATAATCACTTTGTATATTTTCAACTTTTTTTTTTTTTTTTTTTTACTTTTTTCTATTTGGAAAAGTAGTGTTTTTAGTACATAGGAAGTATTTTTGACCCTTTAAGAACACCTTATAAAAGTTTTAATTGTCATAGCTGTTTTTTTTTTTTTAAGTTAAAAGGATGGTTATAATTACTCCATCAAAAACTCACAATCAGAAAAGTTTGGGGTAACTAAGACCAATAGTGGGAAAATTATGGCCACTATATTTTCTCTTTATACTTGCCTGTACACATTTGCTTGTGTTAATTGAGACCTCTTTGAACTCCAAAGTGACAAATCCGTTTATCAAAATTTTGATAGACTTAGTTTCAAATTGCTATTCAGATCTCAAAAAGGCTTCAGACTAGTGATAAAGAATATCTAAGATGAAATATACATTATGAATATACATTATTACATTAATATCTAAGCTTGAAACGAAATTTTACTATACAGAGTATTCGCCAATATGGTGGCGGTCATAATTACCCCTCCTGAACCTATATTTTAAACAAGTTTCTCTTTTCTAAAAAAAAAAAGGGAGGGGGGGGGGGTTCTAGCGCTCTAAAAAAATACCCCACGTAATAAATGGTTTCAAAAACATTTTCTGAACCTTAAATATGAACCGAATATTACATTATACTGTATAAGCAAAGTTCTAACGTTTCAATATTTTGTTACCACTTATTTTTAGTAGAATTTTACTTTATTTAATCGATCATTTCTACGATTAAATGAGCCAATTTATTTCATTAAAAATGACTGGTAGCAGAAACGCGTAAAAGTTGCTAGCTATGCATAAGGATACATTACGTGTAACCTTACATTAAGATAATAAATTTACCGTTCTGATCTTGATTTCTTTTTCATTTAAGCGGAAAAATATTTTTTATAATTCAAAAATTCGAAGTAGCTATCCAAATATTAAAACTTGATGTTTATTTAAATCTAATAAATAAGTTAGATTTAAACAGCAGTAGAATGCCTATTTAAATCTAATTTTAATAAGTTATAAAGTTTTTAATAAGTTATAAAGTTTTTAATAAGTTATAAAGTTCTTAATAAGTTATAAAGTTCTTAATAAGTTATCTAAGTTTAATAAGTTATTAAGTGCAGCCATTTTAATAGCAGTAGAATGTGCTATTAAAATGGAGATAAAACATCGAAGAGTAGACGTTTCAAAAATGTAATGTCACCTGCAATAGGATAAAAAAAAGATGGCAACTCTCGTTTTTCTTTTTATATCGTAAGATATCGTTTCGAAGAATCAATCACTATCTTAAATTTTAAAGAATCATCTGTTTCTAATTTAAAAAAAAAAAAAAAAACAGCAAATGCGTGTTAGAATTTCCTTTTATAACTAAATGCTAAACTTTGAACAAAATAATACTGATAAAATATAAAAACTAATACAGTCGAACCTCGTTAACATGAACACGCTTAGCGTGAATTACTTTTAACATGAACAGCTCCCACTGTCCCCGTCAAAATGAATACTGATTCTAGTTTTTTTCTCCGTTTAAGATGAACACGTTTAACATGAAATTTCGCTTAATATGAACAATTCTAGATGTCCCCATGAAAGATTTTGAAGCAGAACGTGAAGAAAAATGCCTAGAAAAGTGTGAAAGCTTCCTTTTACCTAGGGAACAATGGGTTATTCTTTAGAGCTTCACGAAGAGGATTATTCTTTATAGCGATGAAAACTAGTACTATTGCCATTATAATGTTTTTACTTTTGGACAATACAATACGAGTCATCAACTACATGCCAGATGCCACCAGGATTAGGGAAGGTTACTACCTAAACGGAATATTTTTATGCATTGTATCTTTCGTCACACGTGGAAAGTTTATAGTTTAGTATTACAACTTTCATATGAAAGATAGCATGCATTCAGTCTTTTATTCTTTTTTATTTACTTCTTTTACCCATATGAATTTACAGGGGCATTCACATGTACAGTATAGTTTTTTTTTTTTTTTTTTTTTTTTTTTTGCACAATTATTTCTAACAGTTTTCTGTTAATTAATAAAAATATATATAACTAAAAGTTCAATTTTTAAAATCAAAATAAGTGTTGTGTGTTCTTGTGTAACAATGGAAATGACATTTACTGACAAATTTTGAAAGTTATATTTTACGAGAAAACCCTGTTGTTCCGTTAGCTCCCATGTCCCATAAGCCCCCAATCTCATATGCATTTTTCTCACTATTTTTTATCTGGATTTTTTGTTACTGATAGCATGAACTACGGATAACATGAACAATAATTTCATTCCCCTTGAGGTTCATGTTAACGAGGTTTGACTGTACTAACATTACTAGATGTGAATAATATCAACAGAAATTAAGGCAAATAACGATTAACTGTAAAGAAATTCACTCTTATTAAGACTCCAGAAGTGAAAGAGTTGGATGAACAATGGATTTATTTATGTGAAGTCAGCTCTTCATGTCTATAAGTGAAAAAAATCCCTCCTTGCTCGGCCTACAGGCGCAGGTAGATTTCGAAGTTAAGTACTAATTTCACAAACAAAAACTAAATCATGATTAGAGATAAATCCAGGTTAAATATTTTATCTGGCCGCTTTTGACGAGTTTTTAATTTCATTTTTCTATAAGGGCTAGTTTTATTAGAATCATGTTAATACGATAATATTTTTTTCAACCCCTATTACTGTAAGAACTGGTCCTATCAAAAACCTGTCCTCATAAAAGTTGTAGATAATGTTGAGAAGATTTATAATAAATGTAAGCGGATATAATATCTTGTGAATTGATAAAGTTATAAAAAAAATTTTCTTCTTCACCCCCCCCCCCCCAGTTTTTTTTTTTTTTTTTTTTTACGGTAAGAGGTCCTAGCAAAAACTTGTCAATATAAAAGTTGTAGTTAATATTAAGAAGAATTAAAATAAATTTAAGTGGATTTAATATCTTGAGATTTGATGAAGTCATGAATTTTTTTTTCTCCCTAAATCCCTATTTTTTTCGCCCCTTGAGCCCAATTTTAATTTTATCAAAAATTTGTCATACATAAATTTTTCCCTTTTCCTAGAAGTATTAATAACTTAAAACTGATTTGATATGTATTACAATTAAGTAGTTATGGATTCTTTTTTTGTTTTTTTTTCACAAAACTCCTCCCTATTTCCATCCCCTTGGTCCGATTTTGCCCATTAACAAACTTGACCGAGATTTTCTGCCCCTTGATTTTATGTATCAGTTTGGAAAAGATTTGTGCAGAATTATAGAAGTTATCGTGCCCATAAAAAAGTGATTATATATTATAGATAGATAGATAGATAGATAGATAGATGGATAGATAAAGTTTTGAACTTTGCTTGGTTTTGAGTTTGTAGGTGTCATGATTGGCGTAGATCTGCAAAAAAATTTCAAAAATTCCAACATATGGGAGAATGTAATAGGTAGTATTTCTTACGAAATCTACATAAAACAGTTTATTCATTATGCTATACATAAGTCGCATTAACATATACTTTATGTTAATTCTCAAAAAAAAAGAAAAATAATTATTTATTTTAAAGAGTTTTCTTCTTTCCAATTAAAGTATTTTCTCAGCCACATCCATTCTTCCTTTGCCAGTTTTCAATTTAAGTGTACAAATGACCAGGCCCGTAGCTAGACCATACTTCCAGGTAGGGCAAAGGTTTTTCCAGGGGTGGCAGATTATCTCATCAATTTTTTCTAGTCTCTTATTCATAGTTCTTCAAAAATATGTACTGCGATTTTAGGGAATTTTTTTTCATTTAAAATATAAGATATTTCTAAAGTCAGTATGAAATTTTTAAAGTTTCTTCAGAGACATAAACAAATACATTAAAGTTAAATAAGATATTTGGCATAACCAGGGCCGTAGGAACCGCCCCCATCCCCTCCCCATTTCTTGGGGGCGGGGGGGTGAGCAAAGTAAGTGGCCCAGTAGTAAGTAATTGTACCTTTGAGCCGAATAATGTTTTTTAACTTTTATAATTATTTTTTATGTATTTTTTAATATCATTTTAATTTGTTTTATCCAAACTGATTTTTTGTCAAAGATCTTGGTCAGATCTAGGAAACAGATATGCGCTTTCCTTCTATATCCACTATTCTTTATTTCTGCCCAGATGGAAGAGCTTTTGAAGGCTCTAAATTCTATTTTTAAAATATAAACTATTTTAGTCTTTTTGGGAGCCCCCTATAAATTGGAGAAAAAGGTGAAACAAAAGGTTCAAAACTTCATTAATACTGTTACTTCCTTCAACCTAAACAGATATGCACTTTCTTTCTACAGCCACCATTCTTTTTAAACGTGCCCAGATGAAAGAAATTTTGTAGACTCTAAATTCTGTTTGAATTGAACCGGCTATAAAAGTAAGAATTGAACCTTCTATAAAAGTAAGGAATAGTTGGAACCCAAGATTCAAAACTTTTAGGCCAATTTTTTTAAAAATATGCTTTTTAATCTCATTGGGGGCCCCGATGAGTTTAAAAACTTTCTTAATACAATTACTTAATTAAAAAAAAATTGTGCTTTCTTTCTATAGTCACCGTTCTTTTTAAAGGTGATGAAAGAAATTTTGCAGGCTCTAAATCCTTTCTGAATTGTGTTTTTTTTTTTTTTTTTTTTTTTTTGGGGGGGGGGGGGGCTTTATAAAAATGAAGAAAAGCTGGAACTCAATATTCAAAACTTTTAGGTTCATATTTTTTATTTAAATGTTTAAAAAATATGCTGTGTAATCTCGTTGGGGGTCTCAATAAGCTTCAAAACTTCCTTAATACTATTACTTCCTTCAACCAAAACAGATCATGTACTTCCTTTCTGTAGCCACAATTTTTTTTTAATGTTCAGATGAAAGAAATTTTGCAGACTCTAATTTTTTTTTTAATTGTATTTTATTGGGGCAAGTGTGTGTGTGTGAGGGGGGGGGGGGGTTATGAAAGTAAAGAAAAGTTGGAACCCAGGATTCGAAGCTTGTAGCCGCCATTTTTTTATTCAAATGTTTAAAAAATGTGCTTTTTAATCTCGTTGGGGGATCCAATAAGGTTTAAAACTTCCTGAATACCATTTCTTTCTTTAACCAAAACAGACATGCGCTTCTTTCTATAGCCACCATTCTTTTTAAAGGTGCCCGCCCAGATGAAAGAAATTTTGCAAGTTCTAAATACTTTTTAAAATGTCTCTTTTTGGGGTCCCTATTAAAAGTATGGAAAAGTTGGAAGCCAAGATTCAAAAATTTAGGCCTCATTATTTTATTCAAATGTTAAAAAAATGTGCTTATTAATCTCGTTGGGGGTCCCAATAAGCAGGTATCTGTGTGCCATGCATTTGCCACCTATCCCCTTATGTTCGACCTGTTCCTTTTTACCCGACTGAAAAGAAGGGTTATGTGTTTCACGCGTATCTGTGTATGTGGATTTCTTTATACCCTCGAAACATCCCGACGGCTGGATGGATTTTAATGAATGATGTCTCTATCAATTCGTCTTAACGGACCGATGGTTATAGGCTAGGTTTTGTTTTTATAAATTAAAAATGGCAGCCGTAAAATACAAAATGGCGGTAGAGACGAAAAAAAATTTTTACGCACCCTATTGAGTGGCATATCATTGGATAGGTCTTTCAAAATGAAGACGATGCTTTATTGACTATTTTACAGTCAAAAGCTCAGTTAAAATATTACACAACCTGGAAGTTGTGTAGGTAGGATCTCTAGCTTCACTACAACTCTAACCATCATAGACATCTATAGACCTCATCAAAACAGTGTTTATAGATAGGAACTAACAATTAAACACAACTTAAAAGAAATCAATACAAGTAAATAAAAAAAAATAGGTTAGTAATATAAACAAGTAATATAAAAAAAAATATTTTAAGTCAATTCCTACTCGGGTCAATAAGAAAATTTTTTTTTTCTCCCATTCTTCTTTCCTCTAGCGTGGCGCTTAAAATGCCTTGATCAAGAAGAGGGCTCTCTCGGTCTTAAAATACTTTGATCAAGAAGAGGGCTCTCTCGATTATTGAAAATTAATTTAATTTAATTAATGAACTAATATTTGAAAAAAACTGGATTAACATCAAGTGTCATCCACTACAAGTTTAAAAAAAAATTATTTGAGCTTGATTGGATGAATAAGTATTTTATTAACGATTGAAAATTTGAACAAGATATATATAGCGAGAGTGTGAGCTAATAGTAGGAATTGGGAAAAAAATAGTTTCACATTGATGAGAAATAATTGATTAGTTCACTTTTTACGCAGTCGGTTTTTTAATTTTTTAAATTTAATTGTTTTTTAACGTTTAATTTCTCTTCTCTCGATAAATTACTAATGTTAATTATACATAAATTATATTCTGTAATTATTTAATCTTTGTTTGCTTTGGTGGTTGGTTTTTCCAAAAAGAACCTATTTTGGGGGTTCCCCCATTGTGGGCCTCACTGCCTTCCGCAGCGTAAACCCGTTCGGGATATCCCAGAGCATATTTTAAGGAATTTTCACTGGGCGACAGACAATAGGTTTGGTCTGTTGTCCCAAACAAATGTTTATAAATTACAACCCCCCCCCCCCCAACCCCCTTCCCTCAATAACCGCTAAACAAATAATAAGAATATCGACTGTCTGACGAACTTCTATACCTTATTAGTTATGTTTATTGTACTTCATCTGTTGCTAGTTATTAAACAACAAAATCTTCATTAAATCATCTAAATCACCTCATCTATATCTAGGTAACATTAAAGAAAGGCTATATTTTCAATTCAGACAAATTGTTAATCGTTATGTTAGTAACGGATCAAACATGACATTCAACCTACCAAATTTGTATGCCTAATTAAAACTTTATGTAAGAAAATTATCATCTAAATTCGTGTTAAAATGTTGCTTAGATTTTTATTAATTTGTACATTTGGCTTTTGTTCATAACCATAATACATCAGACTAATTAGATAATTGGAGCCTGTAACAAATTCTGAAATTTAAAAGTGAATATGACCCGAATCATTAAATATTTTCTTTAGTGAAATAGTACAGTAACTATAGTTTTAGACCCAAAGGTGAAACCAATCATGAAAATAATTTTTCTCTTAATGCTTGTTTTAAACACATGAAAATTTAAAAATATAATAAAAATAAATACCACGTTAAATTTTAAAACATCTTTTCAAAATGCCAAATCAATAACAATTATATTAAACTTATTTTGTCTCCTACAAGTTACTGCATTTTGCAAAGAGTGGAACTAAACAAGGAAACACTCTCATTTGCTCTTTATGCTAACAAATAAAAATTCTTCTATGTATAAAATATCAATACAAAAACCCTTAACGGGTTAAAAGTTTGTGACGCAGCACTTTATCTTATTGCTATAAGAATTTTAAATATGGAACTTAAAAATAATTATATCAAATTTTAAGTGACGCTATGCTATTAATTAATGTATATGTATACATACATTTATATTATTTATTTCATCATTTTATTTTTGTTTTATTTATAATTGCATATGTAAAAATTATGTTAAATTTAAAAGGATGTATAAAAATTTATTCATTGATGCTTTATCATTCACATCTTTCATAAATTCAAAATATGAGATTTAAAAGATATGATATCAAAATTTAAGTGATGTCTTGATGTAGCTTTAAACAATATTTTAAAATTCAATTTCAATTGTTTTCGGTTTGGCTAAATATATTTACACATGTAACCAAAACTTTTAATTTACCAATACACTGTTAAAAATATCACTCTCACTGAACCTATACAATGTACTGCAATGTATTTATATGAAAAAAAAATTGATTTATCTTTTGTGCCACGCTATCCAAAATCAAAAGTAAAATTTATGTAAATGATTTCTATGCGTCATTGTATCCAAACTAAACGAAATGTATGCAAATGGATAATATGACGCACAAAAATCATTTACATAAATTTTACTTTTGGTTTTGGATAGCGTGGCACAAAAGATAAATCAATTTTTTTTCATATAAATACATTGCAGTGCATTGTATTGTAGGTTCAGTGAGAGTGATATTTTTAACAGTGTATTGGTAAATTAAAAGTTTTGGTTACATGTGTAAATATATTTAGCCAAACGGAAAACAATTGAAATTGAATTTTAAAACATTGTTTAAAGCTACATCAAGGCATCACTTAAATTTTGATATGATATCTTTTAAATCTCATATTTTGAATTTATGAAAGATGTGAATGATAAAGCATCAATGAATAAATTTTTATACATCCTTTTAAATTTAACATAATTTTTACACATGCAATTATAAATAAAACAAAAATAAAATGAGGAAATAAATAATATAAATGTATGTATACATATACATTAATTAATAGCATGCGTCACTTAAAATTTGATATAATTATTTTTAAGTTCCATATTTAAAATTCTTATAGCAATAAAATAAAGTGCTGTGTCACAAACTTTTAACCCGTTAAGGGTTTTTTATATTGATATCATTACTTTTTTTAGGTCAGTAATAAAAGATAAAAACAAAAAAATTTTAAAGGCCAATGGACCAAAGGACCAACTGATAATCGTTATTTTCATTCATCTTTAATTCCCCCTCCCTTCTTAAAAAAAGCATATCTATATACAAAATGGGTTTTTGTATGGTTTGTTTCAGATATATAAAGCTTTGTTAAATTTTACTACGTAAAAAGCTTACTTTTTAAAGAAGAATATCAAGAAATATTACTCTTTAAACCTTTTTATTTAAAATACGATAATTGCTCACTAATAAAAGTAAATAAATCTATCTAAATCAAATTCTAACCTACAATTTTTTGCTTAATAATTGAGTATCCATTTTCATTTAGCAACAGTTCGAATATACATACATTCCATACAGAAAGCACAGGAAAGCATCAATCTTCCACAGCAGTAAATGAAACTCCACTCTAAGAAAAAGGTTGCCCAAGTGAACTGGTAACATTAAATCGCCAAGCCCTCGCCAAAATGTAATCTCGTTGATATCATGATAAAGCAACAATAAATGACTAAATCTCTTAAATATATATGTTATTCATAAAAGATATTGAAGCTTGGTACCAATCTGAATTTTCGAGACCCAAATTAATTTTTTTGGGGCCTATTTACCAGTATTTAAAATTGCAAATGTACGGAAGAGGTGTTATATGGAATATTATTATTTTTACATTTGAAAGACAGATGGCAGCACCAGAAAACACTAATTTCAATAATTCAGAAATGCAAACGGGATTGATTTTACTAGATCTAGCTAAAAAATTTGAAGGTTATTAATTATTTGCTAAATATATTACAAAATAAAATATGCAAATTGGTAAAAAAAGACTGTCGGGTTATTTTTTGCGTTTGTAATCTTCAGTACCGTTTTTTAAAGTGAAATATTAATTAGTAATACTTCTTAAGTTTGTAACAACAACAAAAAAACATGAGCTTGTGCATTTATTTATAATTTTTTTACACATAGAGAGAGTTCAAAGTATGAAGTTTCCACTTTATGAAAAGTCTTTCCGCGATAGGCAGATTTCCGGCTTACACAGAGTCTGCCTTAGACAGATTTTACAGTATTTTTACTGCCTGAAAAATTGTCACGAAATAGTGATTGTGAAACTCTTAAAGAAAAAATTCAAAATAAACCAATACATTTTTATAGAAACATAAAATCAAATTTACTTTATTAACTGACTTAAAAAGGATAAAAAAGAAAAAAAAAAGGTGATTACTGCTTCAAAGAGGACAGACCTCGCAAACTGTGTACTGCAAGGCCAGTGCTTAACCGACTGAGCTACAGAAGGTACGTAAACTTTCCACTAAAAGTTGATCAGAAGAAATTAAGCGCACGAATACAGTGGCGCATCTTCGGTGAAATTCCCATAAAAAGCGGAAAAATATAGTCCGATTTTTCATGCTTATTATATAACGAATAAGGGTCTTCCTGGAAACAATCATGGTCTTATTCGGTTCATCTAAAATAGATTCATATTATATATTGGGAGTACAAATTAATTCGGTCAATTTTTTTTCGTTAAAAAAACATTTTATTTATTATCAAAATGAAAAAACATGTTATTCAAAGTATTGTCCATCGGCAGCCACAACCTTTGTCCACCTTTCTGGCAATTTTCGGATTCCATCTCTGAAAAATGAATCCTCTCTGGACGCAAACCATGAATCGAGCCATTCTTGAATTTCTTCGGAAGAAGTGAAGCGGTGTCCAGCCAAGTCGTGATGCATCCGTCGGAACAACCAATAATCAGAAGGAGCAATGTCTGGCGAATACGGCGGGTGGGGTAGGACCTCCCATTTCAACGTTTCCAAGTAATTTTTAACGACAATTGCCACATGGAACAAATGCCAACATGCAATGCTCAGCTCAAACGCATTAATTGCAGTCGGTAGCGTTGGCCAGTAACTGTTTCGCCAGGTTTTAGCAGCTCATAGTACACTATCCCAGTCTGATCGCACCAAGCGCACAGCATTACCTTCAGACCATGAATATTCGACTTTGCGTTGATGTTGACGTCGATGGCAATGATTCACCAGGCCGAGCATAGTATTTTCTCTTCTTGGGGTTATCGTAGTGTATCCACTTTTCGTCTCCAGTAACAACTCGATGCAAAAAACCTTTCCTTTGTTGTCGTTCGAGCAGCAGTTCACTGATGAAAAATCGCTTTTCAACGTCGCGCGGTTTCAACTCGTATGGGACCCAATTTCCTTGCTTTTGAACCATTCCCATGTTTTTTAAGCGCACGGAAATTGCTTGCTGAGTGACTCCCAACGATCCTGCAAGCTCTTGTTGCGTTTGGCACGGATCTTGATCGAGCAATTCCTCCAATTCGGCGTCTTCGAACTTTTTCGGCTGGCCCGGGCGCTCCTTGTCTTCAACACTAAAATCACCATTTTTGAAGCGTCGAAACCACTCTCTACATGATTTATCAGATGGCGCAGATTCACCATATACTTCCACAAGCAATCGATGCGCTTCAACGGCACTTTTCTTCCAATTAAAAAAGAAAATCAAAACTTCCCGCAAATGTTGTTTATTTAGCACAAAACTCGACATACTGAATGCTCAGAAAACCAATTTTGTTGTATAAAACTCGAAGCTTCGTTGACTGAATATGGTTGACAAAGGTCAAACCTTTCTAACAATGCCAAAAACATCTATCATTATTCAGTAAACAAATCAGCCAGAGCCATCTATTGAAAACGGACCGAATTAATTTGTACTCCCAATACTATTAATTTTAATAAGATCGCCCATGTCATTTTCGGAGAAAAAAAATGTGAATTAAAAAAAAATTAGAGTTTTCCCGGAAACAACTGTTATCTTATTATCTTCACATAAAACAGATTTATATTATATATCAATTTAAAGAAAATCGCCCAGGCCGTTTTCGCGTAATCGAAATTAGGAATTTCTGACATCGCTTTTGCTTTAAAAATCGGTATTTAGATCTCAAAATATACTGCACATAGAAATCTAAAAATTTCAGAATAGGATTAGACTGCAGATATAAGGCTGTTTAAAAAAAAATCAGAATAATAAGAGCTATATTTGCTGAGTTATTGAAAGGCAGCTTTTCGTGTTTTCTTTGAAGTCGAGTTAGGTGTATATATGAGTTCCGCCATCTACGAATTCTACGATACGATACGATTTTAGGCTTAAGGCTGCGTCACTGGAATACTATCGTCTTCCATGATTTCATTTCTTGTTCTTCTGTAATAAATCGTGCTGTAACAAACTTGTTATCAACTCCATATTTCATAATAGAAAGATCTACTAGGATAGAAAAACCGTGCTACCGTGTTTCTTTTGCTTTATGTGAATGATTAGATCTCAAAATGTACTGCACGTAGAAACCTAAAAATTTCAGAATAGGATTAGACTGCAGATATAAGGCTGTTTAAAAAAAATCAGAATAATAAGAGCTATATTTGCTGAGTTATTGAAAGGCGGCTTTTCGCGTTTTCTTTGAAGTCGAGTTAGGTGTATATATGAGTTCCGCCATCTACGAATTCTATGATACGATACGATACGATTTTAGGCTTAAGGCTGCGTCACTGGAATACTATCGTCTTCCATGATTTCATTTCTTGTTCTTCTGTAATAAATCGTGCTGTAACAAACTTGTTATCAACTCCATATTTCATAATAGAAAGATCTACTAGGATAGAAAAAACGTGCTACCGTGTTTTTTTGCTTTATGTGAATGATCAACCGAAACAGGTGTTAAACACAGAAAATATTTCTATTTCGGTAATATTTCTATTTTCGGCTGAAAACGAAAATGTCCAAAAAATGTTTTTAGTTAATGAATACATACATAAATATACAGAATTATTAATTAATTATACGAGTAATTATACATGTGGCTCAAGTTGGCTCTCTGTGCCTCTGACCAAAACTTTTTATTCTCATATAAAATAAAACTTAATTATTTCATGTACGACACAGAATGATTTTCTAATTATACGAATTCCTTGTAATTAGGAAATGTTTTATGTATAGATAAATCGATTTTTCCTTTACGATGATTGTTGTAAATTATCATCTGTTATACTAGTAGAACTTTCTCGTCGATACAGCTCAAATCAATGAGTCATGTTGAAATTTTCCGAAGGAAGAAAGATTTTCGGAATACAGATGTTTCGGTCTGGCCGAATTTTCGACAGCATTTTCGCCGAACTTAGATTCTGGGCTGAAAAGGAAACCGAATTTTCGGTCGATCTCTACTTTTTGTGTTTTCTTTTACTGCTATGAACGACAATTGCCATTCTTATCATCTCCTGTATAACAGAGTCAACATATGTTATTTGCCGGTTTTTTATTGAAAAATAGCTGGCACTGGCACCACCCCCTGTCACTGGGCGACAATAACTTGGTACTGGGCGACACTAGTGTCGCCTACTTTATATGTTATTTTATGCCCTGGGATATCCCCAATCTGATCTTGAATCAAACAATCTTTGAATTATTGTAATGTTTCGTTCGATAAAAGTAAATGTTTCCAGGTAATTTTCCAGCATCGTCGTTCACGTTAATGATGATAGCAACAAAATCTACTGGATAATTCTTCGGTTTCAGAAAACCTTGTCAAAAAGTCTTCGCAAAACGCGAAAAAAAGAATATAAATCGATTAAAAAATTTAGCAAAATTTCAAAAATCGCCGAGAGCAAAACTTGACTATATTCAGCCATAAGATTGAAAGTAGAATGTTAAAAAATATGCTAAAAATCACATAAAATGTTCGTAAAAAATTCAGAAATTGCAAACAATAAATTTTCTATATTGAGTTAAAAGACTTAAACCCGATTCCTTTTAGGGATGTTAAAAAAACACCGCGGAAGGCGAATAAAACGCCGCAGAGTGCAAAATTTACTATATTGGGATAAAAGGTTGAAACCGGATTCCTTTTACATTCTCAATAAATAAATAAATAAATCAGTGAATTGGATGGGTTTTTTTCGTTGTTTTTTCTTCCGTTCAAACAAACACCAAAAGAAAAAAAAAAAAAAAGCTTTCATTTGCCCATTTTTCGCAAAAATATAGAAAGTCACTAATCTAACGCAAAAATTACCTAACATCTTTCAATATAAAGATGCATTTTTGTCAAATCAAATTCCAATAGTGTTCCATCAACTGTGTTGCATTGTACTTTTTCCCCATTAGAAACTGAACTTTTGCGCATGAATATTTTTTCCTTCATAACATGAAAAAAGTCGCGAATCAAAGATCAAAATTTCTAGAAATTTTCCATTTAAAAGACAAAAGTATCTTCAAATATGAGAAAAAATCTCTTCTAATTACAGGAGTCTTAAAAACGGGAAATGCGTTTACAATCGCTTAAAAAATTCACGAAAAATTAAAAAATTGCAGAGGACAAAATTTTGTACTCTGGGCTAAAAGATTGAAACCTGATTCTTTTTACTAATGTCAAAAAATCCCGTCGGAACGCGAAAAAAAGTTAAAAATCACATAAAAGGCTTCGTGAAATATTCAAAAATCGCAGAAGACTACTAAATTCGGCTAAAATGGAAAAATAGATTGAAAATGGATTCCTTTTATGAATGTGGGGAAAAACACAGAAATAGCATAAAAAATTAAATAAAAAAATTATTTAAACAAACAAACTAAACACCTGTATCGAGATGCATAATTTTAGGCATATAGGTATCCTTCTTGTCAAATTTTGTCCTGAACAAAAAACATCTGGTCAGACCAAAAAAAAAAAATAATAAAAATTGGATAGAGAAATATCTGTCTTTATTATTACCTACTGGAAATCCTTCTTCGTTGCCCTATAGCATCATTGTAAATTTACAATGAAATTATAAAACCCTTTTACTCTGAAAATCCCTTTCTGGATATTGCAATTCCGTGTGACACTGATTGATTTTACAAACTTTTATAATTTGCAATAGTGTCAAGAAAGCTGTTAAAGAACATTTTCCACTTTTGTTCAAAAGCCCCCAAAAGCAACTTAGTGAAGTCAGCAATGACAAAACCACATGATTGTAACACATGATAGTTGCACATTTTATACAACCTGTCCTGTCAAGCCATAAAATAGGTAGCCAACTGCAACTGAAAATCCATACGTTTGGTTTCCCTTACCTGATAACAATAAATTTCATGTATGACAGTTGTACAAAGAAACCAATTTTCACGGACATCAGTTAATCAGTTTGAGGAAAGGAGTTAGAAGATAATCTCTAAACCCCATTATTCTCTAAAGTCTGTAGTTTGACTCTTTAGGGAGGCCGTAAGGTAAAAATTTCTACAAAGCAAGCAACAAAACGAAAAATGTCTCACAGCTCTTGGAACGACGGAAAAACAAAATCTTCATAAATGAATTTTTTGATTAAATTGTTTTGTTTGAATTGAGAAGTTTTAGGGATGGGTGTCTGTTAGTTAAGTTACAGTCTATGCTAATAAAGTTTTTTTTTTCTTTTAATGAGGCAAAGAAAAGTTCGGAAATTTACTGTGTCGATCAGGGCGTCCAGTCAATTGTGCTAGGACGGGCAAATATTTTTCCAGGTCGGGCAGCGCCCGACCTGGCCCCCACCTAGCTACGGGCCTGCAAATGACTAGACTCAATTTTGATAAGATTGCAGAAAAAAATGTCTGTACAGAGAAAAAAAGGAATCGTTATTTGATTATTTTTGTAAATGTTTATTAATATTTGGCTTTATATCAAATTAGAAATATTCTATATTGTATCTTTTTTCCATTACACATTAATTATTTTTCATCCAAATACCTACACTAGGTTAACAAGGGTTTTTTATTTGCTCTACTTAGTTCGTCTTTCAAAATTCTAA
Organism: Maratus speciosus; assembly: GCA_963932465.1. Lineage (NCBI taxonomy): Eukaryota > Metazoa > Arthropoda > Arachnida > Araneae > Salticidae > Maratus > Maratus speciosus. Next base: position 866,575 of record CAWVRF010001568.1, on the reverse strand, counting down.
AGGAAAATATTTTTTACAACTTCAACTTTTGAGACAAATCTCGAAGTTTTAAATTTATTTCAATAGTGATTGCATTTCTAGGTCGGATAAATTCCGACATTTTTTGAAACACTTACTGGATTAACAGCACCATTTTACCATCTCTAATTCCATTCTATAATGGCAACGTTAAAGAATGGTTGTATACCAAAATACTTAGAAAATCATAAATTTTAAGTCTCCCTCAATACAAACCGGGATTATTAAGTTTTACAATAATATCGTAAAGGTATTTATATTTACCTGGATAAATTGGAACAATAGATGTTTACAGTGATGTTGTAAATCTCTCTCGGGGATTTTGTCTCTTGGAAAAAGGTACTATTCAGTTGGAATTCTTCCCTTTTTTCCCATGCAGGGGAAAATGCTAATCCTTTTCTACGTTCTTTTTCTGCCACTCCTAAGTTTGATGTCTTCTACATTGACATTAATGCTTAAAAGGGGAGTATGAAATTTTAAACTGGATTTCGGGTGTTTTGGTTCTCTGAAGGACATTTATAATTTCAGCCTCGGTAATGAAAGAGTTAATAAAAATATTCCATCTATTTATTTTTCTTCTTTCAGCTTACTTCTTAGTATTTACTCAGGAAACGAACGGCAATTATTGTCAGATTTTATTGATACGCAATCTACTGGACTTTCTTTTACAGATCTACGGCGACAGAAATACTTTAATTACATAATTTATAAAAACCATAGTATGGCGGAACAAACGTTCTCAAGTACATTTCCGTTTATTGACGAAAATTGGTGAATAGGAATTTCCAATTGTGCTATGCGTTTCGCTGAACTAACTTTTAATATTCCTTTAAAAAAAATTTATATACAACTGCATATAAATGCAAATAAATGTATTTTACATACAAAAATAGATCATGCACTGGGCTGCACAAAAAAGTCTGATTCTTTTCAGACCATAATTTCAGACGTAATTTCAGAAATTGAGTTTTCATATGCGTTTTCTAATTTGTTTCATTAAGATATGATTTTTTACCTCAATAAACCATGAAGTATTGTTACAGTACTCTGAATGTCTTTGAAAGTGTTTCATAATCTATGCTGGATGCAGGATGTTTCGTTTCCGAATATATGAAATTCCCGAATATTGAAAATATGTAGTTACAGTTGCAGTTAACTACATTTTGGGAAAAAAGTAGTTGAAGTTCGGCACAAAATAAAAGTAGTTCATCAGAATTTTGCATACCACATAGTGAAACTTAAATTTGATTCAGCAGAAAATCGCATAAAGCAACTAAAAATGTTGCTCTAGAAGTTATAAAACATGAATTGCACTGTATTTATATTCTTTTGAGTAATATATTTTATGTGATGTTATATTATTTACCAATTAGTACAGGAAAATTATGTAAAGTTGGAAATGATTGGACACTTGAAAACGCACTTTTAGCAAATTCTGTCCAATAAAACAATGTAATGTGAATTCTTTTTAGCGCTTTCTGACGTGGTTGCACAGTGGTTATATGAATTTGGCCTCCCTAACTATCTGTGCCGTAACTCGTGAAAATTTAGTCAAATTGTCATGGAATTTATATATGTTATTAGGGTTTACTGTGGCATTTTCGTTATTGAAAATGAGGGACGTGGCATTTACGATTTATTTCAAACACTAAAAAACACCGTTATGATGCTTCAAAGAACACCTTTAAATTACGGACTATGGGAAAAATAGTTTTCGGTGTACTTTAACGATATTACGCTGAAATTTGTATGTATCACTGAGGTATACTACAAGGCGCTTACTGTAAAATCAAGTGTGCATATAATTTCTCGTATATTTACAAGGACACACAAAAGTATTTCACTACGGTACTGCGTACGAGGAATAATTGCTAGATATACGTTTTCAGGTGTGTTGCGCGTTTCAAAATTTAGATAACCCTTGCATACTACTATGTGAGTATACAGGGCGATTCTAAATTGTTTGTACAAAATAAGAGTGGTGATAGTACCCATCCAGACGAGTAATAATTACCTAGAACATGGGGTCGCAAACAACTTATTGAGTCACCAATACAGAGTGTTTTACTCTAACTGAAGTCGGCTTGTCGGTAATAATTTTGCGAAAAATAAAAATATTGCAATAAAAATGTAACGAATTGTATCTTATTTTGTCCGAAATGTTATAACATCACGAAAAGTTCTGGAAAAACAGGATACTCACACAATCGATGATACCGTATGAACTGATAATCACAGTCCAAAATGTGGAGCGTCCAATGCATACTGCTGGCGCGTATAATGGAAACTTCTACCACTTTTTTGTGTGTTATCCTATTTACAACAAAAGTGAGCATGTCCATTAAAAGATGCATTATAATAAACTCCAGTTTGCTCGCAATTATTAACGTCAACCGATGTTCGATTAGGGTAGAACACCCTGTATTTGTGACTCAATAAGTGGATTGCGACTCCATGTTCTATGCTAGCACATCTGGATGGGTACTATAACCCATCTTATTTTGTAAAAACAATTTAGAATCACCCTGTATATTCTATAGATCACATACAGAACTACAAAAAAGATCGCAAATACATTTCAGTTTATTGACAGAAATTGTGGATTGGGAATTCCCAACAGGGCTGAATTTACATTAGAAAACTATGACACATAATTGTGCATTTAATTGAATCATTTTATTTAGCATACTGTGTAGTATACATACAAATATATAGATCACATATATGAAAAAAAATTGGATAATTTTTTCGACTACTGATGGTAATTCCTGAAATTGAGTTTCCAAAATCGTTATGCGCTTTCAAGATTGTTTATTTAGACATCATCTGTCAACTTAATAAATCGTAAAGCTTTGTTATTGTATTCTGAATGTGTTGGAAAGGGTTTCGTAACCTACGCTGGATGCATGCATTTTCCTTATATATATATATATATACAGAATTTATACACAAAATAACAACATTTAGTTGATTATGAAAATGCATGTCACAACAAAAAAAAAATGCATTTCATGCAATTATAGTTAAATAAAGAATTAAGTAACTGAATATTTTAGAGAACTGGAAAGGAATAAAAAGTAGGACAAGTTGCAAGTACACTGTTAAAAATATTTACGGTCAGAGGCCGGCAGCAGAGATTCTAGTCATACCCCGGAAAAAAAAAAAAAACAATCTGTGCCCATCATTTTGTGTCAACGTGTACACACTAGCGGAGTAAAATGTATGGGTTCGTACCGTATTTGATGGTTTTTGATTTTACCGTTGACGTAACAGATGGGCTAGAACTGCAAGAATATGTGGATTGCCCTTAATTTTGTAAGTATCTAAAAATATCTCTGTAAAATTACGGACAGAGGCCGGCAGCAGAGATTCCAGTCACAAACCGTAAAATAAATTCCATGCCCTTCATTTTGTGCAGCTCGTAATTTTACGGGGCAAAGATATAATGCACTTCAAACACAATAACACTTCACTTACTTTTCCGTAGCATGTTAAAATGTCCTTCCGGCGAGTGCCGGGAGGAATAGGTAGCTTTCATATTCCTTATTTTTAAAAAGCCAGATAATATTATTAAAACACACAAAGCTCAATTTAGTGGAAACTGATTATAGGAGATTCAGTACTAATTTTTATTAATACTAAATCATTATGAATGAGAATTTCGCGAAATTAGTCAGCTTTATCCAAGCTGCTTTTATTTAAAGTAACTTATATTTGGCTGTCAAATTCGGCGATATCTTGAAGTGCCTTCATTTTATGACAACATGGTGGATGAGGTTAACCAGTGAACTTGGTCGAGACCTTCGTAATTCCTGTACACATGCTCATTCACATCGGAATCGGTTGATATATACGAGTGCTGTCGCAGGCAAAAAATCAGATTTTTCAAAATGTCACCCATATTAGAAATACAAACTGCTATATCTGAGCCATTTTTTAAGATAAAGACAAAACAAAAAAATGCTCCGGAATCCTTATATCAATGTCAAATACTACTTAAAAAACAAACCTTTTTCAATTTCTAATTTGTTTGCACCTTACTTTAAATATATTTTTTTCTATTTACTGGGCGCCATTTTGAAACAAGATGGCTGATAAAGCTGGCCAGCGAACTTGGGCAAGACATTGCTATATATTATCCAAATGCCGTCTTAGATCGAAATAGGTTAATAAAACGCGTATTATCGTGTGACAAATATCAGATCGTTTCAAAATGTCAGCCATGCTAGAAATTCAAAGTGGTATAATTCAACCATTTTTTAAGATATATACGAAACAAAAACAGCTCCGGAATCTTTGTATCAAGGTCAAACACATAAAAAATCTTTTTCAAATTTCAACTTTTTGATAACTCATTTAAAATTTAAAATTTATTTCTTTTTTTAAATGGCAGCCCTTTTGAAACAAGGTGGCGAATGAAGCTAGCCAACAAACTCGGTTGAGACATTGGTATGTACTATGTGCACACCAAGTTATATCTAAATCGGTTCACAAATACGCCTGTTATCGCGTGACAAAAATCAGGTCGTTTCAAAATGTCAGGCACAATAGAAATTCAAATGCTATAACTCAGCCATTTTTTTAGATATAGACGAAACAAAAACTGTTCCGGAATCTTTGTATTAAGGTCAAACACATACCAAAAAAAACCAGTGTCACTCCGGAAGTGCCAATAGAAGTGAAAACTTCAACAATTACGTGTGTGTTTTTTTAATCGTCAGGAAATGTTTTATTGTGCAGGAAATACTTTTAAATGTAGTGTTTCTTTATTCATTATTATAAACTATTACTACCAAAATTACATTACAATTTTCACAGTAGTATAATTTAACTATAAATTACATATAAATAAACATTAATAATTTGTAATATATATTATTATATTAAATTATGTTATTAAATTATACATGTACATATAAATAAACAAATTTTCGTACAAAAATTCTCGTATTGCATTTAAAGATTTATACGGTGAAATATAAACGGCAACCATTACAATTCAATACTATCCAAATATTGAAATCCATACTCCAATTCAATACTACCCAAAAGTATTTTTATTAATGAATACAATACCTAAATTATATTACGCTTGGCGCGCTAGTGTCTATGTGCCAAAATGCTAGCATGTCGGTTACGTAAGAGTGTCTCCAAATCAGTGGTTTTTCTCCATCTCAAAAAAAGCTCAACGCGTCTAAAGAAGTTTTCACTTCAAAAATCTTTTCATTTTTCAGTTTTTTGGTACCTCATTTTAAATTTTTTAAATTTTTTAAATGGCCACCATTTTGAAACAAGATGGCGGATGAAGCTGGCGAACGTACTTTGTTGAGACATTGGTACGTATTATATATACACCAAGCTACAATCAAATCGGTTCATAAATACGCCTGTTATCGCGCGACAAAAATCAGGTCGTTTCAAAATGTCAGCCACACTAGAAATTCAAAGTGCTATAACTCAGCCATTCTTTAAGATATAGACGAAACAAAAAATGCTCCGGAATCTTCGTATCAAAGTCAAACACATAAGAAAAAAATATTTTTCAATTTTCAATTTTTTGGTAAAACATTTCAAATTTAATTTTTTTTTAAATTTAAATGGTCGCCATTTTTAAACAAGATGGCGGAAGAAGTTGGCCAACGAACTCAGTCGAGGCATTGGTGTGCACTGTGTATACACGAAGTTACATCCAAATTGGTTCATAAATACGAGAGTTACAGTGTGACAAAGATCAGATATATATATATCAACTTTTGAAAGGAGGGTGGTTTCGGGGTCTGGGGGTCATGATCGATGATAATGCACCAAAATGTTTTGAAATCGCTTTCCTCCGAACGGCTGCAATAGGTAGCTTTTTGTAATGAAAGCTACCTAATGGAACTATTGCTGCGCGGACCCACAGAAACCTACCGTCTTTTCGTGGGAATATCTGTTGTTTTGTATTTATATCCGGACAACGTGGAACCGCAGAGAAATCGAAAAATATATAAATGACGTCCAAAAAATATTTAATAGTAGTAAATATTAAAGTTTTTTTAAATAAAAATTATCGCTGAAAGAAAAAAAAACTTCTGTATATGATATTTTTCTTGTTGTTGACTCTACATTCGTGCTGTGAGACTCGCAATTGCAAACTGCAGAATAAACGAAAAAAACGACCTCAGAATCTATTTTGTTTTGAAACAGTAAAATATAACTTTTTAAAATTACAGATATTCCTAGCATAGAAAAGTTGTCATCTAAATGTAGTTATTTATTTTTATGTTTGGTCTTTCAAATTTATCGACAGCCCAGGAATTGAAATTTGGAAAAGCGTGTAAGACGCAAAATGTGCGCCAAAACACTGAAAAGCGAAAGCGAAATTCAGAAAATATTTCTTTATATAATAGTAAATATTAATATTTTTTTCAATAAAAATACCATCAGCACCAGAATGGTACCGTGAACAACAACGTATCTATATCATTAACTCTGCACTTGAAGAACTAAGTTTTCCCGGACGTGCTTAAAAGCAATCATACACTGTAAAAAAAACGGACTAAAATACGGAAATACTATTGACAATCGAGACACCAGTACTATTTCCGCATTTTAACGGAACTTTTTTCCGGCAAATTACAAAAAATTTTCTATATTTTGGAATTCAACGGAAAATTTTCTGTAATTTACCGGGAAAAAGGTTCCGTTAAAATACGGAAATAGTACTGGCGTCTCGATTGTCAGTAGTACTTCCCTATTTTAGTCTTTTTTTTTACAGTGTACCGCTGGCAAATTGCGGAAAGTTGAAGCTATATTCCGTAGGTATTCGTTGCTAGATTTATAGTTAATGTCTCAGCTAACTCTCAAAATATGAAACAGTCTCAGGTTTATTCGGAACTGTTTTGTCTATCTTTATCCAAATTATTCACATGTGTGATAGAATTCCCTAGCCATCTTTCACAGACAGTCAGACACATACTATAAACTGTCATACTAACATCTATCTTTTATTAATATAGTAGATAATTAGTAGCAAACTTACCATTTGGTGGTAACTGAATGTCACCCTCCACAACATCCTGCTCTCCTTAAAGAAAATATATCATAATTAATAACTAATTATCGAATTCTATTTCTGTTATCTATTATAAAGGCGAAAAGGGATATGAATTTGAAAAAAAAAAACAGTTATAAAAATATATTTAAACAATCAGTCAGACACATACTATCGACTGTCATACTAACAGTCTCAGGTTTATTCGGAACTGTTTTGTCTATCTTTATCCAAATTATTCACATGTGTGATAGAATTCCCTAGCCATCTTTCACAGACAGTCAGACACATACTATAAACTGTCATACTAACATCTATCTTTTATTAATATACTAGATAATTAGTAGCAAACTTACCATTTGGTGGTAACTGAATGCCACACTCCACAACATCCTGCTCTCCTTAAAGCAAATATATCATAATTAATAACTAATTATCGAATTCTATTTCTGTTATCTATTATAAAGGCGAAAAGGGATATGAATTTGAAAAAAAAAACAGTTATAAAAATATATTTAAACAATCAGTCAGACACATACTATCGACTGTCATACTAACATCTTTTATTAATATACATTGGTATAAAAAATTAATGACCATTCGCAAAATGCAAATATTTAAGTACGCGAATACTCAAAAAGAAATAATATAATTCGAATAATTACTATCACTACAGCACAGCTAGTCCATATAACATCTCATTCATGTCACACATGGTCACAAGTGTCACAGTCACTACGGTGAAGCAAAAAATTAGGAAATTCATTACATCTCATTATGAGTCTCAAATGGTCACTATATGTGACTCCACTGAGACATCACTAGTTCTTCTGCTTTGTGACGAGTCACCATGTGACTTTACAATGTAGTTACATTGTGACTATCATGTGACTCATCTGTAGACTCAATTTCAAAGTCATCGTGAACGCTGCATTGTGATAAGTTACCAAATAATGTCACATTAAAGTCACACGATGACTTTCAGGGGACAGAGAGACTACTGTGAAGTCACCATTGCGCTCTTTTGTGAAAGTTACCATGTGACTATAATATGATATTTTGTGACTTATCATAATGCAATGTTCATGATGACTTTGAAATTGAGTGTTTAAAAATTACGGTCATATGAGAGTCACAATGTAACTACATTGTAAAGTCACCAGGTGACTCGTCGCAAAGCAGCAGTCACATTGACGCCTCAGTGGAGTCACATGTAGTGATCATTTGATACTCATAATGAGATAGGGATATCGCCCACCCTGGGAACCCGCTTTGTGGCATATGGTTAGGCGAACCCCAAGCCCAGGGCAGCGATGACCACCTCGGGAACTCAGCTTTCGCTTTAGAGTGTTAGTGCAATCCCGAGGGGTAGACCACATCCACTCCTCCCGACTCTCAACCATAGTCTGAGAGGGAGCGTCGGGTCATTGATCAAGCTGCTGAGATTTATTTCGGTTACTGTGAGATTTACAATTACAATCACAATTGGTTACCCAATTTTTCTGGGCGAACCGAAGATTTCACATCGAGATATATGACTGTATGTAGTGATTACATGAGGATCATTTCACCTAATGTGATTGCACAATTGTTTACAATTTTCTTGGATATATATACGTCACAGTACATTTAACACACAATATTTAACATGACAATTAGAAACACATTACAACACAATATCAAACACCTACTATTTACATGACTGTATGTAGTGATTACATGAGGATCATTTGAATGTGATTGCATAATTATTTACATTTTTCATGGATTTACATTGATTTCACAGTACATTAAACACACAATATTGAACATCACAATTAGAAACACATTACAACACACCTACAATTTACAATTTGCGCATACAAGAGTTTGGAGAGATGCACAAGATAAAAATTCAAAAGTGATAGAAGTTTCTGGCACCCGCTAATAACCCGTTTCTCCCTCCATGCTACACCCTAGTGATGGAGTCGGACTAGAATGGCTCAGGATTTGAAAAGATGTACTCGTTTGTTTCTATAAACCTCATGCATTGTATGATCTTGTTGAGTAGTTGTGGTTTCTCTTTTACATCCCGCCACCAACTTGCTAAATTCATACGTGTGTGTTTTTTGAGATGATAATGCGATGTTAATGTACAGTATAATACATAGTGTAACGATGTTGACGGCAAGCCACAAATGCATAGTAGGGAGTCTCTTTTGTTAATTTTGTATAAGTGTTCCTGAAAGGGGCCGTGATTTGTTAAAAATATGTGCAAGTATCTGTTGTTTACGAAATACTTGTGGTCAACCAATGGCAAGAATTCCTTCGTATATCGGCCTGTGTCTGAATCTGTCCAGCGTTTTTGCCAATTTTTTAACAGATTCTGCTTTGTCTGTGATTTTAGTGAAGAAGCTGGATATGGTAAAAATGTATGTATTAGTGTTTCATCCGTTACTGCCGATTTTGCCAGTTGGTCAGCTGCCTCATTGCCCTCAACACCTGAATGTCCTTTTGTCCAATTGAAGTATATGTCTTTTACTGTTGTTTGTAATTGTTGAAGAATTTTTAGTATTAAATAGTTTGTATTGTCAAAATTGTTTAATGCTTTTAAACTTGATAGGCTATCCGTTATGATTAAGTATTGAGAATGTTTGTCCGACTTTATCCACTCTAATGCTGAAAAGATCGCGACGAGTTCTGACTGGAAGACGGAGTTATCCTGGGGCAGTTTCGCTCTCCAAGTACAGATTTGCTCGTTTTTTTCGTACACACAAAATGCCGAGGCTGTGCCTTCGGACATTTTGGAACCGTCCGTGTATATTGTAATTTTGCCTAGATAGTCGTTTATTTCACAAATTTGTATTTCACTTATTAGTGGTGATGTTTTGTATTTTGAGCATTTTGGATAGTATAGTGGAGCAAAGCCTTTTCTGTTGACTTGCCGAGACGAATCGTCCCCGAATACTCCGCCTCCAACTGCAAATCCAGTTGGGGGAGACCTGTGAGGACCTGCAGGGCGTTTGTTGACGTATTGCGATATGCTCTCGTTATCAGCAACAAAGCTTTCCTTTGTGCCGAGAGCAAATGTCGACGACCGTAATATAGCAACATACGCGGAAACCAGACAGCACACGCGTAGGCCAGTTTCCTTTGTAAGATCGCCGAGTACCAAATCTTAAAAAATACCGGAGGGAGTCGACCTGAGATTGATGAAAATTTATAAAGATTTTGAGTTATTTTTCCGATTTCTACTCTCTTTTGTGCCACATGTGGGAGAAATGATAATTGTTTATCTAATATTACCCCCAGGTATTTTAGTGTTGTTTCTGGTTTTATTGATTTACTTTGAAGTTTAAATGTGGGGCCCCGCTTAAGGTGTTTGGGTTTGCCAAATGTTAATGATGAGGATTTTTCATGTGAAATTTCTATTTTGTTGGTTTCTGCCCAATTCTGAATAAATTTTAAAGCTTTCTGACCGTTTTGTTCAAGTTGCTGTCTCGACTGTGCCCAGATCAGTAATATCACGTCATCCGCGTATGCCACCAGTTCACAGTCCTGTACATCAAAGGTCCCCATCAGAGTCTCCAACAGAACCAACCAAAGAAAAGGACCCAGACACGATCCCTGCGGGCAACCCTTACTAAAGAAGTACAACAAAAATGGTGCCATCCAGTCCACCTGAGCTCGCCTACCCGAAAGGAAGGAAACGACAAGATTAATGAGTTGTTTAGAAATATCAGTCTTTGCAATGCTAGGATCACCTGGTCCCAAGGGAGGTTGTCAAATGCTCCTCTGAAATCCAGTGACACCAGTGATGTGTATTGTTTATTTTGTTTGTGTTGTTCTACTAATGAAATCACTTGCTCCAAAGCCGCTTCCGTAGATTTATTTTGCGTGTAGCCGTGTTGCTTACCCGATAGGAAATTCGTTTTGTCTAATGCGTGATGTATTCGTCTTAGAATTAATTTCTCTAAGATTTTTCCGAATATTGGTAATAGAGTGATGGGGCGATATGAAGAGCTCTCATTCAAGGGTTTTCCCTCCTTTCTAAAATACACGAGCTCTCCCAATTTCCAGTCATCAGGAAAATAGTTTAACTTTAAAAGACTGTTGTACATATCCAACAGAATATTAGGAATTTTTGAAAAGATGCACCTGACCATCCTGTGATCAATTTGATCAGGTCCTGGCGCCTTGTTAATATTGAATGAGAAAATAACATTTCGCAACTCTCTTTTCGTGAATTTTGCCTGGTCGTGCGAGTTTAGTCGCTGTGGTAGTTGCTTTGGAGTTTCATCGCCAAAAATGTCTCTCGTTAGTTTTAAAAGGGTTGATGACCTGGAAATGGGTGACAAAGAATCAAATTGGTAACTGATATGCGAGTCCTGGAATCGCTGGAAGGCCAACTTTTTCGTTAAACCAAAAGGATCCGTCTCTCTGCGACACAGGTTTGTCCAAGCTTTTTCCTTCTCCGATAAAATCTGTTTTTGATAAATTGCCCTTACCCTTTTGTATTGCTGGTTTATATTTGACTCGTAGTTTGAATTTTTTGCTCTTTTTAAAAGAGCTGCTACTTTATTTCTTTGGGTCCTCAATTGTGGAGACCACCAAGAAATTTTAAATTTCTTGAAGGGGACTTTCTTTTTAAAGGATTTATTGGCTTGTAATAATATTTCTTGTTTAAAAGTTTCGTATTCTTCGTTAAACTGGTCTATAGTTTCTATGTCATTAAAGTTAATCTGTGAGCATTTTCGAGTTAGTTGTTCGGAAAATTGTGTCAAAGGGATTCCCTTTGTTTTGAATCTTCTTCTTGGTAGTTTGGGTATTGTGAAATTTAGCTCTGTTTCTATTGGGTAATGGTCTCCAAAAAGGGAAGGAATTACTTCCCAGTGTTTTATGTGTGAAAACATAGCCTGCGTGCAGATGGACAGATCCGGCCTCCCCAGGTTCTTCCCCGACTCATACGTTGGTGGACTGGATGAAGAGTTTAGAATAACTCGTTGATTCGCTATGACTCTATCGATAAGAACTTTTCCCCTGGTGTCTTCACTCCTATAGACCCAAAGCTGACTGTGAGCGTTGAAATCACCGAGAACCAACTGCAATGGGCTCTGATTTTTAGAACCCAGCCAGTTCTCAATATCCTCATCAAAGTCAGCACTCGGGGGGCTATACAGGCTGCCAATGCTTAAGGTTAATGGCTTAAGGTCTAAATTTATAAAAACTGAGTTATAGTGTTTAGAAGAGAGATTATGTTTTAAGTTTTGGTCTAAGATTAAAATATGGGCTTTTTTAGAGCTTGAACTATAGCATGGTGTTGTTCGAGGAAGTGATAGAGGTCTATTTTCATAAAGGTATGCATCTTGAAGACAAACCAGGGAATAGTCCGAGTCTGAGAGGAATTTCATAAAAGCAGCGGTTTGTGATCTGTTGTTCTGTAAATTTTGTTGAATTAATTTGAATTTTTACCTCTATAAGACAATGACGCTAGCGCTGCTTGTTTCTTTCGCTGATACACGCTGCAGGATGGATCGTAAGATGGATGTTTTTCATATAGTCCAGCTTTCCTATGGTCCCCCTTGTAGTAGTCGAGCACTTTTTGGCAGTTAACACTCTTCTTTTTCTGAGGCACAATCCTTGATGTTGTGGCCTTTACTACATTTAGCGCAGGCCTCTGCATTCTGGCACACTCTTGCTGTATGCCCTATTTCCTGACAGTGATAACACCTTTGAATGAAGACATACCGTCTTACCGTGCACCGGTTAAATCCTATGCACAATTTTCCTGCCATTAGTTGCAGTGCATCTCTCTCCAGTAGCTGCAACACCAAGTGCGAGGTTTCCTCGCCCTCTCTTCCTTTCAATACTCTTATCAGCTTATATTGCACCTTTCTCCTCAGAGCTCTTTCCAAAGCCGGATAGAGTACTTGTTTTTCATATAGTTCTTGTTGCTCTTCTAAGTTGCTCAGTGAACTGTCTGCTTCTCTTTCGACGTTTTTCTATGTGACTACTGGGGCTTCTGGGGCTCCAAAGACTATCACTCGGGCTGTTTTCGGGTTTGGTTCTTTAATATCCAGTTTTTCCGCCATACCTTCTGTAGTGCAGATTTTACCTTTCACCTGTTCTAGGTCAAATTTGTTTTTACATGTTATTATTATTTTATTTTGTTTAGTTGTTTGGCAGTCTACTGGTGGTAATTCAGCCATATTCATAGAATTGAGAACTTTCTTTATTATTGGCATTTTTGTTTCCTTGTCTTTTGGTGTTAATATTAGTGTCGGTCTTTCTTGTGGGAGCGGTGGAAACTTTGTCATTTCTGCATATGTTGGTCGGTCATTTTCTATTGCTGTTTCTCCCTCTCTATGATTAATTGAGACCTTTCGGTTTTCTGCCTGAAGAGTGGTAACATGTTCGACGAGTCTTTTTTCCATTTGTTCATGGTTCTGTTGTATGATTTTGTTCATATCATTGATTAATTGATCTTCTCTTTCGATTTTATCTTGTTTTGTCTGTTTGATTAACTCTTCTTGGAATTTAATTCTTTCGCTGAGTTTCGTTATTAAGTGATATTTTTCTTCTGTCTGTTGTTTGAGCTGCTTAAAGTTTTTGATTACTGATGACATGGTATTCTTTATCTTTACTTCTTTGTTCAACGCTAACTGCGTTTGTAGTTGGTGCATGAGTTCTAGTACCTGGTCTGCAATTTTCGACAACGTGTCTCGTTCTTGGTGTTCTTCCTTCTCAGCCTTGTGTTGTCTTGCGCTTTCTTTCCCTATTTCCACCGCTTTCTCTTCCAAAAACTTTCGGTATTTTTGTGCATTTTCATTACTTCCTTTGTCGCGTTTCTTTTGATGTCTAACCATCTGATCTATTAAAACCAGTATCGTCATTCGTGATGCTGTTTCGGCGTCAAATGGCAGCAGTTCATCTCCCGGCTGGTAATTTTTGTTTGCTCGCTGTGGTAGCTGTGTTTCTTTGTCGTTAGACTTCACCCCGTCTTCATCTGACTCTGTTATGACAGAGGAATCATTCCTTTGCGACTGCAACTCTTTTTCATTTCGCGGATCGCCCTGTTTCATTGTGAATATATATTTTTATAATATCAGTAGATAAAAATACTTCTGATTTTCTCTATCAGCTTATGTCTTCTATTGTGACTTTTTCGGTCCTGATTATACTGTTTGCACAGCGTTTACACTTAGTATAATTAATTCACTTTTTCAATTATGGCCCAGGCATCACCAGGACCCAACCATGCTTTTTGAAGGAAAGGATAAATAGAAGAGTTTAAAGTAAAAATCAGTGACCTAGATCACCGTAAATGACTAAGATAAAAAATTAATGATCGGACAGCGGGGGGTTTTTAGTAATCTTAAGGGGAAAAAATATGTATAGAGGCTTTGGAAGATAAGTTACATAAACTAGGGGACATAATTTTGAAGAAAACTGACCAAAAAAAAATAAATAAATAAATAAAAAGAGTTTCAATGCTCATATACCTCATTGCTCTCGATGTGCCATTTACAAACATTTTTCTCTAGGTTACTTTCAAGGTCTTTTCATTTAATCTTTTTTTGCATTTATGTACACATTGCTGACAAGTTTATTCAAGTTTTCTGTTTCTCTCCACCAAACCTTACCAATGATATGTGGTATGTCCTGTGAATGTTTTTCACATTTGATAATTACGCATTTTGCCATAGGTAGTTGCACAAAATGTCTAATATTAACTGTAGACCAGTCCTGCAGTTTTGAGGTTTTTCGCTGAAGTAAAACCAGACAGGGAATATTAACAACTAAATGAACTTTTTAAGGCTTGCCTGTTATTGAAAGAAGTTCATGCTGAACTTGGTATGATAAAAAAGTAATGGTGGGGGAAGTTGGGGGAGTAAATAACGTCAGGGATCATGAGTGTTCAACGAGAATTTTAATTTGATATGTCACCTGCCATGTTTCAGAGCTTATTTAAAAGAAGTTGAAAAGTTAACCCTTTTACAGTCCCCTTACAATACCAAAATGGCATTTAGCATATGCAATTGTGAATTTAATCTATGAAGTTTAAAATACTGGCTTCCTGTACGACTCTCTATAAGATTTTGAGAAATGACTGAAAATGCGCCTTAAAGAGCCTACTACTGCCTAAATTGTGAGTTGAAATAGGGGATGAGATCATAGATGAAGACCTTATGTCATGACTTTTCTGTGGACACCAAACTTGGGGGTTTTCAAGCACCTTCCAAAAATCGCCTAAAAACGCCCCCTGGAGGCTAAAAAAAGAACTAAAAAAAGGAAACGAAAGTCAGGGTTGTGGAGCTTAGGTCAAGACCTAACTAGAGATATGTCGCATGACCCCCCCCCTGTAACAAAATTTTAACCCCCCCCCCTCCCCCGGTTCCCCCCAGGTCACAGCTAGGAAAAAATGGAGATAGCCAATCGATGCCCCGTCCCAAAAAACATCTGACATTCGTACATGTGGCCCCCCTCCGAGCAATATTTCGCTTAAAAAAGACGAATTTTGAAAATTACTCTTTGTAAGTTCCGGTTTGGAACAATTGCCCTAAAGAGCCTACTACTGCCCAAAATATGAGTTAAATTAGGGGATGAGATCATAGATGAAGAGCTTATGTCATGACCTTTCAGTGGACACCTAATTTGGGGGTTTTCAAGCACTTTCTAAAAAACGCCTAAAAACGCCCCCTGGAGGCTAAAAAAAGAACTGAAAAAAAGAAAGACAGGAATGTGGAGCTTAGGTCAAGACCTAACTTTAGATATGTCACATGACCCCCCCGTGACAAAATTAAAAATCCCCCTCCCCCGGTTCCCCCCAGGTGACAGCTAGGGGAAAATGGAGATAGCCAATCGATGCTCCGTCCCAAAAAGGATCTGACATACGTACATGTGTCACCCTCCGAGTAATATTTCGCTTAAAAAGACGAATTTTGAAAATTACTCTTTGTAAGTTCCGGTTTGGAACAATTACGAAATAAAGGATGGAAAAGACTATCGAAGTGACTTGCACAACAAGGGAAGCGCTGAGGGGGTTAAATAACTAACTTCAGTAAAAATGTGCCTGCAAGGGGTTAAGAACTTCAGAACTCTTGAAACACTGCAAACCCCAAAGGGTTAAGTGTGTAATGTACTGTCAGGAATAAGTAGTGATTTATTGAAGCAATTGAAAGCAATATTTATGAAAATTACCCATGATTCTCTGTATTTCAGTTAGTGAAATAGTGTCGGAAACTTAACAGACACCCAGAGCTACCCATAATTCAATGCTAACTTTATAAATACTCCCGTGTACAGATTGTACCATATCTATTTTATTTATCAAACGTCACTCGTTGTGCTAATTAGTTTGTGGCAACACCCTATGATGATTCCAATTCTTAGCCTTGTGGAAATACAGCAAATTGGCTCTCTTTGTAATAATTATCTTCATTACAACTTTAAATCTTTAACTTTTACCATTGTTGTGAGTACTTTGTACTCCCAATACTTTTCTTAAATGTAACTGAGCACCTTTTGTACTATATTTAAGATTGTGGCATATCATACAATGTATCATTGATTAGCAAAGATTTAAATTTTCAAAGCTTTAACATGTCGGCATCATTATATTAGTTGGCCACATGTTTTATATCTATGTAAAACCTTTTCTAAAGAATGTAAAGGGATAGTTCTGCAAAGGACTCATCCCCATGCCAAAACACCAAGCCCAGGGCAGGAAAAGTTCTACTTCCTGCAAAATCCCCAACCCGAGAAACAAGCCCAGAACCCCAGCTTCCGGGAAAGAAGAGCTCCGAACGACCCGCCAGACTCCCTGAAGAGAGCACCAGAGGCAAGTGTCGGGCCCTCGGACCGTCGGTGAAAATTTATTATTATTTCAGGAGATGGTGATACACTTCCAATCGCAATAGGCTGCCCTATTGTTTCAGGGCGAGCCTAGAAACTTATTACAATATGATTTATATATTTTGAAGTTGTATACTATTTATAAGTTATAAATATTTACATTCACCGTTACATTTGATGCATTAAAAAAATGATATTTACATATTTACAACAATTCCAATAATTTGTATAACAATTCCAATAATATTTACATTTTAAAAAACAATTACAAAGACACTACTCTTTAATCAACGTGGACCCATGACATGTCCACCACAGGTAATCAGGAGAGGAAATTATATTGTATGTATTTATATTGAATAAAAGAATAATGGCTATTGAGAATGTCGTAGTTAACAAAGTTTTTTAAGTTGTGCCTGATCATTAATTATTTTTTGGATGTCCTGTAAAATTGTGGGTTCTGTTCTGTGAAATTTATACTTCATAAATTTACAGTTGCCGAAAATGTAGTGCATCGGGTCTCCTCGAACACCACATTTACATAGTCGTCATCTTTTTTTGCCGATATTATAAAGGAAGGACGGAAAGCTGCCGCGGCCTGTTAAGAAGTAAATAGAGACTTTATTTTTGAAATTATTTGGTTCTGAACTTTTGGCACCAGCCCATGCGTAAATCTGCCACCCCCCTGAGTGATCCCAGTTGTACTGCCACCTATCCAGTAATTGGGTTTGAATACATTTATTAAGATAGGACCGAGGCAATTTAACTCCTCGATCCACTGGTAGGTTGTAGTACTGGGAGGCATCATTCGCCAGCTTATCCGCCAGTTCATTACCAGCTATGCCTATGTGGCCTTTTATCCAGGTTATGTAAAAAAATTTATTTTGATTTTGTTCAATTAGTTTTTGAATGGAATAAATTGAAGGGTTTGTTTGAAATAAATTATCTAAGGCTTTAATAGTAGATTGACTGTCACTTAATATTTGGAATTTTTTATAAGGAGAGTTAATGGCCCAAGTAATTGCCGAAATTATTGCGTGCAGCTCCGCCTGAAAGATTGAATTATCTGCTCTAAGTTTGACTGTTTTTTCATAAATTTTAATGTTATGATTATAGGCTACCATTGCATATGCGGTGCCAGAGTCCACCCTAGAACCATCCGTGTAAATCGAAATAAGATTAGTTTTTGTAATAATTTTGTCTGTAACTATTAAATTTAAATGAATTTCAGGATTTATTTCATATTTTTGGATTGTGGAATTTCCTATTTTTTATTTCACCGTAGTGACTGTGACACTTATGACCATGTGTGACATGAATGAGATGCTGTAGAGATAGTAATTATTTGAATTATATTATTTCCTTTTGAGTATTCGCTTACTTAAAAAATATCATTTTGTGACTGGTCCTTAATTTTGGACACCGGTGTACTATATAATTAGTAGCAAACTTACCATTTGGTGGTAACTGAATGTCACCCTCCAGAACATTCTGCTCTCCTGAAAGCAAATATATCATAATTAATAATTAAATATCGATTTCGATTTCTGATATCTATTATGAAGGCGAAAAGGGATATGAATTTGAAAAAAAAAATAACAGTTAAATTTAAAAAATCAAAAAACCTGACTGCGTAAAAAGCTAACTAGTTAATTATTTCTCATCAATGTGAAAATATTTTTTATATTACTCACCTATTTTTGTATTTACTTGTATTGATGACTTTTAAGTTGTGTTTAATTGTTAGTTTTCCTAACTATAAACACTCTTTTGGTGACGTTAGAGTTACAATAAAGCTAGAGATCCTACCTACACAACTTCCAGTTTGTGTAATATTTAAACGGAACTTCTGATTGTAAAATAGTCAATGAAACATCGTCTTCATTTTGAAAGACCTGTCCAATGATATGCCACTCAATATGATGCATAATTTTTTTTTTCGTCTCTACCGCCATTTTGAATTTATAAAAACAAAACTTAGCCTATAACCTTTGGAAAGTTAAGACGAATCGATAGAGATCTCATTCATTAAAATCCATCCCACCGTTGGGATGTTTCGAGGGTATAAAGAAATCCACAAACACAGATACGCATGAAACACATAACCCTTCTTGGCAGTCGGGTAAAAAATATTTTAACCATAGATATTCAAAATTGTACTTAAATATACAGTAAAGTTTACATGGAGCATGAATTTCTTACTATACAGAAATTTTTTTCGTTCTCGAATAGGCATTTTAAATAGCATAAAAATCTTTAAATCCAATTTTATTAATTACTTCCAAATTTTATGATTATTACGATCAATTACTTTTACTTAAAAAAAATATATATATATTAATAAATAAAATGACTCTTTTGCTTTTATGTTGCCATATTTTTTAATGAAAGTGAAATTTCGAGAACGGGTCATTGAGGGGGCTGGCCACCAAGCTTCCGATTTCCCCTTACTATCGTTAAATTTATGGGTATTTAATGCATTCGTTTATTTAAAATATCTCCTCGGGAAATTAATATTTTTAACTTCTATTTTTTGTGTGCACTTCTTAAAATATCAGTCTTTCCTTAGTTCTCAGAATATTTATAAAATATAGATTTAACTTTATATCAAATGTTAAAATCTTACTTAAAGTTCGCCTCTTTTAACATATGAAATTTTAAATTCATCATATATTTTAGAAATATTTTGAAAACTAAGAAAAAGAGACATCCTTTAGGAAGAGTACAAAGAAAAAATATTTTAAAAACATGGATTTCCCGAAGGATATTTTAAATATACGAATGCATCAAAAGTCCATAGACAAAACATTACGGAGGAGAATTCCGAACCTGAGTGACCAGCCCCCTTAATTTTGAATCTGTAGCACTAAGAGTAGCTTAATCAACTTAACTTGATTACACTACATCCAAAAGTGTGGAAGTATCGTAGCCTGTGTCTTTCTTTGCCAGCAGCTGTATTATGTGTCGCTTTGAGTTATGTGACTTAGAACAGTACAGTTGCCCCACCCTGCTCCCCCCCCCCCCGCCAAAAAAAAAAGGGAAAATGCAGCACTGTTCATTCATAATTTCGTATCTATTTTACAATAACATTATTTAAATCATTGAATAAGCAATACCTACATCTACAAGGTGTCCCTGAACGTGTGGACCAAACTGTATGGTTGATAGTGAACACTGTAACGATCAGTTATTGTTTAGGAATGTATGTGTGAGAGTGTAATTTGAGGCACAAACACAAGAAAGAAATATGAAAGAAATGTTTTATTGATAGCGTCATTGAGAAGTGCTATTTTTACAATAAATGTTCACATATGCTTCAACCAACAGTAATACATGACCGACAGCGTCGATGGAGGGATTGGCGTACAGATTTAAATATGTTAGAACGTGCAGCAGCAACGTATAGTCGACAAACGAATTCCTGAAGTCGCATAAATGCGCATCCTCAATCCATCATGTCTCGAAAGTGGTATCCAGGTAATTGCGCAAAACAGTGCTGAAATGGGAACCCCAACATGCTGAAATTACAGTCGCTTATGAATGGCGATTGGGACATCATGAAGTAGATCTGGTAAAACCTCTTTTCAAAAAAATACTGTAACAACTGCCAGCCATAATGTGCTGGACCAATCCTTTGTCCACACCGATCTCCCGATTAATCGATCTGGATTACGTTTTAAGACGTCTCATGAAGTGTCATGTTTATTCGACTCTTTTGGCGATATCGTTGCTTGAATGTCCATTGCTTTTGCATGTGTGTATGAAATACCCAGCATCTTTGAATCTGTACTCAGATCGCTCTATCGATACTACCAGGCATAAACAGGGTGTCATAAAAGAATGTCTCAGTTATAAATTTTCATAGTATCAACTGTAAGCGTTGTAGAGTGTTGGTTGAAAATCACAAATAAATGGTAACTCAAACAGTTTTAGATAAGCGCATTGTTTTGTACTCGCTTGCAGTGCCACATTCGCAAAATGGCAAATCCTGAGCGTAAAGCGTTATTGCTGGACTGAAAATTTAAAAGTCTTTAGAGCAGTGTTTCTCAACCTTTTTTATTTCACGGCGCACTTAAACATAGAATTAAATTTCTGCGGCATGATGACTTAAAAAAAGTAAAGATTATCTATCCTTACATAAGGAAATATTACATAATTTTTTTTTTATTTCCTTACTATCACAAGCTATCACAAACAAAATAGGTTACCAGAGCCGAATAAAGAAAAAAAAATATCTTGAATAAAATTCTTATAACCTGTTTTTATATACTTCTCTTTAATATGCATTAATATTTATAAACAGATTAAACCCCATTTTAAGCACCTTTTCAACACTAGTTTCTGTATGATTCAGCATACAGTCATCAGTGCAAAGAATCATGGAATGTTCCCATATATATATATGAAGGAGAAACGATTCGAGGTATACATTTATTGATCAATAGCAGAGCAGGAAATTACAGGCAACAGCCAATTGGAAATTGTATAGGGAAAGGAACTGACAATGTGGAAAAGTATCTTAATTTGTCACATTAGCATTTAAAAGGATGTCTGGATTTGATTTAAACAAAATTATAATACTTTCTGTGTAAAATAAAATCTTCGGATAGATATACTCTTAAATCCTTTTTTAACGATCTTTTTACATTATTGTAAAATTGTAATATTTTCCCTTCAGGAGACATGGATTTTTTTTTTCTGAAAAAAATTATCTCAAGAGACGTAAAACATTCATGTATACTCTTATAATGAGTAACAGAATAAAAATCTCCCAAATAAAGCAAATTTGTTATACTAAACCTTATTTCAAAGTAAATCGTATAATATGAAATGTCGGACATTACAGATTCGATTTTTTAAAAATTTGATGCAACTTTGCTTAAAGTTTCGTGGCACAGTAGTGCGCCGCGGCACACAGGTTGAGAATCACTGTTTTAGAGCCATGCGATTTTTTGTAAAAGATCCTGTCTAGGTTCCATCGCTACGTATTGATTTACCAGAGTTGAGACACAGAATGGAAGAGGTTATTGCTTCCGTTACTCCGGAATTGCTAACCCTTTGCGCTCGGCGTCTCTTACACACATTTTATTCGATTGGCACCACTTTTTAAAAAGAAGTTTCGTTCAAGTACACAATTTCAAACATGCTCTGATTAAATAAGGTACATTTTATTTTCCTTTATTACTGCTGCCAAAAATAAATTTTGCAAAGAAAGATTATGTCTCCGCAGCGGAGCCCTCGAGTGCAAAGGGTTAACTTAAGTGTGGAAGCAATTGGATTTTAAGTTCGATGTGTGCCACATAACTAAAGGTGTACCTATTTAACATTTGTAAGAATAACTAGGTTTTTTTACCTTCCATTTGATGTATGATTTGTTGTAAATAGTCTAAATTAAACTGCTATAATATACCATTGAAACTGGGACATTCTTTTAAGGACACCGTGAATTAGTGTTGGTTGACGCAATTCAGAACATTTATTCTAAACCTAGTACTTGTGAATAATGCTGTCAAGAAACATTCTTTACATATCTATTTCCTGTGTTTGCAGTGTCGCCAAATCTGGCAAGATTTTAATTTAGAAAATCCAAATTCATACCAGATCATTTTAAATAGTTATTTTATTCACAGGATGTTTATGATCATATACAACAAAAATTACTTTTCATTATTCCTCGTAAAAATTCGGAATTTCTGAATAAGAAATTCACCAGCTTTGGCAACACTCAAATTCCTGTATCCCACGCGGTTCCGCGGTAGGGCGTTGGGTCAAACGGCGCAATAAAGTTTTTGGATTTGGTTTCTCCCTCGCAGGCGCTCTAAAAGCAGGGAATGAACATGCGCGGGCACGGCTACGGTGATTTAAAAAGAAAAGCTCTTTTAGGAGTTTAATTAATATCTTGGATAATTTAAAAAATATGAGCATAGTACGCATCAGGACCTAATTTGAACTATCCTTATACAAATTTTCAGACATCTACGTAGGGTAGATTTTGCAAGCTATCGCTTACAGACACAAATACAGAGCTAGAGCGATCTTTTCTTTTATTACTATAGATGATTGCCTTAAGAGAAAACAACAAAAATAACTTAATATACAGTGAGCAAAAAAATTTGCACACCAGGTAAATTTGTTGTAGCATATGTATAAATAAATAAAAAGCAACTAAGAAATAAAAATACCAACACTTTTACAAAACAAAAAAAAAAACATATTTAATATCTGACTTAATAATTATATTTAAAATATGAAAACATAAAAAAGTAGCATTTGTACTGCCAAAAAAATATTTGCACACTAGCAATAAAAATAGAACTAGAGGAATTATTTATAAGTTAAAAACAGTGCTAATATTTAGTATGCATGCCCTTTGCTTCAATTACAGCTTGTAATCGTCTGGGCATTGATTCTATTAATTTGTGACATGTTTCACTGCTGATTTGTAGCCATTCTTTCCCAAGAGCTTGCTTAAGTTCTGATTTGTTAGAAATTTTCTTTTTCCTTATTTTCACATCCAAAATATGCCATAAATTTTCAATCGGATTGAGGTCTGGTGATTGTGGTGGCGTTTTCAATTGATTTTTTACATTATAAAGCAACCATAACCTCGTAATATATGCAGTGGGTTTCGGATCGTTATCCTGTTGGAAATAATATTAATTAGGAATTCCTAATTTCAGAGCACTATTAGATAAATGATCTCGCAATATATTAATATATTGTTCAGCATTTATATTTCCTTCAATAAGGGTCATTTCGCCAACTCCGTTAAAAGACATGCATCCCCAAAATCATTACATGACTACCGCCATGTTTTACAGTTGGTTTCAAGTTTTTAATTTGAAGAGAAGTATTTGGCTTTCGCCATACAGTTTTCTTACCATCTGAACCAAAAATATTGAACTTGCTTTCATCGGAAAAAATAACAGTTTTCCAAAACTCTAGTGGTTTGCATACATAAGCTTTTGCAAATTCAAGTCTTTTCACCCTGTTTGTTTCACTAATAAATGGTTTTTTTTTGAGGGGCTCTTCTTCGAATATTTACATCATGAAGAATATTTCTAATTGATTGTGGTGTAACTATTGTTCCCGACGTTGAAGCGACATCAACAGCCAATTCTCGAGCACTTAGAAAAGGGTTTTTTGAAGATTCTTTTATGATGGCTCTCCTTTGCCTGGTATTTAGCTTTCTTGGACGCCCAGTTCGCGGCTTATTTATTGTCGAATCAGTTTCTTTTTTCTTCTTAATTACATAACGAACACTAGAAAAGTTTAGATTAAATTTTTTACTTATTCCTCGGTAACTTAATCCAGAATTGTGAAGAAATATAATCTTCTCACGGGTAGCAACAGACAGTTCACACGATTTGGCGCCATTAGAACAAAAACTCCCCAGAATCCCTGCTCCAGTTAATATATTACGTGACATTAAAGTGCGGGGCTAATGTACTGCGGGACTGATATGCTTAAACATTTGCATAATGTTCACATTTAATGCCTTTTTTTAACAGTCAATACTTCTTGAGCAAATACTTTTTAGGTATGAGAAAATTTTAATTTATTTTTTAAAATATGTAATATTACTATTTGAAAACAACGTTTAAACACACAATAAAAACAAGCAGATTTGACCATACGTATACGTTTCGTGAGTACTAGGACTCACATCCTCAGTGTAAAAACTATAGAAACTTTAAAAACAATATCCCCCCAACTACATGTACGGTGAATAAACCCAAATGTCAAAACATGATACCAAAAGACCATCAAGTTCTAACAGCCAATGAAATTAATGCGGAAGTGAAGTGTCGTGACACAACAAATCCATCCAGAAAGTTGAGATGTATGGTGTACTAGATAAATCATTAACCAAGGAGTCTTTAAATTTATGGATATGAATAGCCTCAAAAAAGTTTAAATCCCTGGATTTAGACTTTTTTGAGGCTATTCATATCCATAAATTTAAAGACTCCTTGGTTAATGATTTATCTAGTACACCATACATCTCAACTTTCTGGATGGATTTCTTGTGTCACGACACTTCACTTCCGCATTAATTTCATTGGCTGTTAGAACTTGATGGTCTTTTGGTATCATGTTTTGACATTTGGGTTTTTTCACCGTACATGTAGTTGGAGGGATATTGTTTTTAAAGTTTCTATAGTTTTTACACTGAGGATGTGAGTCCTAGTACTCACGAAACGTATACGTATGGTCAAATCTGCTTGTTTTTATTGTGTGTTTAAACGTTGTTTTCTAATAATTTATATTTTCACACAAGTTCTGTACTTATTATGTAATATTACTGTTTAAGGAAAAGGGTAGTTATTTTTATTTTCTTCTTACTTAAATAAATGAATAATTAAGAGAATAGTATCAAATTTGCTTTCTGTGGTTACTTATGCAAAAAATCGTCTGCGTGGAAATACTTTTTTTGCTCACTGTAGTTACTATTACTCCCGTGAGTAGTACTAACAACATAAAAGGAATTTAACTTTTATCCAAATTATTGTTGATTTGATTTGAGAAACCATAAAAAAAATAATCAATATTTATTAAATTTAGTTACTTTGTTTCACGATATTAGGCGAAAGAGAGTTATGTTGATTATGTCTGTTTTAACTTCAATATGATTGCCATAAGATAAAAACAACAATAAAGCATATAAAATAATAAGGAAAGAAGTTTGAGCATGTGAGTGAATGTGTAAGTGTATCAGCTGTGTTCTGAAGTGACCGCTGCACATAGAGCTACAAAATTTGGTAAGCAGATACCTCTCTATATTTGTAGCTTTGCACATCAAAGCCCGATTTTGGATTTTTTTTCATTAGATTACTTTTTATATTTTTTATGTAATTTTTAGCAGTTATTTACGTTTTGAGGCGATTTTTCTACATTAATAATAATAAAAAATCTGATTTCAATCCTTTAGCCCAATATAGTAAAATTTTGACCTCTTTTTAATAAATTTTATTCGAAATTTGCACGGCGATTTTTTAATTTTTCGCGAATATTTTCTATACGATTTTTAGTACAATTTTTTGACATTCTGAAAATGAGTTTGGTATCAAAGTTTAAAACTAATATAGTAAAATTTGCTATCTCCAATTTTTGAATTTTAACGATTTTTAATGCGTTTTTTTGGGATTCTTTGCTTTCCGCGTCGATTTTTTTGTCATAAATGAAAGATTTCCGATTATAATGTTTTACCACACTGTAGTAAATTTTTTTGCTTGCAATTTTTACATATTTAGCGATTTTTAATGCATTTTTCGATGCAATTTTAGCGTTTTTTTGGAGTCTCACTGCAAGTTCTTTGACATTCTGAAAAAGAATGTTTTCTAACTTTTAGCCAAATATAGTAAATTTTGCCATCTACTATTTCTGAATATTAGTGAATTTAATGCGATTTTTCGAGATATTTTACGTTCCGAATCGACCATTTGTCATTCATGAAATATTTCCGATTACAGTGATGACCTGATTCATTACCTGATTATAGTAAATTTTGACCACAGCGATTTTTGAGTAAGCGATTTTTAATGTATTTTTCAATGCGACTTTTACCTTTTCCTAGTCCCACGACAATTTTCTGACATTTGGAAAGATAATTTGGCTTCAAACTTTTAGCCTAATACAGTAAATTTTGGCATTTAAAAATTTTTCATTTTAGCGATTTTCATTACGTTTTTTTGATATTTTTTATGTTCTGTGTCAATTTTTTATCAATACTGATGACAGTGTTTTTTTTTACCCCATTTTTATCCGAATTTTGACCGCAGCTATTTTTGAATATTTAACGTTTTTTAATGCGATTTTCAATGCAACTTTTGGGGATTTTTGGAGAACCGTGGCGATTTTCGATAATAGCAAAAGAAATTCGGTTTCAACATTTTACCTTAATGTAGCAAAATTTGGTCGTCTAAGATTTTTTAATTTTAACGTTTTTAATGCAATTTTTCCAGATTTTTTGTGTTTCGCGTCTATTTTTTGTCATAAATTAAAGATTTTTGATTACAATGTTTTACTACAATTTTTTTTTCTCGCTATTTTTAGCTCACAGGCTATCAAAGCCTGAGAGCTTATGTACCTGCCGGTTCTGTATGTAAGTACGTAACGCGATAACTTTTGATAGAAATATCCGATTTGCTTCAATTTTTTCCATGCTCATTCTGATAAGGAGCTTCCCAGATTAGTTTTTGGGGTTCATTGTTTAAGGATAAAGGGGGGGGGAGGGGCTACCCCCCTTATTTTAGATAAATGCGTTTTTCATGCAGAAATATCCGATTTGCTCCAAATTTGGTATACTGGTTAATTATGTTCAGGAGCTGCCTTGATTAGATTTGGAAGTTCATTAGTTAAATATAAAGGGAGGAAAGGGGGGGCTAGACCTCCCCCCCTTAACTTAGATAAATGGGTTTTTCATGCAGAATTATTCGATTTGCTCCAAATTTGGTATAGCAATTTATTATGTTAAGGCGTTTACCTGATTAGATTTGGAAGTTCATTAGTTAAGTATAAAGGGAGGAAAGGGGGGCTAGACACCCCCCTTTTAATTTAGATAAATGGGTTTTTCATGCAGAGTTATTCGATTTTCTCCTAATTTCGTGTACCGGTTTATTATGTCAAGGAGCTGCCTTGATTAGATTTGGAGGTTAATTGGTTAAGTATAAAGGGGGGGGGCGGGGCTGGTCCACCCTCTAATTTAGATAAATGGGTTTTTCATACAGAATTATTCGATTTGCTTCAAATTTGATATACCATTTTATTCCGATATGGCTTTCTTCATTTGATTTCAAGATTCATTGGTTATGTATAAAAGGTGGAAAGGGGGGGGGGCAACTGTCCCCTCCCCTTAATTGAGATAAATGGGTTTTCCTGCAGAATTATCTAATTTAGTTGTTTTTTTTCCCTAGGTTTATTCTGATAAGGAGCTTTTCTGATTAGATTTGAAAGTTCATGGGTTCAGAATAAAGGGAGAAACGGGGGAGCTAGCAACCCCCTTAATTTAGCGAAATGGTCTTTTTCATGCAGAATTATCCGATTTGCTTCAACATTGGTATGCCAGTTTATTATGTTAAAGAGCTTTCTGATTAGATTTGGAGATTCTTTGGTTAAGTATAAAGGGGGTAAACGGGGGCTAATCTCTTCATTTATTTTTTGAGGGGCAATATTCTTTGTAATAAGAGTATAATATACAATAAGTGTGAATAGCCTGGGCTCAATGCCATCAGTTTAACTGGGCAATTTTCTTTTTACTATATATTTAACGATTTTTAATGCATTTTTTAAGCGTTTTTTCGGGTCTCACGTCAATTTTTATCCTTTTTTGACATTCTGAAAAATAATTTGCTTTCGAACTTTTATCAAGTATAGCAAATTTTGCCATCTACAACATTTTTATTTTTAGCGCGTTTTAAATCCGATTTTTCAAGATTTTTTATTTTTGAAGTCAATTTTTTGTCATTCCTGAAAGATATCAGATTACATTGCTTTATCTCATAATAGTAAATATTTACCTCAGCAAATTTTTAGATTTTTTTAATGAGATTTTCAATACAATTTTTAGCGAATTTTCGAGTACTGCAGCGATTTTTTGACTTTTGTAAAAGACTTTCGGTTTCAACATTTTATCTTAATACAGTAAATTTTATCCTCTACGGTTTTTTTTTTAATTTTTAGCTATTTTAATGGGATATTTATTTATTTTTCGAGATTTTTTACGTTTTGCGACGATTTTTTTTTTATTTATGAAATGAGGAGCTCACGACCATAGTAGACCAAGTCCATTTTGAAAAAAAAAATGATATAGTCCCTTTAAAAGATGCATAAAATCTGTTTTATCCACTCCCATAGTAAATCAAGTCTGTAAATAGATGGCACATATGATAAAGTATGTGAAAGCAGACTTGTTTCATTGTGAAAGTGGATAAAACAGATTTTATGGGCTAAATGGACTATCTCATTCTTTTTTTTTCAAAATGGACTTAGGTTGTGACTATGGTTGTGAGACCCTCAAACAATTCAGGTTGCAATCTTTTACTCCATTATATTAAATTTTATCCCCTGCTATTTTTAAATATTTAGCGATATTTAATGTATTTTTCAAAGCGAGTTTTAGCGTTTTTTGGAGTTCCACGGCGAATTTTTGACATTATCAGAATTTGGTATAACTTTTTTATTCTACTATAGTAAATTTTATCCTCCGCGTTTTAGTAATTTTTAATGTGAGTTTTAGCGATTTTTCGATTTCATTGACAATTTTTTAACATTGGAAAAAGAATTCGGTTTCTAACCTTTATCATTTGTCCTCTGTTTTTTTAATATTAAAATTTTTTTATGCGATATTCAATGTGCTTTTTAGCGATTTTTAGAGATTTTTGGCCTTACGCGTCGATTTTTTGTCATTTGTGAAATTTCTGATTATAATGTTTACGCCTTAACAGTAAAATTTTACACAGAGATTTTTGAATATTTAATGATTTTTCATGTGATTTTCAGCTACTCTTATACTTCCATTGCGATTTTTCAATATTCGGAAAAGGAATACGTTTTCAAACGTTTTGCCAAATATAGTAAATTTTTTCCTCCTCAATTTTTGCATTTTTAGCGATTTTTAATACGGTTTTCAATGCAATTTTTCAGCCTTTACGAAGATTTTTTGAAATTTGTAAAAGGAATTCTTTCAAACCTTTAGCCTATTATGGTAAATGTTCTCTGCAATTTTTGAACTGCAGCGATTTTTAATGCAATTTTTTGCGGGTTTTTTTTCGAGTTCCGTAGTCATTTTTTCAGATACGGAAAAGGAATTTGGTTTTAAACTTTTAGCATAATGTAATAAATTGTCTTCTATGCAATTTTTGATATTTTAACGCTTTTTATCTCAAAATTTTGGCGTTTTTCCGCGATTTTTTTATATTCATCAAAGGAATTAGATTTCAAACTTTTATACAAATATAGTAAATGTCTTTCGTAATTTTTGATATTTTTGCGATTTTTATGTTTTTTCGAGATCCTCGAAGATTTTTCGTCATTCGATTTTTGACCTCACTGAAAAAAATGAGTGCTCAACTTTAAATATGTCACATACTCAAAATAGCTCCGATCCAAATGTACTCAAAGTTGAGAAACACGTGTACTCATTTTTGATTCCATGCTTGTATTCAAATTTGAATCGTTATGTACTGCCCCCCCCCCCTCCCATACCTAAAAATTAAAGTAAAAATGTACTGTTGTTTATTTCTTGTTCAAAGTTATTAACAAGAAACCTTTAATTGATTATTTATTAAGAAAAATAGCAAATTTATTAACAAGATACCCAAATCGAATATTTTTATGACAAGAGCATTATTTCCAAACACTTTAAATTATTTTAAAATACTGTGTATAATTTAATATTTTCATTAATAAACATCATTTATGCCGCCATAAATGAAATAAACCATTACAGGGCACAAAATTATCGTTTTGTTTGGGTTTGATAACAGGTGATGCTTTAAAATTGAGAAAGCATAGGTTCATTTTTTATCCAAAAATACTCAATTCGATATGAGTACATCGATTTACTTATTTTTGAGTACTTCATTTTTTTCAGTGCTAATATAGTAAATTTTGTCTTTCTTTTCAATATTAGGATAATTAGGATAACATACAGCAATTTTCAATTTTTTTGTGAATTTTGTATGCGGTTCTGTATTTCGCAGTTATTTTTCGACATTCACAGAAGAAATGCAGTTTAAATCTTTTAGTCCAATATAGTGGTTTATGTTATCTGCTATTTTTGATATTTTAGTGTTTTTCGACGATTTTTTGCGATTTTCCCACTTTTAGTAAAGAAAATGGGTTTCAATCTTATAACCCAATATAGAAAATGCTTTTCAATGAAGTTTGTCGTAATTCGTGCAGCGATTTTTTAATTTTTCGTGATTTTTTTATTTTTTTTTCTGAGTTTTCTCGCGTTTTGGGCTATTTTTTGGAGGGTCCGGGCAACGCCGGGCGGATCGTCTAGTATTTAATAGAGTAAGATTAACAAGCAGCCAGAATTAAAAAAAAGTTACTTTCCCAATCAGTTCTAGATAAATAACTCATTATGTTTTTTAACATTAATCCTTAATTAGTTTAACTAGTATGATTGAGAAATTCGTTAGCGATTGAAGTTAAATGAATTTTTGATCTATAGTCTATGAAAAGGACTGCACAAAAAGTTAATCGGTCAGACGTCCGCCATTAATAAAAACAAAATCTCTGATTCTGAATGTTTAACCTAATTCAATTTTGCATCACCCTTGTAATGTTTGCGTGCTTTTAAATCGAAGTAGTTTGAAAGTATTTATGTATAATAAAAAACAGTCTGTGGGTGAAAGTGTTAACCAAGAGTATCAGGGGTCAATAAATGGTTTTTTTTTTTTTCACTCGAACCTGAAACAATTAGTTTATTCAATCTCATTTTATAAGAAAGAATTAGCGCCAACTTCGAAATCAAAAAATCAAATTTTTTTTCCTCGACGGGGGGCAAAGTATGGCTGACAAAGGAGCCAATTCCCCCACGGACCACTCTTTAGCGCAACCCTTGAGCGGGCATAGCATTTCTGGTGTACTTGTCCGGAGGCACTGGGCCTTCCAACTCTAGGTTTCATTGGATAGATTAAAAAAAATATATAAAACCATACGAATTCGACGGTGTACGCTACTGAAGACAATAAGGACCCAAGCATTAGTATTGATTTGGAAGATTTTTGTTTAAATATATAAAATCCTTCAACCTTGATTATAGGTATTATCACGGCCCCGGGGAACGCCTGGCATATCAGCTAGTATGTTAGATATATTAATTAGAAAATGAGACTATTCAGTATATTGAAATTAATGATCAAAGAAATGCCATTCTAAGCAAATTTGAACAACAACAACAACAATAATAATAATAAATGCATTTAATTTTTTCATTTATAACTTACGAAACGTTTTTAATCTTATCTTATTAAATTTCTAATAGACACATATTATTTGCGGTCGCTGGAATGAATTTTTAACAGAAGCGCACAAAGAACTAAATAGAATATTATTCGTTTTCATAATGTCGTCGTGTCGGGCCTAAATGTGTGACGGAAATGTGGTTGAATTCTCTTTTCTTAGACTAAGATTTAAAAAAGTTTAAATTAAACGTATAGCAATTTTATGCAATTTCCTGCGTAAAAGCTGGACATTCAGAGTACGGCGTAAGGATTTTGAGCATCAGGTCTCAGGAGGCCTAAAAATCGAGACACCTAGCAACACTATTTCAATCCTTTAAAATTTAATTTTTTTTAACCTTGCATATCGTGCTCGTATACCGGGTGAGCCAAAAGTTCGTTAAAACTTTAAAAACTCATAAAAAAGGAAGAAATTATGATAAAGGAGTGCGGTTTGCAAGAAAGGGCTCACAAGGTAGTCGGAATTTTTTTAGCAGAAAAAAAAAAAAAAAAAGTTAAAAAATCCCATGTAGAGGGCGCTGACGACCCGAAACACAATGATCAGTACAACAGTTCTGTCGTAGAATGTTCTGGAGGTAATGTTGAATATTTGTTATTTTAAGAACAAATGAATGGAGCATATTGTTATGCTGTTCATTGTGTTTCGGGTCGTCAGCGCTCTCTGGATGTGATTTTTTAACTTTTTTTTTTCTTTTTTTTTTTGCTGCTAAAAAAATCCGAACACCTTGTGAGCCCTTTCTTGTAAACCGCACTCCTTTATCATAATTTCTTCCTTTTTTATGAGTTTTTAAATTTTTAACGAACTTTTGGCGCACCCAGTATATTAGAATCAACCAACGAACGTACCGATTTCTAAAGTGCTTCGGAAAAATTTTTGACGTTTGAAAAATGTCGTTTCGCAACGACACTATATATACATAACTTTCCAGTATTTTTTCCACGCTTTGATTTAACTAAATTTGTTCTTATATTTAAAGATATAATTTTGTAATTCATTTTCTACTTACAATTCCATACTTGTAGAAATTGTGTACATTTCAGTGTTACTGATATAAATAAAATATTTTCATATTTTAAGAACTTCATTATCAAATTATGATTATACGTTCATAAATCCATTTCAAAGACCTGAACTGTTATTTTAAATAATTCGTTTTTTTTCTTTCCTGTTTGCATATATACTTTTTAAAAACTGAACAAAAATAAATTTAATAAAATAAATTTAGCAGTTTGAGCTTTCTACTATGCATAAACAAAAATGACGAAATTTTCCATGTTCCTAACCCACGCCAAAGTCACGTACTATAACGAAAGCTTTTGTGCAACTTGTGTTTCAGTCATGTAATTAAGTAAAATATTGAATGTTAGGAAAATAATGCTGGAAAAAATATTTTTCTCATATTTATTTTCATTAAAAATTATTGGTTCCGACTACATTTTAAAATTTAAAGTAAGAAAAAGATGTTTGAAGTACAATTTCGAAAATAATGTACAACTAGATTAGGATAGATAAATAATAATAATTAATTGAAAACTTACTTTCTGGAGAATTGCGGGGAGATGAATCTGCAAACAAATATATTAAAATTATTAACTAATCACTGATTTCTATATTTGATAGATAATATGAAAATGAAAATACA
This sequence comes from Maratus speciosus, assembly GCA_963932465.1. Taxonomy (NCBI): domain Eukaryota; kingdom Metazoa; phylum Arthropoda; class Arachnida; order Araneae; family Salticidae; genus Maratus; species Maratus speciosus. The sequence continues at coordinate 833,075 of CAWVRF010001568.1, read as the reverse complement.
TAAAAACATGCATAACACACATATTATAACAATATCAAAAACTGCTAGAAAAAAAATTATTTTATTCATACAGTGTAAAGGTGATAAGTAAATAAATGTTGAAAAAGGATATTTTCAGCATTTATCCTCCACAGATGATGATTTTTTCGTATTTTTTTGTACAGCCCTGTGCATGATCGACATATTTTTAAACAAAATACATAATGAACAAAATTTTACATCATCTGGAAAACATATAACGAAGCTGAAATGCATTTTATGGCAATCACCATCCAATAATCACAATTTAACCATCTGCTATTCTTCAGCAATGTGCAATGAATATGAAACTATTTATATTATACTCCTAAGCCATAGTATAGTAAAATTTATTTGATCTGTAAATCGCTAACTCATTTGAAATCGCAATTTTATCATTTCCTGCAAATAGAAATTAATCAATATGAACTTTTTTGGGACACCGTGTGCATGTGCAAGGTATCCCAAACGGATTCAATTGCGCTTGAATTTATTTCATGTTGGAGATGTGTAGGTAATGTAAATTTCAAAAGTGTTTACAATACGGTAGTAATGAAAATTAATTAGTAATAATTAATTAGTAATGAAGATTTTGATGTAATAGTCGTGCTACTAATTTTTCAAAAAAATTTTTATACAGTCCTTTGCGCCCTATAAGTTATAGTATATATAAAAATGTCCTGGTAGATCACTAATTGAATTGTACGTTTTACTATCCGGTCCCGGGCAAAACGCATAACTGGAGTTCCATTGTATTTAGAAAACGTTTATCCATATTTTGACAAGTAAAACAATAAAAAACACTTGTGTAAAATCAAAACACTCTGGGTAATGTTTTGTTGAATTTTATGAAATTTTGGTGCTTTCTCGCACTAAAAAGTTGTCTGTTATTTTTTTGTGACGGAAAGCTTCAAAAGTTCATCGTCTCCGAAAATGTTGGAATAGAATTTTTACCGTTTCGTTTGTCAGGGCATGGAGATTATTTGTCTAAATAAAATTCATGCGACCCAGGGACCGAGTTGAGCAAATTTGTAATTGCAATTACTTGCATTGTAGTTACAATTTAATTGTATGTAATCCAATATAGTTAAAATTACATGCCGTAAAATATTATTGTAGTACTGTAGCCGAAACCACCACCCTTCCCATTATTTGACGAAATTTCTGTGCTTGAATATGTATAACTATAAGCAATTACATACAATTGAATGTAATTACACTGCAGATAATTAGAATTACAAATCTGCCCAGGGAACATAAAAAAATTAAAAAGAAAAAACTTTTTAAATAAATCGAAAGACTATTTTCTTCAAAGATATATTAATTCGCACCTTAGTTTGAACACGTTTTGCAATTTGCCTATGGACTTCTATGAGGTAAGACATTAAAGCGCATTTCAATCATTTTAGGACACCCTCTAGAATTACTATACACTACATAATATACTAAAATTTAGTCAGTTTTAAAAATACAAACATAATCAAAAACACACTACATCTGTCCCATTACTTCTCCAGGTTCTCATTACTAACACAGCATATTTTTGCGACCCTGTAAGTGAACATGAGATGTTACATGACAAATTTTCAGTAAAGTAGGTGTTATTGTCTATTATTTAAAACAATATCGCTACAACTAATAAAGTACCCGAAATAAGTGAAGTTATTTTGTGTATTAAGATCTGTAGTGGGTCATTCCATGGTAACATATATTACATTTAAAACAATTTACTTCAGTAATTTTAGTAATTAAAAAAATATTCAAAATGTAAAATTGACATGATTTGTTAATTAAACCTATTCAAAGCTAAATTTAGATGAAAATTACCTAATTTTAGGTGTTATTTCTTGATCTCTGCAGTTATATTTATTAAGATAACTGACATTAGTGAAAAAGGAACGTAAGTTACCATAAAAAATATTATTTTAATTCTCACGTTTTTAGATAATTTTCATTCAAATTGAGCTCTGGATAGGTTTAATTAATAAATCATGAACTTTACATTTGGATGTATTTTGGTGTTACATTACTAAAAGTATCTCCGTAAATTGTTCTAAATGTAACACAAGTTACCATAGAATGACCCGAATGCGGAATTTTAAATTTGTAGAAAAACAAAAACGTGAAATCAGTATTTAGAATATTTTGCCGAAATAATAAGTATTAATATTATTTTAAGCAAAAGATACCGTTACGATCGAGAAAGTACCTAATAAATGAGTATTTTTTGTTTATTGTATTACATCAGGTATGCCGGTGCAGCAGTTTGACATGCAAAAAGTACGAATTTTTCCACGCTTCCATTATTCCAGTTTTCATTTCCACAAAAAGCCAATTTTGGCCCAGACAATGGGATCGGAGTGCCATTTTGCCATGTTTGTTGACGTTCATTATCATTGTTATTTAATATATTGGCTAATTTTCAAAAAATAAAAACCCTGAACATCAGGTGCATTCGGGAATGACTTTGTCTATCCTCATATAAATATTCAAACCTATACGTGGAGTAGATTTCCCCTAGCTATCACCGAAAAAGAGGCACACTCAGAGACAAAAATCCTCTTTTTAATAATATAGATAATTGATACTGGTTTCGAAATTCAAATAAAAATGTGTTCATAAAAAGAAAAAATCGAAAAAATTATGAATTGTAACGTATGAATTTTATTAACAGCCGGGATTTTAACAGAAATTAATTGCCCGAAGCTATAAGCATGCGAAACAAAAATTACAATTCACTCCTCTTAGTGGCTATTGAGTTATGCTTAAAAAACTTCCCGTACATGTTTTCAACCGATTACAAACGTATTTAACATTAGGAGATTTAAACTTTACTCTTACTTAATTCTAAAGTACTTGACCGAATGACTTATTGTTGGGTATTCTAAGATAAAATTTTCCAGAAAAGCCGAACAGGAGACCAAAATTAGGTGTTCGTATTGAAGATTCCAGAATTTGGTAATATTTCAGTATGAAGATCCTCCTAAGTTTGTTTCCTTTTAAACATAAATTGAAAGAATATATAGAGGGGTGATTGGCTTACCTTAGGACACTTTACTTTTTTTTTTCATTTACATTCATCAATTGTCAAAATTTTATCTGGTATTCATTCTTTTAACCTTTGCTTACATTATAAAATAGCTTTTTATCTTATATCCATTATAGAAAAATTTAAGAAATATATTTATTAAACTTGTGCTTTGTCCCACCTGGCCGCCTTGGGACAGTAAAAAATAGATCTGAAAACTTCAATAATTGAATTACAATGTACATGGAATTGTTTGTTCAGGAAAAGAAATTTATTTTAACTGAAAAGACAGTTCAGTTGATAAAATATTTACAGCAACTTTCTGAATATTGTCAGCATGAATTGCTGCATTTTTTTTTTTTTTTTTTTGTATTCTAAATTTCCAATCTTTTCCATTGATAAGCCTAATGACTTCTTAAAAGAAGAAATACTAGCTATTAATAAATACATGTGTAGTTTAAATAAAAAATGTTTTAAACACAATAACTTTTTGTTAAAATATTTCGAATAAAAGTTAGCTAGGCATATCGTGTGTCCCAAGGAGCACCATATACCCACTATGAAATTTTAGAATGTCATGCTGTTAAGCTTAGCACTAGAACCGATATTATACATAAGTTTTACAGAGAAAGCTTTAAATTCCATTATATTACCCTTTATTTCAAAATATTTTAAATCAAATTCCACTTTGCAGCTAATCAAACTTTTACATGAAAGTTACTCGACATGTTTGTAAAATAAAGATCTTAATAAATTCTCGCCTGCTTCATTAATGGAACAAAACATGTCTGAAAGTTTGATTGTGCTGCTATCTATCTGCATCTGCAAGAGCTAAGAGTTAATTTAAAATCTAGGGCAAAAACTAAAGCTGTCCCGAGGTATACTGTGACCCAAGTGAGCCACTCTCCCCTAATTTCGAATCTAATATCTATTTCCGTTTTTTATGGGAACAATTGGTAATTACAATATATGGGATGTGCTCTTTTTTTTAATTGGGTAACTGTACATTAACCACCTCTAATTAAACGTTGGTTTATAAATGCCGTAGTTACTGAAGTTAAATTGTCTAAGTTAAACTGGAAAGAGTATTACAACAGTGGAAAATTTGAAAGTTCATTCTCTATGCTTTACTTTTTATTTTCATTTTATATGCTAGAGATTAATTTGTAGAAAAGGACCAAAAAAGGGAGCTACAAAAAATATGGGAAAGTCTTGTGACATACTTTGACAATTTGAGGGATTTATATTCAGATTGATCATTGAAGTTTTTATATGAATAATTTTGTTACTATATAAATTATTGTATGACTTAGTATTTAATATTTTAAGAGGCCAGCCTTAAAATATTAAAAGTTAGTGAATGTGATAATACTTATTATTCAAAGACGTTAGTATCATTTGTACAAATCTTTAAAGAAATGCTTTCACAACTTTTGTATGAGATGACGAAGCAATGCAGGGTGTCAAATAAATCCGTTCACATTCAAAATATTCATAAAAATCTAACAAATTTTGGTATCGGAGTGTTGTTTAAACCATAATACCTCCAAAATGTTGTATGTTTATGAAAAGAGGAAAAAACAAAGCTCAAGATTTCTTTGAACTTTTTTTTTAATTATTGGCTTATAGTAATTCCGACCATTTGACAAGTCTTAAGTTTCACGCCACATTTCGATACGACAAAAATTTGAAACAGAAATGAACTTATAGCAACTTTCTTTTTCTATTACTACAGACAATCCTACTCTGACTCGTATACTGGGAGCAGACCGCACTCCCATACGACAATTTATTATATTTATATCTGAATTATTTAATTGTATAAATATCTGAATTAATTGTATTTATATCTGTAAATTTCATATCTGAACGTACTTATGTGTCTCCTTAAACTATTTAGTTTTACAAAAGTCAAGTCAGTGACAAGTGTTATGGTGCAAACCGCATTCCAATACAAAAAATTGGATCATTTTTATAAATATTTGAAATCTCGACGTATTTCTGGGTCTCTTTAATATATATATATATAACCATTATAAACCAATAAAAATTATCAACAACTAATGTGAATATATAAATAATAAAGGAATTTATTCAAACTGAAAATTATGTATAAACCATTATAAAATTATTTTAAACAGATCCTTTATAACAAGAGCAACATGGAATTAAAATATAGTAAAGATAAAAAAAAAAAATGGAAATATTTGTGGAACCAAGGCAGAATCATCAGATATCATAAATTTGGCGTAAAAGCTCTGATAATTTTATGTGATATGTTACAATTTGCACTCCGATCCGATAATTTATTAAAATTTTACGAATTGCTGAAATGCAAAATAACTTGCGGAATGTCCTATACATATGGTTTCAAAGAAGTGAGCAGACAACATTCAGTCGTATGAGCTATTGTAATAGGATGGATTAGCCACATTGACAACTAGTAGTAGGGGAGAGGGGGCACATGTGAACAGTACATATTTCACTCAGTTAATTTGAAATAAAAGAATTTAAAAAATTACCAATTGATGGTAATACTGGTACCATCTTTTGGCTGAATTTTCAGAAGAATAGGCCATTTTGATTTCTGGTAGCTGTAATTTGTTTGTTTTAGAAGGTGTGAAGTAAAAAAGTCTTCTAAGTTATTGAAGTAAAAATTCATTCAAGACATTTTTTAAAGAAGAATATCAGCATTGTATTCTATAGTGCCATTAATTAGGTAAGTCTACAAAAAGTTTTGTCTCCTTATTTCAATTAAAAATATCTTTTTTTGTTATATGTTAGGCTGAAGTTGGTAGGTGGGGCATTTGTGAACAGAACATATGGGGGCAGATGTGAACAGTTCACAAGTGTATTTTTTAAGTCTGTGAATTCTTTTTTTTTTTTTTTTTTTTAGTTTAAAATTTAATTACTCTTGTCAAACATTGAGCTATATATTCAACGTTTATAGGATTGCTTCACAGTTTTAATTTACTGGAAGTTAGAAAATATTTAAAAGTGACTCAAAAGGAGTGGGTACATTAGTGTACAATTTTACGAATAATTTCTTGTATCTATGTTGAAACATTTATTGATTTTTTCACACAACTAGAAAGAGGGCATCTAATTAGTTTTTATCGCAGTTTTTATTCACAAAAATTTATTTTTGTCTTATTTATGCATGTGTTCACATGTGCCCCAGCTATGTTCACACCCTCATAGCATGCATGGTCACGGTGACGTCGCTGTGACGTCACTGCAAGTCACTGTGGTCATGTCACATCTGTGACCGAAATGCCACCACTCAGTGATGTCACATTGTGACTGAAATGTGAACTTCTTAGAAAACTTTAAAAGCTTACGAAAATTCTTCAAAACATGTTACTTTTTGTAAAATTATATTTTTCTGGCAATTAAAAAAAATTGTGACGTCACTGTTATGTCACTGCTATGTAACGTACGTCACGTCACATATGTGACAAAAATTATGAACTTCAAAAATCTTTGAAAATGAAGAGAAATATTTTAAACAGCCACGAGTTACAGCGGCATAAGGAATGAAAATATATTAGTGGATAGCAAATGGTAAATTCCGTCACTAAAGGGGAGAAGGGGGGGGGCATAATAAATAAAGTGCACGGTACAAGCATTAATAAACTAAATTTTTAGGCTATATTTTATCAATTTCATATCTAAGACAGTGAATGTATACTTTTTCATGATTTCAATTTTATCTAGCATTTGAATAATATATTTACAATTACGAATATTAAATTTATACACTTTACATACTTAGTTTGCTGGGAGGAAATTTCTCTCTTTCTTTCTTTTTTTACCGACCAGAATTATTCGAAACACTTTTGTGGTTTCAAACTAAAAATTTTCTATTACAGTTAAGTCTGCACCTTTTAATGAGCATGTAGAAAGAGTCTCCAGAGTTTAGTCATCTATGCATTTCTTGCTTTAGAATATTTTTATAATTTGTATTCAAGTCGTAAATTCTACTTCTTTGAGACTTTTAAAATAAAATTAGCATTTTCCGAAAATAAAAGAAATATACAAAATTTGTGCAAAACAAACTTTACTTTAAAAAAATAGAAAAAAAGGGGAGGGGGGGGTGTGTCGTTATTACATTAAATTTATTTTTACACCTTTTAAAAATTTAAACAATGTTTTATCTAATAAACTCTAATTATGAATATTATTATTATAATTATTTAGAAAAAAGGAACTTTACAATACATTTTAACTTGAATTATTTGGTACGGATAAAAAGAAAAGATTAAATACATTGGACATTTCTTTAAATACAAAATTTTAATGAATGATACTTTCAGAAAATTTCTGCGCGTTCAAATTCCATATTTCTTGTATACAAAAACAAACAATCTGTAACAAACCATCTGCTCGAAAATCGTCTGCCCACAGAAAAATAAATATGAGAATACGCGGAAAATAGTTCACTTGTTTTAGAACAACACTTTAAGATAAGGAAATGACCATTTTAGGATACACGGATATTAATGGAACGTGCATGTAAGTTTTATTTAATTTAAATATTTTATTCCTGGTTGTAAATTATGAGTTAAATAGTTATATTTGTAAGAGACTGATCTTTAACTGTCAGAAGCGATATTTTCCAATTTGATAACTGTAAAGAAAAATATTTTAATCTGCCATCGCTTGAAAAAAAAGAAAAAAAAACTGCGCAGAGACATTCATGCCTACATTCATACCGGAATTAATATAAACATTAATTTACTCTTACTTGAGATTGAAAATGTATGGAACGACAATGATTTGGAATTATTTTATCGGCTTCTTACTATTTTTTGATTACTAACATTTATAGTTATTATTTTGGGGTTAAATATGATGTTCGATTATCATGAGATTACGAAACTGCTAAGGATTAGAAATTAACATTATACTGGGAAAATGTACTTTTAACATATTACGGTAGTGAAACATTTGAAAGAATTTTCTTTTAGTGCTAATAATATTTTAAATTATCTTTTAAAATCCTAAATCTTCAAACCAATGTTTTCAGATTTAACATTTGCAAAATTATAAAATAATAGGAATTCCTTATACCATATGGAAATATTTTTGAGATATTGTTAAATCTAATAATGCATTTAATTTATCTATTGTAGTTTGCTGTTGTTTAACAGTACAATTATAAATACTAATTATTATTTTTAGTGTTTTTCAAATTGGTATATTTATTTTTTTAATTGTATGTAAGCATTTTTTCTGTTTGTGATTTTAATCAAACATTTAATTATAGACATTCTGAATCGGTTATTAAATTTTCTTCTATTGTAAATTAATTTTCTACGTGTATGATTCGGGTAATTATTGGCACTAAAAAGTAAAATATGATATTTAAGCATTGAAATAAAGTATTTTTCATGCCTGATAGGAAGTTATAGATTAAACTGCTTTAGTATATATTTTTTAAAAGTTCATATAATACAGGATACATAATGTAGGACACAAGTTGAAAAGTGCTTATGACTTCGGTTTGTCTTTCCGTCTGTCCGTCTAGCAGTCTGTGCGCAATGTAACTCTCGAAAATATACTCGGATTGCCCTGAAATTTTTGGATGGTATTGATGTTTACCATCGCACGGTACCTATTTGTAATGAAGTTTGTAGCATGCTTTGTTCATTTACAGGGACAGCCAAAAGTTTTCCGTTACATTACGGCCTATGGGAAAAAGTCGTTTCAAATGATTTTTTATGATTTTACGCACGCTTTCAAACAGAATAAAATTTATATGCATTTATGAAGTGCACTAAAATATGCATTCTGTTGACTATGCGATGCAAAGAATAGTTATTGTTCATTTACAGGACTAAAAAAGGAATTCAAATACATAATGATATAGAGGTGGAGGGAATTGTTTGCGGCATACTTTAATTATGTTAATCTATTTCATATATAATGAAATTGGAGTATGTCGCTGAGGTTTACATACTATAAATTATTTCATGTATAATACGAATAATACGTATATAGCATTTACAGGGACACACAAAATCTTTCAGATACCATATTGTATCCGAAGTACTGTTCATTAGCGATGATTGCTGGAAATATATTTTTAATTATGATATGCACTTTTATGATTCACTATATTTATGCATAGTGTATGGTGTATATAAATGCTATAATTCTTATACAAGGCTACACAAAAGTATTCGTAAGGATTACTGGGTATGAGCGCAAATTGCTTAAAGGTGGTTTTTAAATGAGTTATGCTTTTTTTCGCTGAACTGCATTTCATTTACCAAGAAATATTTGTAGAATATAGATAAAATGATATAAAGGGTCACGTAAAGAATTGGATACATGGCCATCTATATATTATAATTTCTGGAAATGTGATTTCAGCAGTTTTAAGAGTGTCTTAGTTTGAATTAAATTTTAACTAAATAGTGGCGTGTAATAAAGATTTTAGGTAAACTACAGGGTTGTACAAAAGTATTCAAGTATGTTTCCATACATTAGTATAAATTGCTGAAAATGAATTTCAACCTGTTAGGCGTTTTCTTGCTAAACTAAATTTTCCCATTATATAGTATATATACACTTAAAAAAATGGGTACTCAAAATTGAGTAAAAAGTACTCAATTTTAAATGCGTCACATGCACAAAATAGCTCCGATCCAAATGTACTCAAAGTTGAGAAACACATGTACTCATTTTTTATTCCATGGCTGTGATCAAATATGAATCGTTATGTACTGCCCCCCCCAACCCCCCCCCCCTAAAATGTAAAGTAAAAATGTACTGACACTTATTTCCCGTTCAAAGTTCTTAACAAGAAATGTTTAATTGATTATTTATCAAGAAAAATAGCAAAATTCTTAACAAGATACTCAAATCGAATATTTCTGTGACAAGAGCATTATTTCCAAGCAATTATTTTTAAAATGCTGTGCATAATTTAATATTTACATTAATAAACATCATTTAATGCCGCCATAAATGAAATGAACCATTACAGGGTACAAAACTATTCGTTTATTTGGGTTTGATAACATGTGACGCTTCAAAATAGAGAAAGCATAGGTTCATTTTTGATCCAAAAATATTCAATTCAATATGAGTACGTCGGTTTGCTCATTTTTGAGTACTTCATTTTTTTCAGTGTATCAACCTACAGATCAAATAAGGGCTGTTCAAAAGAATTGGAAAACATATTTGGCTATGGACGGTAACTGCTGAAATCAGTTTTTCAAATGTTTTATGCGTTTTCTAAAATGTTTACTTAGTTATCTTATTTACGTCATTTCCCTAAATTACGATGTCTTGTTAAAGCATTCAGAAAGTGTTGGAAAGTATTTTATAATCTATGCTTAACGCATGATTTTTCTTACTCGTTTTTTTTTCTATTTCCCAGATCAGTCTTTTCCTATAAAGCATACCAAATCTATTTAGCTCATATTCACAAAGTACAATATACACGGGAATAAAAAATTTAAATAAATATTGCTTATGCCGCTCTATAAATAATAGTTGTATTAATATCCGTTAGTTTCCATGTTCGTACACTGCAAATAGAGGCGTCTTAAATTAAGACACATATGTGACTGAAAAAGATATTCAGACACTTAAGTGTCTAAATTTGAAATTTCAGACATCACAGATGTCTAAATTTAAGATACATAAGTGTCTTACTATGATCATGGCATAAATGAGCTGATTAAAATGTCTGAATAATGGTGATATATCTGAAATTAAGACATTTAGAAATTTAGACACTTAAGTGTCTAAATGCGATACAGTTGTATCATATGTGTGATAACTGTATGTATAAATGTATTGCAATTTGTATGCCAGCACTACCAGAAAATTGTTTTCGAATGGATAAAGGATGTTTAAAATATTTTTATCCATTAGATTTGGTATTATTTTATTTAAAAAAAGTAATTTGATTAGATCATGGGACATCTGGAAAATTAAAATAGATCGCTTACTAAAGTTTTGGGACTAAGTTACTTTTGACGCAATAAATAAATCAGTAATTGCTTTTCACAAAATATATTTATTTCCAAGGAAGGGTCAACCCCCCTCCCCTCTAAATACTAAGAGATGTACCGGTAGAAAGAAATTTAGGGAGGGGCAAAATTTTGGAACAGGTGTGCCTGGGGTCAACAGCGTAATCTGCTTTTCTAAAATGCAGAACATAAACATGAAATAGGCAAACTAAGAATATTTTGTCAGAACTCCTTGTGCAAGAAATTTTTAAAGATATCAACATAAAAATAAATATAACAAGTTGGAAATTGCACGTCAAACGTGGCAAATGAGGTGCGTTCGTACTATAACTAGTTTTATAAGTATTTTTTGCACTGCATATTGTACTGAATGTATATTTTACTGCACTTCATAAGCGCATATCAATTTCATTCTTTTTGAAAAGCTGTAACATCATTAAAATGCACTTGAAATAAATTTTTTCCATTGGCCGTAATGTAACGGTAAACTTTTGACTGTACTAATTAAAGTATACATCCGATTTTCATAAAATTTGAAATGACTCGACAAAATTATGCAATAATTATATATTTTAAATTTCGAACAAATCGGTTGGGTAGTTTTTGCGCTGTTATAGACGGACAGACAGATGGACTGAACGACGACTATAGGTACTACGTATTTATATAATTAAGAACGCATCTAAAAATTTAACAATTAAGAGATAGTAATCGTTCAAAAATAAGTTTCAAACGACAGTTTTGAAAATAGAGAACTTTTTTTTCTCAATGGACTCTTCCCCCCCCCCCCCACACACACACACACAAACACCGTTTGAGATAAATTTGAAATATATGAACATCAAAAGAAGAAAAGAATTAAAATTGTCTTCTACGAAATGTTCAAAGGAGGGTGGGTTTCTCTGAAGTAAAATTCTTAGTAACATTTTCCCTTAACGTAAAATTATTCGATAGCCATTTGTAAGAAAAGAAATATCATTCATTTTTAATTATCAGACATAAAGAAAACATAATTGATTCAATTTCATTATACTCAAGGTTCTTCTACAATATTATACTGGGAGGGAAAATATTTCTTCAGTTCTTCCTTATAACCACCAGAGGGACTCTCAGTTGCGCATGCGTCATGCGTTTTAGATGTGTTTCGTTCTAATGTACGTTGTAATTCAATTTCAAACTGAAAGTTTATTTTGACTTTATTCATATTTTGTGGATTGTGAAGTTCTGTGGATTAATTCGTATCGACTTAGTGTTTATTCGTAATCATTTTATGAATAATACAGTGTTATTAGTCTTCTGTTCGTCAAATCTGTTAAATAGAAGCTTTTGTCTGGCAGATTCTATTTTAAGAGTGAAAATATTTCACCCTTTTAATATAGTTAGCCGGATGTATACAGGAATTTTCGTTTTAAAAGATCCAAGTATTTCTCCCTCACGGATCATTAACCTAGCCACCAGTTGAAATTGACGCCCCCTGTGCGGGTATAATTTTGGATACCTTACACCTTTTTCCAGGTAAGTGGAACCTAGACCATGTATTGCAAACTCTCCGTAAATGTTTTCTCTTTAAATGGAACCCTTACACAAGTCTCTAGCTTTATTAGTTTCTGAGTTATACCAACATTTGTTTAAAGCATTTTGTCTGTTGAATTTCCGTGTTAAAATTTTATCTTGCTAATAATTAAGTTTCTGTTCTTAAAAACATCTGCAATCATGTTTCTATATTATTTTATAACCAATGTTATCCTTAAAATCAGTTTTAATGAGTCTACAGGATGTTTTTTGCAGTTATTGAATTTATTGACTTACGCAATACTAAGCCTTCTTCTCGAACAGCATTTGTTAATGTTTACTTTGAAAAATATAGAAATCGAATGAAACCAAAGGTTTATTATGTGATATGTACTGGAATGCCCATGTCTTTATAGCAACCATCCCAATTTAATAACTGTTTTTAATTATTATATTATGTATGCTTAATTATAAGTATTTAAAATTATACAGTTTGAACATCCATTCAACGCCGTTATTCAACCATATCATTCGATTTTTCCTATCGTAAGCAAAACCCGCCGATGATTCATCTGGCATCGCTACACTGGAAGGAGAAAAAAAAATATATAATGTCAATAACACTCTAATGATTTAGAGAATGATTACACTTTATCTCTTTAGCTATTTTATTAAGCTTTACTGATTATGTGCAGATTTAAGACAAAGTTTGAAACTGGAAATAAATTTTTCTTTATCTTATTAAAATATAATATTTATTTATTGATAGTTAAATAGCTCTTGTGATTATCATCTGATCTATATTTTTAAAAAATTGCCCATGTGTAAATATAAATTTTAAAGAAGACTTAATTTTTAAGAGGGCACAGGACCTTTTAACCTTTCAAAAAATCAGTTTTCTGTTTCTGTGTTATTCCGAATGTTTTAAAATTTTTCAACAATATGCAAAAAACCCCATTCAAAATTGAGTTATAATCATTTATAGACGGAGAGTTGAAGATCCGTTAGATATCGAAACTTTAAAAAGCGTTTTCTCATATTAGCAAGTTTGAAGTTTGTGCTTTTGTTGTTTCTTCAAACTATGTAAGCGCAGCTTTTAAAAAAATAAACAAATATGCGTTTCTTTATAGTCTACATGCTAAAAAACCCAAACATTTTGTTTATTTATTTGTTTGAACTTGAAAAACTTGAAATATTTTACTTTTTTTTATTTATTTTGTGCTGAAATTGAATTTTAAACCAAATTTTTTGCGTATATTTTTTATTTAATGTGTATATTAGGTGTGTTATGATTCTATTTTGTTCAAAATTTGTTTTCTATATGCATAATTTAGAATTTTATCATGCGTGCAGCACTTAGATTTTAATTCACGCATTAGTGATATGACGGCTTACATTTAAAATTTAGATATTAATTTTGTATATACAATATTTATTTTTCTGGATAATATTATAGTTATGAATATATATTTGAGGCAGAAAGGGGGAAAAAAAGATCTTAATTGCATATTATTTGCGTTTTGGTACCTTGAAAAATGCTTTGTTTTTTATCGTTTCGAGATATTCAAAGATCGTGCATCTTATAATATGATTTTTTGTGTGTGTGTGTGTGTTGGTGTTGGGAGGGAGGGGGGGGGGATATTTGTCATGCAATTTTCGTAAAGCAAATTTTTCGCAATTGTGATGCAATTTTCGTAATTTTTTTTTAAAAAATCTTTCGACATTGCACTGATTATAATGATATTTTGAACTTTTAGAGTAGGACAGGATTAGAAACAAAAAATATATATATTTATCGAAATACTGTAAAAGTTCTCAACAGCGGACACCTGGGGCCTGCGGAATTTGTTCGATAATCAAAGGTGTCTGCTTTTGTGAAGTAAAAATAAACAAATGTCTGGGTTGTGGATTAAAAAAGGTTGTCGCTCAATAAAGGTGTCCGATATTAGGGAATGTTCATTAACCTTCATAACGGACACTCCCGAATACCGGATACCTCTATTTAGCGAACTTATAATGCAGGGTTGGACTTCTTGTAGATGAAGCACTTGATTAAATAATGGGAAAACTGGGCAGTATCCTCTCACTACGGTTTTAGGGGCCCCAAATTAAACATGCAATTTTTGTAAAGCTTTTATTTTAAATTTGTTTCGACATTGTATTGATTATAATCAATATTTTGAACTTTTAAAGTAGAATAAGATTATAAACTAAATAAATTTTTAAAAAAATCTAAATTCAGTAAAACCTCTCAATCCAGGGCACCTCGGCAACGAATGGCGGACAAATTCCGTAGTAGCCCCCTATTGAGAGGTTTTATTGTATTTAGATAAAAAAAATTTTGTTTTTAATCTTATTCTACTATAGCAGTTCAAAATATTGATTATAATCAGTACAATGTCGATAAAAGATTTAAATTATCAGCTTTACGAAAATGGCATACCAATTTTGAGAGCCCATAAAATGAGGCTGTATGGGGGTGGAGGGGCAGGACCATGGTCAAATATTTTTCCAGGATTCATTGTGGTCAAACATGGCTGCGTATCATGCTTGCAAAATGAAACGGCTGCGATTCAGACGTTTGAAGTGTCTGAAATTCAGACGCAAGAAGTGTCTGAAAAAATTAAGACATTTTAAAATGTCTGAAAATTGAACACTCCATTTCAGTCACTTAAGTGTCTGAATTTCAGACATTTCAATTTAGTGTGTATTTAATAAAGCAATGACAAATCACAACAAATTAAAAAACTGACACATTCTAAATATCAAGCATAGAACTTAATAAAAAAATATGTCCGTTGATAAGCATTGTTTTTTAAGTGGAAAAATGTAAAATGTTTTAGAAGAATAGGACTCCAAAGTAGCGATATTTTGCTAAAAAGTACGGTAAAAAGATAAGATTTTATATTTACAGCAAAATTTTATTTTAAAATTCATCGCTGTATTAATACTTAGAAATTTTTCCAGAAAGAATCATTCGCCTTATATACAATATTTCAAATGAAAATCAAATGTCAAATTAATTGCTTAAAAGGAGCAAAGGCCAACATTGTGAAAAAGATTCCATGCCGGGACTCGAACCCGGGCCATCAGTGTAGCACACTGACATTCTATCGACTAAACCACATGGAACGACGCCCAGCCCGTAAAATTTCTCACTATTACATGTTCGCAAGGCTACAAACGCAGCATGAGATGGAATATTTATCGTGAGCCACCGACATGGGGTAAACACGAAACTTTATTAAATCCAGCATCGATTGAAACTATATTAATAATTGGAAAATTTTCCAGGGAGAAACATTCGCCCTGCATACAACATTTCAAATTAAAATTGCCTTTTAAGCAATTAATTTGAAATTTGACTTTCATTTGAAATATTGTATGCAAGGCGAATGGTTCTCTCTGGAAAAATTTCCAAGTATTAATATAATTTCAATCAATGCTGGATTTAAATAAGTTTCGTGTTTGCATCATGTGGGTGTTTCACGCTAAATATTTCATCTTTTGCTGCGTTTGTAGCCTTGCCAACATGTAATAGTGAGAAATTTTCCAGCCTGGGTATCGTTCCATGTGATTTAGTCGGTAGAATGTCAGTGTGCTGTACTGATGGCCCGGGTTCGAGTCCCAGCATGGAATCTTTTTCACTATTTGCGTCTTTTAAGCAATTAATTTGAAATTTGATTTTCATTTGAAATCACAGTGTTTATAACAAGTTCGTCACAACTGACACATATTTCACAAATTGGTCACAATGTGACTTCAAAGCATTGTCGCTTTCGTCACAGGTTCGTCACAAAGTTAATGCCAAAATAGTCACAAATGACACACTTTTCACAAATTTGTCACACCGTGACTTCACAGAGTGGTCACAATGTGACGTCACAAACGTCCTCTAAAACGGCCATAACGACCTCGCATTCTAGTCACTGTGACGTCACATCGACGTCACGTGACGTCACATCGACGGTCACAAAATCACAGTGTGACTTCACAACGACGTTGCCGTGACGTCACCATGCCTTACGGGCAACTACCCCTCCACCGGGGCACATGTGAACAAATTTAGACAATTTTTAAAATGATGATATAAGTTAGAAATTCTTGATAAATGCATCCAAAAGTTTCATCAAAAGAACAAACAAATTCTAAATATTCATATTAATCAATTTTTGGTTCAATAGCTCATAACAATTTTGAGAAATAGTTTAAAATGTAAAAATTGTTCACATGTGCCCCCTCTCCCCTATATGCATAAAACGCTATATTATATAATATTTTCAATAACTCAGGATGATAAAAAATGATACATAATCTATTCGCTACTAATTGCTCAAATTTAACTGACTTAAATAATGAGTAAATCTAGGGTAAGCCTTGAACGGAGTTTGTCCTTAAAATAGGGGAGAGCGGGGTACAGTGGACCTCAGTACACAGTGGACCACACCGTATTATTTTACTTATTTTAAAATTTTTAAAGCTTTTCTTTTCGGCTAATTGATAAGAGAACTGGATTGATTACTTATAGCCTTCAGAACACATTGTTAGCTCAGAATGAACCTTTTTATACTGACAAGTTGTTTTGAGCTCCTAAAAGTAAAATTTTTCATCATCATACTTTTCTTTATTGAGTAATTAAAGGTTATGGATAAATAAGATAAAACAACTTTTTTGAAAAGGTAAAACACTGGTCTTTATTTAATTTAAAAGTTTATATGCTTAAAAGAAAACTTTAAATAATATTTTTATGAGTATGTATTGAACTTCAACATGGGGCACAGTGGACCGCCCACTGCTGGGGTACAGTGGTCTGCAATGAATACTCTCCTGTAATGAAGAATTTTCAAAATTTTTAATAATTGCTTATTCTCTATAAAGAAATATTGTTTTAAAATAGTTATTTAACTATAAAATAAAGTAAACACAGAAAAATGACAATTTATATAACCCTACAATGCATAGAGTAGCCATTTGGCAACTTTAAATTTGATGTTATATGTCTTTCAGATTATAATGTAGTCATATGACACTTTAGTTTTCTCCTAAATTATGGATAATAGTTCACGTGTAATTTTAAAAATAAGTTTTCTTGTTTAATGTAGATTTTTTTTTTTTTTTTTTTTTTTGGGGGGGGGGGGGGAGAAATGAAAATAATGCATTGTAGAGTTAACATATTAAGAAATATTTTGTTTTGTATTTACTGCCTTTGAAAAATATAACTGTAGCCCAATAAGTAATAGATGACCTCACTGGATTGGTTATTTATAGCTTCAGAGCACACTGTTAGCTCATAATGAACTACTTTATCCTGACTATTTTGAGCTGCTAATAAATTTTCTATTATCATATTTGTCTTGTTTTATGTTTGCTGATTTTTTTTGTACTTAATAACTTATTTGAAATCACTCCTGTATCTTATATTGTTATTTTCAAAATATAAATTTTTGGATAATTCTTTAGTTTTATGTTTTTTTATTTCAAAATGCTACTTGCAAATTTGTATTATATTATTTTGGAGGTAAAGGGGAAATAAAAAAGGGGAAATAAAATTATAAATAGATTTATATTGTATTTTAGACAATAACTAATAGTGGACCATGTGCCCCAGTGGGTGGACCAGTGTACCCCGCTTCCGGGGCACATTGGTCCACTTTACGGGTCAATATAATTTTTTTTATGAAATATGTATTAGGAACTATGTTCTGCGAAAATTATGAGGCATGTAGAAAGGTTTAGAGAATATTCAAAAATATTTTCAGGGAGCTTGGTCTCTCCATTAAAGAGAAAAAAATGTTAACTACAAAAATGGACCACTGTACCCCGATCTCCACTACACGGAAATGCAGTTGAAGTGCAGAGCCAGTATCAAGCAGCTACTTCTACCCGGCTTATAATCGCTCAAACAAAAGTTTGAGGCACGCGGAACTGGTCAAAATATTCACAGGAAACATCGAGGAAGGCCGTTCCCTTAAAAAAAACCCTGGTAAAAACTTACTACAAAAATTCAAGGAAATCTGTATGGCTTGTGATGTAAAACTGAAAATTGAAGTGTATCAGGTTTTGAAAATATTACATTGGAATTGTCCGATTAGAAAATGAGTCAATGCTCTCAATGAAAATGATTTGGTCCATGGTCCAGAGAGTACATTTTTCGAATACCCTATATAACTCGAATATTTTACAAAATTGGGAAGCCATAAAAAATTTTTCAACACAAGCAAGCATTTTTTTTTTTTTTTTTTTTAATGTTAAAGATTAAATATTTTAGGTAATTAAATGCACATTTATTTAGTGTAAAAGATCTTACACTTTCAACTAACATATGACAATTATTACGAAATTCTGCGGGCAAACTGCAATAAGCCGGTTGATTAAAGGTACGTAAAAATGAACATTCGTTATACAGGATGTCCGGTCTCAACGGTGTCCAATGGCTAATTCCTAAACCGTTCATCATAGACATATAGTTCCAATTACAAAAATGTTTTAAATCAGGTAAAGAAATATTTTAAAAGCGATTTGGATCAATAAAAACCATTCTTAAAAAATTACGAAATTTAAATTTTTATACGGTCCCCCGGTCCTATAAGTTATATTTAGTGAAATTTTCCTTTTACACTGACAAGTAATACAAAAAAAGTCCCGTTATTCTACGATTAAAATTGACCGAGTAATAGCTGTTTAAAGTTGGAGCATATTTTTTGCTGCGAATTGGGGGTCATTCACAAATGTAGTCGAAATATAATTTCGTCAGATATAAAAAATGTTTAGGAGTAAAATTAACATTGCAATATAAATTTGAAATCTTTAATCATTCTGGCATATTAATGGAAAATATACAATTTGTAATAAACATTTAAGAAGAAAGAAAAAACAGAATTTTTGTTAAATAAAATTATTCTAAATTAACAGCCTCAATTCTTTACAAAATGATACGTATTTTAAAATATTATTAGAATGCACAAGCCTGCAAAAGTTGGGTTATGTCAAGTTTTTTAGCTTTTGATAATTGATTCTTATATATTCTGTACTGCTGAATCCGAAATTGACCTTCATTTTTAAATATAATATCAGGATTTTTCGTAAATTGCAAATTTCAAAGTTAAAAAGTTCAATGTTAAAATTGAAGTTCCTCCCCCATTTCGTCGGACCACTCGGCTGTTCAGCTGTAAAAATTCCAGGATAAGCAAAAATGTTGAATATAAATAAATTGAGCTGATGATTTTTGAATGTCATCTTTGACTGACAATCCTGAATTTTCCTGAATTATGGAATCCTGAATGAAGATACTTGAATTTGATATTGTGGAACAGATAATTCCAACCTACAATCTTTGTTAGACAGTATATGTAGCCGACATTAGTCTATTTGTACTTTAGTCATACTTTTTTTAGCTGTCAATTGCCATTGACAATTTCTTTAATTATAAAATTGTTTCTGCAAATTATGTTTCTATATTGTTCAAGGACATGCGCGCAACACATGTATGTCATTGAAAATCCTTAATTAGTCTGTCTTAAGGTGGGAAATCAGGTTGAACAGCCGGAAAATGACAATTTGACCATTACTAAAAAGCTCTGTAGTTTCAAAACCAAATAATGGAATACAACATTTTTTTTCTATACTTTCATAAAATACTAATGGTTTTAAAAAAACATTAATATATATATATATTTCGCAATATTAATTAGTTAAATTTAACTGACAAAACTGACATTTTAAAAATATGATTTTTCAAATATGCATTTTGCGCGCAAAATTAAAAATTCTACTGCAGATATGTATTTAATATTGCATTTATATTTACTTATACTATTATACTTTACACTGAACCTCAATTTAGACTGAGTTTTGTCATAGAAAATTTTTTATTGAATAAATAGACGTAATTTTTTTACTAAATTTAATAAATATGACTTTTAAAGCCATTAATTATGCAAATGAATTTGAATATACTTTTAAATTTAGGTTCCGTGTATAATATAGTAGTATAAGTAAATATAAATGCAATATTAAACATATATCGGAAGTAGAATATTTAAAATCTTGCGCTAAAAATGCATATTTGAAAACTCATATTTTTAAAACGTCAATTTGTCATTAAAATTTAACTAATTAATATTGCTAAATATATATATTTGAATGTTTTTTTAAACTATTAGTATTTTATGAAAGTATAGAAAAAAAATGTTGTATTACATTAATTGGTTTTAAAACTACAGCGCTAAGTAATGTTCAAATTATTGTCATTTTCCGGCTGCTCAACCTGATCTCCCTCTTTAATTAAACTAAATTCTAATTATTTTTCATTAAAGTTATTTAAAGGAATACGTAAACAAAGATTTGTATAATTTATTCTAAAATAGTTGTTTAATTTGAAGAAATATTTACACCTCTAAAAAATTTTTTTAATACTGCGTTAAAATCACAAAATATCGAGCTGCTGAAGGGGATCTCTCCCCCTTAAAGAAATTTAACAAATATGCGTATGTAATGTTTTTAATATTAAATTCATTCTTAATAGTTCCATCACATAATGCGGTATTTTATTTAGCATAATAATAAAAAGTACTTTGCAAATTCAGCTGGAAATGTAGTTCCACATACTCTGAGTATCTGGAAATCAATTTCTTATCAAAATTTTAGTTGGTAGCAGTGCAGAAAGTTTTTAAATATTATTTTCAGATCTTGTATATTAATTGTTATAAAAACTTGTATATATATATATATATATATTTATTTATTTATGGACACAATTTTATTGTGTAGGAAAATACTTTGCATATTTTTAAGAATGTGAAGTCATCGAATTACTGCGTTCTGTGCTGCGTTCGCAGTTCGGGGACAGATGACCATTCGTGAAGAATTTTAATAGATAAACATTTGATTTAAATTTAACAAGTCTAAATTATGTCAATTATTAAAAATACATTTTTAAATTAATATATAAAATTGCAATCTACATTTGAATTTCAGTCATAGAATGTTAACAGTTGGCAAAATAAATCTTATTTATGTCAGTCCTAGTTGTAAAAATGTTGAACACTGAGTTACAGTTAAAAAAAAAAAAATCTTTGAACAAGTCTTTCTTAGTTTTCTTTGGCACGACACATAATGCAAGTTTTATATGCATGTTTTGAACTTTTAACAAACGTTAATGAAATAAGTATGATTTATAATGTTTCAAAACTTATTTGCATAGAAAAAAGATAAAGTTACAATTTTCTTGTGAAGTGACATCTTTCATAACAAGGCAATAATCATAGTTCAGGCTTTGATGTCTATAATGGCGCACTTAAAAAAAAAAAAAAAGTATGCTTTATAATGGTACAAAATTTATTTGCATGTAAATATGGCATTCAATTCTAACTTTACTAAACTGCGATATTTTTCAAAACTATGCACAATACTTCGTGAACTAAAATAAGCATTGACTGGCATTCACACGTATAATATATTAAAATTAACTACGCGGATAAAATGACCCCCTTTTCCCTCCCATTTGTGGAATTAGTGTTAATTTTGTTACTGTAGTAAATAGCATTTCTGTTCAATTGTCTTAATATTTAACCTTTCATGCAAGCTTTAACTATGGTAAAAATGTTCATATTTACTCGAGTGAGCTCATTTTTAAAACACAATCATCAAATTTAGTATCATTTGTACGCGCATGTTCACTTTAGTTTCTGCTGTTTATTTCCAGTTTTGCACAAAAGACACGGTATCCTATAGAATGTTACTTGCAGTTCAGAACGCATGTTATACATTTGCTGATTCTTCAGAAGCAGTATTTTAAGTACTTAAACAGTTACCATTGCGATAATCCAAAAATTAAAGAAAAACGTTTTGCGTCTAAAAATGTCATTCAAGAATAATTATTAATACAGAGAATTTCGTAAATTTGTGAAGAATCTCAAAATTTTTAATTTTGTAACTTTTTTACTAACAACAATTTTTAGGTAACTTTAAATGCGAGGAAAAACATTTTTTTTTTTTTTTTCCAATTGGATCTATTTCTCTATAGATCTAATGTTTAATAATTTCCCATTAGACAATGATAAGAAAAGGCACCCTGTATATAGGGAAGAGCGGGGAGGAATGAGACACTTTACAAAAATAAGAAGATCCACTTTGTTTGACACACACACACAAAAAAAAAATCGATATATATATAATACAAAATCAAACACTTTCTCATATCCTTGAACAATATGGAAACATAATTTGCAGAAAATATTTTATAAATAAAGAAAATGTAAATTTCAAAATGTGCCCCGTTCCTTCCCACTAACAGGGAAGTATGGGACAGCTATAAAACAACGTAGGGGAGACCAGGGGAATGCCGCCGTGGTGAACATAAATATTTTTAAATAATTTTTGAAAAGGTGTCAATTTTCTGAAAATTTTTTCGATTTCCCATAGGATTCTATTACGTTGCTTACTTTTTAATTTCAAAACTTTAACTATTAATCTTGTACTTATCTTTTAACTATTTATACTTTTTGAAAGCTTAAACTTTGCTCTTTTTAGCGGTACTATTTGTTTTAAAATCGGTTAGCTCTAAGTATTTTTAATTTTAATTTTAAAATTAAGATAATATGACCCGTAATCTACATGCATTCGCCGACATTTTGATGCAATGTGTTGCACAAGTTCGGTTCTTCTTTCAGCTTTGCTTGGGGATTTCCGCCATATTGTCCTCTCGGGGTAATACCGCCGCCATGCAAATCGGGTGAGAAATGGCCTCATTTTAATGTAGTGGAGCCGATTCAGCAGAGTGACTTTTGCAATATGAAGTAAATTGTAAGCTTAACCATTATTCTGCTCAATTACATTGCTTTAACTATTTTCAGTAGGTTGTGTGTTTCCTAGTATTCATTTGATGCATGTACTAGGTCATTAAAGAGTGGCGTCATTACCCCGGTACAGTGGCGGAATTACCCCAGTGTCCTGGGTAATCCCGCCACTGTGCAGAGGTTTAATTTTTTTTTTTATGTATGCTTACTTTACAGTTATGATTACGGTTAAATTTATACAGATACTAAAGATCATGATTCAGCTTTAGAATTTTTACTATTAAAAAATAAACAGTTTTTCGAGGTGAAAAAATTTAAATTCCCTTAAGGTGCCGCCATTCCCCCGGTCTCCCCTATGAAAAGGCACAAATAGTCTAGTGCCGGCTATATATACAGTCTGTAGGTTGACAATGTTTGTGTTACAATATCGAAATCCAGTTCATCACTGGAAGGAAAATTCAGGATTGTCAGGGACAGATGACAATAAAAAATCCTCAGTTCAATTTATCTACATTTTGAAGTAATTTAATATATTTATAATGTTATAATTAATATACTACCCTCTAAAAATATTAGCAATTCATATTAGCAATTTACATTCATATTATTAAAAAGAACGAATGTCCCATTCCTCCCTCTACCTTCTTTTATGTTAAACTTCTTGTATTAAACAAAAATGCTGCTTTTAGGCATAGTTTAAATAATGGATAATATACAGTATAATATTTCATAAATAGGGAAATTGTTACATCTACACATAAACAAGTTATTAATATACAGAACGCATAAAAAGTATATTAACCAAATTTACTTTTGGTTCTTGAATTAATCTTTTTCTTTATACAATCGCATGCTTACGCTGATCAGCTACATTTTTTCAACTGAAGATTGGGATACCATTGCTTCATCTAATGTGTGATTGATGAAATGTTTAGAATGATACATAAAGAGAAAAACCTGCTGTCCCATACCTCCCACTGTCCCATTCCACCCCACTCTCTCCTATATATATTTTTTCTTACAATCATATTGACAAACTGACAATTGCGCTTGGGAAAAATTATTCTTATTATTTATACAGATGTATAGAAGGAAGCAATTATGAAATACCATCGATCGCTCAATTTTTATTTAGAAACAGTTATAATAATTTAATAAAATTTAAAAAATCAAAAAACCCGACTGCGTAAAAAATGAACTTAATTAATTATTTCTCATCAATGTTAAGCTATATTTTATATTACTTACCCATATCTTTTATTTACTTGTATTGATGACTTTTAAGTTGTGTTTAATTGTTAGTTCCTATCTATAAACACTGTTTTGATGAGTTCTGTAGATGCCTGTGAAAGTTAGAGTTGCAGTAAAGCTAGAGATCCTACCTACACAACTTCCAGGTTCTATAATATTTAAACGGAGCGTCTGACTGTAAAATAGTCAATGAAACATCGTCTTCATTTTCAAAGACCTATGCAATGATATGCCGCTCAATATGGTGCATAACATTTTTTTTTCATCTCTACCGCCATTTTGTATTTTACGGCCGCCATTTTGAATTTATAAAAACAAAACCCATCCTATAACAATCGGGCAATTAAAACAAATCAATAGAGACTTTATTCATTAAAATCCATCCAGCCGTTAGGATGTTTCGAGGGTATAAAGAAATCCACATACCCAGATACGCTTGAAACACATAACCCTTCTTGGCAGTCTTGTAAAAAGTATAATCTCCATTGATATTTCTTTAACAGATAAACATTTTTTTCCAATAAAAGTATGTATATGTTAGAAAAATGTAAGAATTTAAAAACTAAAATAAATAACTACTTTTTTTTTTTTTTTTTTGTAATAACCCATGGACGCCGACATAATTAAATCAAGTGACGCCGAATAATAATGACGCATAAATTTTAAACTTGAAGAAAATGAATAGGAGATAGTTTAAACTAATAATTTTTGTGGGAATTTATCTATCAGCCCGAAATATTTTTGAAACATAACATAAAATGCAACATTTAACAATTTATAAATATTAAAAATTCAAGAGTATTTTTTCTCGTTTATTGTTAAAGAATACCTCCTTGATTTAAGCAATATTTTAAACAAATAAAAAAGAAAAGTGCCCAGCTAAACTGATGGCATTGAGCTCACAGGCTATTCACACTAATGATATATTATACTCTTATTTTAAAGAATAATGCCCCTCAAAAATATAAGTGAAGGGGAATTAGCCCCCGTTTTCCCCCTTTATACTTAACCAGTGAACCTCCAAATCTAATCAGGGAAGCTCCTTATCATAATAAACCGGTATACCAAATTTGGAGCAAATCGAATAATCCTGCAAAAAAAACCATTTATCTAAATTAAGGGGTGGACTAGCCCACCTTTATCCTTAACCAATGAATCCCTAAAACGAATCAGGGAAGCTCCTTAACATAATAAACCGGTATACCAAATTTGGAGCAAAGCGAATAATTCTGCATGAAAAACCAGTTTATATCAATTAAGGCGGTGTACTAGCTCCCTTCCCCTTTATCCTTAACCACTGAACCCCCAAAACTAATCACGGAAGTTCCTTAACATAATAAACCGGTATACCAACTTCGGAGCAAATCGAAACATTCTGCATGAAAAACGCATTTATATAAATTAAGAAGGGCGGACTAACCTCCCTTTTCCCCCTTTATCCTTAACCAGTGAACCCCCAAAACTAATCAAGGAAGTTCCTTAACATAATAAACCGGTATACCAAATTCGGAGCAAATCGAATGATTCTGCATGAAAAACCCATTTATCTGAATTAAGGGGGTGGACTAACCGCCCCTTTCCCCCTTTATCCTTAACCAATGAACCCCCAAAACTAATCAAGGAAGTTCCTTAACATAATAAACCGGTATACCAAATTCGGAGCAAATCGAATGATTCTGCATGAAAAACCCATTTATCTGAATTAAGGGGTTGGAGTAACCCCGTTTTTCCCCCTTTATCCTTAACCAATGAATTCCCAAAACTAATCAGGGAAGCGCCTTATCACAATGAACGTAGAAAAAAATTTTGAAGCAAATCAGATGTTTCTATCAAGAGTTATCGCGTTACGTACATACATACATACATACGTACGTACAGAACGGGCGGGCACATTAGATCTCAGGCTTTGATAGCCTGTGAGCTAAAAAGCAATAAAGGTTTTAATAAAAAAGAAAATTGCCCAGCTAAACTGATGGCATTGAGCTCACAGGCTATTCACACTAATTGTAAATTATACTCCTATTTTAAAGAATAATGCCCTTCAAAAAAATAAGTGAAGGGGAATTAGCCCCCGTTTCCCCCTTTATACTTAACCAGCGAACCTCCAAATCTCATCAGGGAAGCTCCTTATCATAATAAACCCGTATACCAAATATGGAGCAAATCGAATAATCCTGCAAAAAAAACCATTTATCTAAATTAAGGGGGTGGACTAGCCCCCCTTTATCCTTAATCAATGAATCCCCAAAACGAATCGGGGAAGCTCCTTAACATAATAAACCAGTATACCAAATTTGGAGCAAAGCGAATAATTCTGCATGAAAAACACGTTTATATAATTTAAGGGGGGTGGACTAGCCCCCCTCCCCCCTTTATCCTTAACCAATGAACCCCCAAAACTAATCAGGGAAGTTCCTTAACATAATAAACCGGTATACCAACTACGGATCAAATCGAATCATTCTGCATGAAGAACGTATTAATCTAAATTAAAAGGGGCGGGCTAACCTCCCTTTTCCCCCTTCATTCTTAAACAGTAAACCCCCAAAACTAATCAGGGAAGTTCATTAACATAATAAACCGGTATACCAAATTCGGAGCAAATCGAATCTTTCTGCATGAAAAACCCATTTATCTGAAATAAAAAGGGTGGACTAACCATCCTTTTCCCCCTTTATCCTTAACCAATGAACCGCCAAAACTAATCAGGGAAGTTCCTTAACATAATAAACCGGTATACCAAATTCGGAGCAAATCGAATGTTTCTGCATGAAAAACCCATTTACCTGAATTAAGGCGGTGGACTAACCCCGTTCCCTCCCCCTTTATCCTTTACCAATGATCTCCCAAAACTAATCAGGGAAGTTCTGCAACATAATAAATCGGTATACAAAATTCGGATCAAATCAAATGATTCTTCATGAAAAACCCATTTATCTGAATTAAGGGTGTGCACTAACCCCCCTTTTTCCCCTTTATCCTTAACCAATGAACTCCCAAAACTAATCAGGGAAGTGCCTTTACATAATAAACCGGTATACCAAATTCGGAGCAAATCGAATCATTCTGCATGAAAAACCAATTTATCTGAATTAAAAGGGGTTGACTAACCCCCCTTTGCCCCCTTTATACTTAACCAATGAACCCCCAAAACTAATCAGGGAAGTTCCTTAACATAATAAACCGGTATACCAAATTCGGAACAAATCGAATGATTCTGCATGAAAAACCCATTTATCTGAATTAAGGGGGTGGACTAAGCCCCCTTTTCCCCCTTTATCCTTAACCAATGAACCCCCAATACTAATCAGGGAAGTTCCTTAACATAATAAACCGGCACACCAAATTCGGAGCAAATCGAATGATTCTGCATGAAAAACCCATTTATCTGAATTAAGGGGTTGGACTAACCCCGTTTTCCCCCTTTATCCTTAACCAATGAACTCCCAAAACTAATCAGGGAAGCGCCTTATCACAATGAACCTAGAAAAAAAATTTTGAAGCAAATCGGATGTTTCTATCAAGAGTTATCGCGTTACGTACATACATACATACGTACGTACATACATACATACATACATACATACATACATACATAACGGGCGGGCACATTAGCTCTCAGGCTTTGATAGCAGTCTTTGTTTCATGCAGATAATTGAAACAGGTCTGGAAAAATCAATTGTGAAATGTTTTAGTTTAAAAAGTATTTTTTTGAAAAGTTTTGTAAGATTTTCTCAGGTAAAATATATCATAGAAATTTAAATAAGTAGCTTTTAAGTAATGCAAAAATATTGAGCTTTCATTCCAGGCATAAAGATTGTATAGTATATTAGACTAAACATAACCATGTGCTATACTTTAAAAAGTGGCTATCTGGTGAGGTTTTACCCAATCAGTGTGAGGGAGGGTTGACCACATGGTCAAAGCTCCCTTAATTAAGTGTTTTTGGAAATATTTTTATTATGTACTGTACATAATCAAGGGTTAATGGTTATGTTTCTGAAATAATGAAATTGCTAAAGTAAATTTGTGTGATAGAAAGGAAAAAAATTAAAATTGTTTAAAGTAAAATGTGAAAAATTGCTGTAGAAGCAAGAATAAATTTAATGAAATACAAATGGGAAAGTTTATAGGAACGTTTATTTTATTTAAATAGTGCCCATAGTAGGCAAATAGAAAGAATGGAAAAGAGTGGAAAGTAAAATTGATAAAAAAAACTTCTGGAAGATATTTAGACAAATTTCACCAAGATGAACACAATCAGATGTAGCCAAACTATGTGGCAACTAGCGCTGCTACGTCAAGTGTCACAAAAAGTGGGTGTTTAAAACGGAATTTTTCTCCTGTTACTTGAATTCCAACTAACCAGGTTTGTTTACACATCACATTTTCCCAAATACTTTTAATAGAAATAATAGAATACTATGGATAGAATATAGATATATATTCTATCCATTATAGATGATATAGAATAATATTTAATAGAATACTATGTAGCATAAAGTTATTCTGCCTTTTATTAAACTGATTTTATTTCCCTTAATAAATACTTCAATATAAAATAAAGTGGATGAAGCCTCCCATATGTGGGGAGCCTGACGCAAGTATTTTCTCATAATTAAAACAATCATTTTTCAAGTTTATTATATATTACATTTAATTCGCAATTTTATTTTGATAACTGATTATATAACAAATAAATTAATATATGAAACTTTATTGTAGGTCCAATATTTAAAAATTAAAAAATATTTTGTAAAAACATTCTTCAGTCTCCCGTACTAGGAAATTTTCTTAGCTACAGTTTTAATTTCAAATGAAAGAAAGTATCATTTTTTTCGTCTAAGTGTTTTATTTAACCCTTTCAGGGGCAAAGTACTTCTATTCGTAAAATGCTGAAATGAGTGAACGACACAGAAATTTAAAAACAAATTTATTTCAAATAAGCAAAAGCTTTTGTTCACGTATTTAATAAAGGAAAATTTTTCATTCCAATATTCTGGGGCGAATGTGACAGTTATGAATTTAATAAAGTGGTCCAAAAATGAACCACCGCCCTCGAAGGGGTTAAGAAAAAATTCTATTAAATCAGCATACAGCAGTGGTCCCATGAGCCTCTTATTGGCGTATCCCACTGTACCCCATTGAATAAGAAAATGTTCTAAAATATTTCATTTTGTATAAAAAGGCAAAATTTGAAATGATTTAAAAATAAATAAGTGCTTTATCTCTCAAACTTAAGTGTATATTTCCTCCCTCTATTTTTTGAAAACTTTATTAACAAAATATCTAACATATCTAAAAATTTCAAAAAGATTTTTTTTTCAGTTAAAAATACCCCATACTCCGGAAGGACAATAATTGACTTTAACAAAGTGGTATAAGGCTGAAAATATCCCTTATTATACTGCCAGTTTTGATTATTAATATTATAAGTTTCTTTTTACTATTCTTATAATTTATTACACATCACTATTAGGAAAAGTAAACCATGTAAACGAAATAAATTTTGAATGGATGATTTACTTTACACCGTCTTTATCTACTTGTTTTGTCTGGTTGAGGCCTGAATTATTTTATCGCTTTTTCTAGATGAAAAAATACTGTAAACTGTAATAAATACTGTAGAACTGTAAAATATATATATATATATATATATATATATATATGAAATATCCCACTGAGTATGTCCAGCCTAATTTTAAAAACTGCCTAATAAAAAACTAATAATCTCTGTACACCTCCGTCCCTCCAATATTTCGCATTTTATTATCACCTGTTTCAGACTGCTGTAGATAAGAATGGAAAAAAATTTTGTAATTGAAAACTATTCATAGGAATATTTAGCAATTAAATGATCCTTCATTAGTTCTTCATTTATTAAAAAAAAAAAAAAAAAAAAAAAACTTTTAACATAGTGTCTTTTTTTAATGCGTAACAAAACCATTAAATTGCATAATATATATATATCTTTCATAAATAAAAAGACAGGTGGAAAGAAGGTATAGGTCAGCGCAAGGTCACACGAGCCAAGGCCTTCTTGATATATTAAGAAAGCCCTGCACGAGCCCGCGCTTTCCCATGGCGGCAGAATAAAATTCAGTGAAACACCGCACGTGTTAAGAAGGTTTAAAACATGTAGTGACTTTAATCTTTCATACTTTGTAGATCTACCGACATATACGAAAAACATTTTTCAAATAAATTTTTGATTTGATAGCCCTGAGACCCTTAATTAGAATGAATTACATAAATACTACGGGATTCTCGGCTATATTTCATTGAATGTATCTTTCAATACGCCTCAAGTGACTTTAAAAGTTAATTAAAAACCTATCTGGAAAAACGCGGCAAGGACCAAGGCGGCGTTACAAATTTGTGTGCTTTGAAATAAGGGCGCTTAGCACAATGCCAAATGTAAACTTTGAACGAATGTTTTGTTTTAGCTACAGTGTAGAAAGAAAGGTTATTACTATGCTGAATTTAGTTTTATGAAATGCCAAATGAAGTTTAAATATGCACTGCTTTTATTGCCAGTACCGAATTAAGTTCATTATAAACAGATTAAGATAATAAACTAGTTGGATGTGTCAATCCCAAAACTTTCTTCTATCTCATACCTCTTAATAATTCTTGATAAATGCAGCACAGCAGCGCCACCGGTTAGATGATTTATACCAAAATCTAATCAGGATCAACTTACCTGAACTTCTAATTGAATTTGAGGTTTAATGAAAATCCGTGCGTTAGTTTTTGAGATAGAGCTATTGCGGAAATCGTGAAAAGTTCTTCATAGCAGTGGCACCTCTTGGGCAATTTACACCAAAAACTTATCAGGAAAAATTTATATCAGGGACTAACTGAATCTAAAGTTTGGTGAAAATTCATGCATTAGTTCTAGAGATACAGCTATTGAGGAAATCGTGAAAATTGCAGCATAGTAGCGCACCTGTTGGACAATTTACACCAAAAACTAAACAGCACTAATATATATAATTAGATCCAAGTGAATATGAAGGTTGGTGAAAATTCGTGCATTAGTTCCTGAGATAGAGCTATTGCGATAATCACGAATACTGCAGCATAACAGCACCACCTATTGGCCGATTTTCACCAAAAGGTTATCAGCACCGAATTATATCCAGGACTAACTGAATCTGAAGTTTTCTGAAAATACGTGCTTTAGTTCTTGAGATATAGCTATTGTGGATATCATAAATAATGCAGCATAGCAGCGCCAGCTGCTGGGCGATTTATACCAAAAAGTAATCAGCACCAATTTATATCAGGAACTAACTGAATCTAAAGTTTTATTAAATTTCGTTCAATAGTTCTTAAGATAGC
Source organism: Maratus speciosus (assembly GCA_963932465.1). Taxonomy (NCBI): domain Eukaryota; kingdom Metazoa; phylum Arthropoda; class Arachnida; order Araneae; family Salticidae; genus Maratus; species Maratus speciosus. Next base: position 801,138 of record CAWVRF010001568.1, on the reverse strand, counting down.
GCGCCCACAAAAATTTTGTCACAATCAGACAGACAGACTCACAGACAGACATTTTGTAAAAACATGTTTTTCATTATCTCTGTCCCCTAAAACGCATAAATCCGTCGAAAACCGGAATTCGAAAATTTTCACGAATACAATACTTTCTTCTTGTAAAGATAGAAGAAAGTAAAAATGAGTTACACAGAATAGCTATATTTGATATTATTTATGTTCCATATCTCTTTGAACTTTCATGGTATATCCATTTACATTTTTCTAGTATATACTGTTATACCCAAACCTACTTTGCATAGTTTTTTACAATGTCTTAGTATTCTTTTAGCAACGATTTTTTTAATAATACAATTACTAATTCATATATTTATTGTACGGAACCCTCTGTACGCGAGTAATACTAGCACGTGACCGTTCATTTTATATTAGATATACATACAGTAGATTCTCGTTACAAAGAATTCCGGTAGAACTGAAATTCACGTTAACTGCCAAATGTAATAAGAAAAGGGGACTTGCCAAAATTGTATTAACCCTAATGTAATTAAAATTTTGATTTAACGAAATCCATTTTAGTAAAAATTCCATTACAACGAAAAATTAACATGGAGCTCAAAATTTTATTTCACTGTTTTACTTATGTTAATTTATCAATTAAAATCCTCTATAATGCGAGCTAAATCTTTTTACATATTAAATTTTTCTGTAGTATATGTAATACTTTAGATAATTAGGAGTAATTCCGTTGAAGCGAAATAGTTTAGTGTTCCCTTGGAGTTCATTGTAATGGGATGTATTGTACAAGGTGATTGATAAGAAAAAAAAAAAGCTGAGACTAATACGTGATAGAGCAGAAGACAACAAACAACTTTTGTGTACGAAAAAAGCGGCGACATACATTTATCCCGAGAGTAGAGTCTTTTTTTCAGAACGTTATTAGTCGCACTCGGTCTTTTTGCCGCCGGCACCCCGCATACAGAAAATGTAAAATAAGAAAAAAATTCCACTTTATATTCGAATATTACATTTCAATGAAGTTATAAACTTGCAGTTTACTTAAATTATTCATTTTATTCGTGAGATTTGGAGTAATAGGAAAAAGTAAAAATGAACTGACACTAGAGATCGTTGCGTAAATTTTTCCACCTTTGCTTGTAAAAATGTGCCTGAAGGAAAAACAGAGATGTCTTGTTACTTCACTATGGTGATTGAGAAATATTTAAAGTTAGCTACATGGTAGTTCTCCATTGTATTTCTAAGGGGATACGAGTTAGAGCAAGATAAATTATATGGGCGGCAAAAAGACCGACAGGCGACAGTAGTAGGAAAATAAGAGTACGGGGACAGGAGGGGGTACAGGGGCACCGTGCCCCCTCCCGTGCCGCCTCCGATCCCGCACCCCCTCCGACACCGCCTCGTCCCTCCTCCCATCCCTTTTCGACTATCCGTGACGCCCCCAAACTCCGATTTAGTCGCCCCCTAGCGGGAAAAGTAGCGTTTTTAGAGTATTTTTCTGCTATAACATGAGAGTTGAACGTTAGATCGACTAGATTATCATACTATAAGATGAAGATTAAATTTACATTTAATTTTGAACAACCTTTACCGTAATGAGTATTATTAATTAAGCAAAACAATGGAAAATAACAATTTTTTAGGAAAAAAGCTGATTTCTGTAGATTTTCTTTCAACTGCAAGATCAGAATAACAAATTAAATGGAGAAAGTTAAACATATATTTGAATTTTGGATGATTAACATCTTAATGAGCATTATTAATTAAGCAAAACAATGAAAAATATCAATTTTTAATGAAAAAAGATGAATTTTTTCAAGTACAAGATCAGAATATACTCTTAAATGGGGAAAGTTAAACGCGTACATTTGAATTTTGAAGAATCTTTACCTTAATGAACATTATTAATTAAGCAAAACAATGAAAAATAACAATTTTAAAGGAAAAAAGCCGATTTCTGTAGATTATTTTCAACTACAAGATCAGAATATCAACTTAAATTGAGAAAGTTAAACATATATTTGAATTTTGAACAATCTTTAACTTAATGAGTATTATTAATTATGCAAAATAACAAAAAAATATAAATTTTAATGGAAAAAGCAGATTTTTTTTTTTTTTTTTCCAACCATAAAATGAGAATATCGTCTTAAAATGGAAATTTAAACATACATTTCAGTTTGAGAACAACCCTCACCTTAATTAATTTTGATTAACTGAACAAATAACAAAAGTTAATATGGAATAAAAAGATGAATTTTATTAACTTTTATACGAGTTTGAGATTTTAACAGACATTTAAACACTAGTTATGTAAGATTTAAAACCTTAGACAAATACGTCCTAAGACAAATATTAATTAATCAAAATAAATTCAATTTTTGGCTTAATCAATAACTGAAAATTTATCATTAATATATATATATATTTTTTCATGATTGTACATATAAAAATAAGAGTTTACAAGCTAATTTCCTTAATTTTTAGAAGATTCAACAGAATATTTTCAACAAGTCTGGTATAAGAAAAAATAATTTCAACTCCTATTCACTATCGTCAACCGCTCACATTCCCTAAACTTGGGGAAACACAACAATAGCGTTTGACATCACAAAACATATCGGGAAAATGTTTACATCCAAGAAAAATATCAATTTTTATGCTTCTTTTCAACTGTTAAATGAAAGATATAAACTTAGATCTTTCAGTTTTGAACAATCATTACCTTAATGATTAGTAATAATTAAGCAGAACAAAGGAAAATATTTCTTTTTTAATGAAAAAACGCATTTAAACGAACTCGGTTAACATTTACACTACTTTGAGATTTTATCGTGCTTTTTAGACGTTAGTTATGTAATATTTAATTCGTTAGATGACGATACCCCAAGATATATTCAATCTAATTTCCTTAATTTTAGCAGATTCAACAGAATTTTTTCGATAGGGCTAGTAATAAGATAATTCCAGATCGCATTCACTGCACGCTACCCCTAACATTTTTCAAACTTGGGAAGGGATCACAAACCTTCTCTGACGTCATATTCGAACCAATTTTTTAGTTCGTGATTACTGCACCTGGTAAACTACAAAGCATAACAGAAAATGTTTCCGTTCAAGAAAAATATCAGTTTTTAGGTAAAAAGAGACTGAATTCTTTACAACTGTTACATGAAAGATGTAAACATTTATTTTAGTTTTGAACAACCATAACCTTAATGAATTTTTATAAGTGAAAAAATAACAAAGGAAAATATTATATTTTAATGAAAGAAGACAAATTTAAACGAATTTGATTGACTCTTACACTAGTTGGAAACTGTAAATGAGTAAAATTGTTTTATGAGTTCATTTAATCATTGACACATTCGAGATTTTGCACATATATCCGAATTTTGAATGAACAGCATCTTAATGAATATTAATAATTAAGTAAAACAATGGAAAATATCAATTTTTAAGGAAAAAGATCAGAATATCAGCATAAAAGAGGAAAGATACGAGGATTTCAACTTAAATGAGAAATTTAAACATTTATTTCAGTTTTTGAAAAATCATTACCTTAATGAATTTTAATAATTGAACAAATAACTAGGGAAAATATTATTCTTTAAGGATAAAAGACAAATTTAAACGAATTTGATTAACTTTTACACTAATTTGAGATTTTATCCTCCTTTTAGATGCTACCTAAGTAGAATTTTAACTTTTCAACGAGACACACTTCAAGAAATACTCATTACTAAACAAAATAAATTAATTTTAATCTAATCAATAACTGAAAATTACACATTTAAAAAATATTTTCATGAATGTGCATAAAAATACGAGTTTACAAACTAATATCCTTATTTTTATTGCATTTAACTAAATTTTTCTACATTCAAGCTTAATTTTTATACACAAAGCATTATTAAATCAAATCCAGTACTTTCAGATCTCGATTCTTGCTCCTATATAATTTACCATTACATAATTTTAAAAACTGTTTTTTTTTCATTTATCAGAAAATTATTAAATCAAAGAACGATCACACATCAAGTTGTTTCAAATATGAATGCTATATTTACAGTTTTCTAATGATACAGGGTATACATGAACACAAACTTTAATTTTCAAACATTTCATATTTCAAATTGTCTATATTTCAAACCAAAATATTTGAAATTTTCACACGTAAGAGCAAATATTACTTAGATCTTTTCACAATTACCTTTTAAAAAATAGCAGATAACTACTTTTGAATTAATTTTCCAAGAACTGTAACTGAAATTACATCAACTCCTTATAGAAAACCCTGTTTTAACACAATTTCTTGAAATTCAACAACGAATTGACCTTTACAGCAATACTTATCTACATCAAACTCGATTCTTGCTCCTATATATTTTAACATTACATAATTTTAACAAATTTACATCGAATTTGTAAGATTTTAACACTTTGGTGACATACACCTCAAGAAATATTCATAATTAAACAAATAAAAAATTATCTTATCAATAACTGGAAATTTCACATTTAAAACACATATTTTCGTGATTGTACACATAAAAATAACAGTTTACAAACCAATTTCCATAATTTATCACATTCGAACTTAATTTTTACACACAAAACATTATTTAATCATATTCTATAATTTATGATTCAGTGAAATTCGGACTAGTCTAGGTTATTCTGCTCATATTATTAATCAAATTGTCTTATGTTTCACCTTGCATTTCGAAGATGTTCGAATTATCATCCATTAAGTTGCGTAAAACATAAATACTGTCTTTATAGTTTAATGATACATAGTATACATGATTAGCCTGAGTTATTCTATCCATATTATTAACCAAATTATCATATGTTTCATCTTACACATCGAAGATTTCTGAATTTTCATCCATCAAGTTGCTTAAAATATTAATACTACGTTTATAGTTCTAATGATGCATAGCATACATGAATGCAATCTATTATTTTAACATTTCATATTTCAAATAACCTATTTCAAAGCCAAACTATATGAATTTTTACCACAACGATTATCACGGAACAATTTACGCTTCACACTTGTCTAATAATTATTAGATATGTATTCCTCAGAAATATTACTACCATATGAATAAGTAAAGAAAATGTAATATATATATATATATATATATATATATATATATTAAATAACCTCATACACGAAAAGTATCACAGAAGGAAAATACTAATAATCAATTAAAATAATTAACTATTACATAAAATTCCATCTATTACATATAAAACTTCAACTGATGAATGAAAAATATGCAAATTAGCAAAATAAAATTTACAAAAGTAAGAAAAAAATACAAGTTATTGAAAATTTAATTTTAAAAAAAAGGCTTTTGAAAATTGCAAGTTTAACTCCTACCTTAAATGTCATTACCACTATCTCTTCGCAGAATATAATAATCTATGGTTTGCTATAACAGAATTTCTTGATAACATTTATTATACTACAGATTTGTACGCATGCGTCAGTTGTCACGTGATCAAAACGTTTGAGAATAATATAAATTTTCGAAAAGCAGCGCAGCATTTCTCATTTCAACTGTTAGACTTAAGGGAGAAGGTAACTTTAGTGCACAACCCTGGTAAATTTCCAGATTTTAATTCAAGTGGGTAATCGATTTCTTTGTTAGTGAATAAAGTAAGTTTTAGTATATCATTGCAATATATAATAATAAAAATAAACAATGAATAAATTATTATTTATATATTAAACCTTTCCTAAGTATATAAATATATTTCTTTTATTGTACAGATGTTGCAGCAAGATGAATCAAAACAGCAGCAATCCTCTTTATCAGAAATGGATGATCTGAATGATTCGCTCTTAGCACATGTAGAGTTAAAGAATAATAAATATGTAAGTACTTAGATATGAAATACTATAATTCATATATGAAACGTAATTAGAGTAAATTTAAAATCAAATATTTTATTGTTTGTACTTTAACAAATGTTTTTTATCCATATCATTGAAGAGAATTCTAATTGTTTACATTTATTTCTCTCACAGATGTGTTCTATTTGCTACAAACAATTTTTAAGTAAATGGAGTTTAAAAGAACATACACAGATCCATACAGATGAAAAACCCTATACTTGTGAAGATTGCCAAAAGTCGTTTTCAGGAAAATATGAATCAAAAATGCATACTACATCATATAGTCTATCACCAGCTGTATGTAAACTATGTGAAAATATTCAAGAAATAACCAGACGCTTGAAGAATTTAACAATCAAGGAAGAGATTTAGACTATGTACTCAACCTATTTGCATAAGAGTTACCACAATATCACAAAACTGAAATTTCGAAGGCACACAGTGGGTGTAAAGAAATTTTTGTTACCCATGATTCTCGTAACTACCATGAATTTGGATATTATTCATAATGTAGTCCTTAAATTGTTATAATAAATATTCTTTTATCTGCACTTATCGGCGTGTTTATTTATATCTCCTAACATTTTAAACGAAAAACGATTTCCCATCTTAAAAAATTTCATAAGAACAGATAAAAACTAACAGATGAATGAAAAAATATGTATGTTCACAAAGTTTTCTAGATATATTTACAAAAATGTTTACAAAATAAAAAATTTGCAAGAGTAAAAGACAAAATTCACAAAATTAAAAAAAAATACACAACCATTATACACTATATTTAAAATATCATTTTTTGAAACTTTTTCATAACTTTTTTGTCAATTTTTTTCAAACTGTTTTTGCAATTTTTTTTTTCACAAATTTTGTAAATTTCTTTTATTATTTTTTTATGTTATAATTTTTTTTTTTTTACTTTTGTAATTTTTTTTTTTGTAAAAATATTTTTGTAAAAATATTTTTTGTAAAAAAATTTTTTGTAAAAAAATTTTTTTTGTAAAAATATTTTTGTAAAAATATTTTTTTCACTTTTGAAAAAAAAAAAAAATCTAAGTGTAATTTTTTTTCCTACTTTTCTAAAAACTCACATTTGTAAGAAGAAAAAAATGTTATGTTGTATTTTTTTTTTTAATTTTGTGAATTTTGTCTTTTACTCTTGCAAATTTTTTTATTTTGTAAACATTTTTGTAAATATATCTAGAAAACTTTGTGAACATGCATATTTTTTCATTCATCTGTTAATTCACGAGATATCCACGAGAACCATGGGTAACAAAAATTTCTTTACATCCACTGTGTGCCTTCGAAATTTCAGTTTTGGGATATTGTGGTAACTCTTATGCAAATAGGTTGAGTACATAGTCTAAATCTCTTCCTTGATTGTTAAATTCTTCAAACGTCTGGTTATTTCTTGAATATCTTCACATAGTTTACATACAGCTGGTGATAGAATATATGATGTAGTATGCATTTTTGATTCATATTTTCTTGAAAACGGCTTTTGGCAATCTTCACTAGTATAGGGTTTTTCATCTGTATGGATCTGTGTATGTTCTTTTAAATTCCATTTACTTAAAAATTGTTTGTAGCAAATAGAACACATCTGTGAGAGAAATAAATGTAAACAATTAGAATTCTCTTCAATGATATGGATAAAAAACATTTGTTAAAGTACAAACAATAAAATATTTGATTTTAAATTTACTCTAATTACGTTTCATATATGAATTATAGTATTTCATATCTAAGTACTTACATATTTATTATTCTTTAACTCTACATGTGCTAAGAGCGAATCATTCAGATCATCCATTTCTGATAAAGAGGATTGCTGCTGTTTTGATTCATCTTGCTGCAACATCTGTACAATAAAAGAAATATATTTATATACTTAGGAAAGGTTTAATATATAAATAATATTTTATTCATTGTTTATTTTTATTATTATATATTGCAATGATATACTAAAACTTACTTTATTCACTAACAAAGAAATCGATTCCCTACTTGAATTAAAATCCGGAAATTTATCAGGGTTGTGCACTAAAGTTACCTTCTCCCTTAAGTCTAACAGTTGAAATGAGAAATGCTGCGCTGCTTTTCGAAAATTTATATTATTCTCAAACGTTTTGATCACGTGACAACTGACGCATGCGTACAAATCAGTAGTATAATAAATGTTATCAAGAAATTCTGTTATAGCAAACCATAGATTATTATATTCTGCGAAGAGATAGTGGTAATGACATTTAAGGTAGGAGTTAAACTTGCAATTTTCAAAAGCCTTTTTTTTTTTAATTAAATTTTCAATAACTTGTATTTTTTTCTTACTTTTGTAAATTTTATTTTGCTAATTTGCATATTTTTCATTCATCAGTTGAAGTTTTATATGTAATAGATGGAATTTTATGTAATAGTTAATTATTTTAATTGATTATTAGTATTTTCCTTCTGTGATACTTTTCGTGTATGAGGTTATTTAATATATATATATATATATATATATATATATTACATTTCCTTTACTTATTCATATGGTAGTAATATTTCTGAGGAATACATATCTAATAATTATTAGACAAGTGTGAAGCGTAAATTGTTCTGTGATAATCGTTGTGGTAAAAAATCATATAGTTTGGCTTTGAAATAGGTTATTTGAAATATGAAATGTTAAAATAATAGATTGCATTCATGTATGCTATGCATCATTAGAACTATAAACGTAGTATTAATATTTTAAGCAACTTGATGGATGAAAATTCAGAAATCTTCGATGTGTAAGATGAAACATATGATAATTTGGTTAATAATATGGATAGAATAACTTAGGCTAGTCATGTATACTATGTATCATTAAACTATAAAGACAGTATTTATGTTTTACGCAACTTAATGGATGATAATTCGAACATCTTCGAAATGCAAGGTGAAACATAAAACAATTTGATTAATAATATGAGCAGAATAACCTAGACTAGTCCGAATTTCACTGAATCATAAATTATAGAATATGATTAAATAATGTTTTGTGTGTAAAAATTAAGTTCGAATGTGATAAATTATGGAAATTGGTTTGTAAACTGTTATTTTTATGTGTACAATCACGAAAATATGTGTTTTAAATGTGAAATTTCCAGTTATTGATAAGATTATTTTTTTTTTTGTTTAATTATGAATATTTCTTGAGGTGTATGTCATCAAAGTGTTAAAATCTTACAAATTCGATGTAAATTTGTTAAAATTATGTAATGTTAAAATATATAGGAGCAAGAATCGAGTTTGATGTAGATAAGTATTGCTGTAAAGGTCAATTCGTTGTTGAATTTCAAGAAATTGTGTTAAAACAGGGTTTTCTATAAGGAGTTGATGTAATTTCTGTTACAGTTCTTGGAAAATTAATTCAAAAGTAGTTATCTGCTATTTTTTAAAAGGTAATAGTGAAAAGATCTAAGTAATATTTGCTCTTACGTGTGAAAATTTCAAATATTTTGGTTTGAAATATAGACAATTTGAAATATGAAATGTTTGAAAATTAAAGTTTGTGTTCATGTATACCCTGTATCATTAGAAAACTGTAAATATAGCATTCATATTTGCAACAATTTGATGTGTGATCGTTCTGTGATTTAATAATTTTCTGATAAATGAAAAAAAAAACAGTTTTTAAAATTATGTAATGGTAAAATATATAGGAGCAACAATCGAGATCTGAAAGTACTGGATTTGATTAAATAATGCTTTGTGTATAAAAATTAAGCTTGAATGTAGAAAAATTTAGTTAAATGCAATAAAAATAAGGATATTAGTTTGTAAACTCGTATTTTTATGCACATTCATGAAAATATTTTTAAAATGTGTAATTTTCAGTTATTGATTAGATTAAAATTAATTTATTTTGTTTAGTAATGAGTATTTCTTGAAGTGTGTCTCGTTGAAAAGTTAAAATTCTACATAGGTAGCATCTAAAAGGAGGATAAAATCTCAAATTAGTGTAAAAGTTAATCAAATTCGTTTAAATTTGTCTTTTATCATTAAAGAATAATATTTTCCCTAGTTATTTGTTCAATTATTAAAATTCATTAAGGTAATCCCAGCTAGAAAAAGTTTGCACAAAAAGTGTAAAAAAAAAAGTGCACAAAAAGCGAGCGTATTTGGCACCTCTGCTTATGCATAATGAGTGCACACTGAATTGTGTGCAAAAAGTGCATACCTAAATTGTTCACTTTTTATACACAATCAGAGGTGCCAAATACGCTCGGATTTTGTGCACTTTTTTTTTTACACTATTTTTGCACACCTAAATTGTGTACTTTTTATGCACAATCAGTGGTGCCAAATACGGTCGGATTTTGTGCATTTTTTTTTACACTTTTTTTTGCCTACCTAAAATTTTATACTTTTTATGCACAATCAGTGGTGCCAAATATGCTCAGATTTTGTGCACTTTTCTTTGTACACTTTTTTTGCCTACCTAAATTTTACCACAAAAAGGTTTTATTATTGCATTTTAAATATATTGCTATCACATCATACATAATTCACACTGCAACAATAAAATTAATAATACGACCAAACCAGTGTTGAATTCAGGGGGTGGCCCGGGAGGACATTCCCCCCTCCCCCCCCCCAGAAAATTTGAGATTTTGCATTTTCAATAGTCATAAAATGCAACCCCCCCCCGGAACTCTATAATGTCCCCCCACTCAGAGTCGCAAAAGTCCCTCCCGGAGAAAAGCATCTGAATTGAACACTGGACTGAACAGCAAGCGTAAATTTATTGCTGTACCTGTAACGTAAACAGTGGTACAACACAAAGCTGAGCAATATATATTCTTATAACAGCATGAAATTAAAAAAACAAAATTAATATATATATTTCTGAAATAAATCCACAAAAATGAAGTTTCAATAAATATAACTAAAATACCTTAAATTGAACCTTAGAACATACGATGAAGCTGTATTTTAAATTTAAAACATTATAATGGAATTTTCACAATTTTTTTTATTTCTAATTACAGCTGAAGGTAAATGCTTGTAAAAAAAAATCAATGATGTACATGCTTTAGAAGAAAAAATTTTCATGAATTCATAATTCAGTACAAAAAGGTTTAAAGACAAATCTAAAACTGCAGTCAGAAACTGATAGTTGTGCTGTTTGTTTAGTTGAATCAGAGAAAATAAGGGTTATGTTTACATTCATGTCAGTATATTGTTTGTTTTCGGATAACAAAGCCTTCCATGCTTTTGCGCATGTGTCAGGATTTCTTTGATTTTGTCAAAATAGGGGGTGAACGGCATTTGTTTAGTTGAGTGCCAATCAGGGCCGAAAATAGATTGTTTTGAGCCCGGGGGATAGATTTTGGCACCCCCCCCCCCTCCTCATACACAATAACAGTTATTGCCGCAGGTACCCTATGCAAAAAAAGAAATAAAAATCCTTAAAAAATAAAAATAATTTAATAAATGCTAACAACAAATATGTAAACAAGGCTCCCATAGGATTAACATTAGCTTGAGCATTAAGAGCCTACACTAGGCTCTATAAGACTCTGCATCACTAATGTTAAACCTATGGGAGCGTTCTTTTTTAAATTTCTCACTTGCATATTAATAGTTTGAAATGATTTTTTTTCTTGCTTAGAAAGAATTCTAACCGTATTAGTGTTTACTTTATAGATTTTGGTTGTAGATTTTTTTTTATAAAGTCAGTTTCACAAATTTGAAAAGAACACTCTCATAGGTTTAACATTAGCTTGCAAGTTTCTTTGTATTTCATATATATACATTTTTGTATGAAACGACAAACAAAATCTTTATTTGGCACCCCCTTAGTCTTTCATGCTGCTGCCCGGGGCACATGAACCCTCTGCAACCCACTAGTTTCGGGCCCTGGTGCCAATCCTAGTGACAACCAACAAATGAACAACTTAAAAAAATACTCAGTGTGACACCCCTTTGGTTAGTAGAATCGTCCCAGAGTGCTAGGCGCAGCTTTCAAAAACGAACATTAGGTGCAAACTCATGGATGGTCACCACTTGCCAGGTGGCGACAAATTTTTTATCTGTGGCCACTAACTTTTAATATCTAACTCACCTTTTTTTTTATGTGTGTGTGTTGTAGAAGAACAAATGTTTGAAAGTGTATTTTGATTTTTATAAAGTGCAAAATAATGTCACGTTTTTAATATGCATTTTTGTATGACAAAATCAAAATAAGAAATATTGTTTTCTTAACATTCCCTACTATCATGATTGCTTAGCTTATACACATTTTTTTTATACTGTATCTTGCTCAACTATATTTTTCGACTATACACATTTAAATATATATATTATATTTAATTAATTATTCAAATTTTAAGAATTTTATGTCTAAATTAATTATACACATTTGATGCAATTAGTTTTTTTTTTTGTACAAATGTAATACATATTAACAGGGGTCACAGCATATAGGACAAATTGTATTGTTCCTACCAGTATGTTTTATCAGTAATCGACAAGAGAAATTTTTATAAGATATGCAATAGGACTATTCCATGAAGATTATTGAAAAAAGTTACTGGTAAGAACAATAAAATTTGTCCTATATGCTGCGACCCCTGATATTAAAAAAGGGTACTTTTCAGCTAGCCGGGTGCCAGTGTTATATATACATGTACGTATATATACATATATGTGTGTGTATATAAATATGTAAATATAATACTGGCGCCCGACTAACCGAAAAGTACCTAAAAAAATCATTTTTCACTTTGAATTTTCTCCCCATATAAATGCTATTTTTTTTATGCATTTGTTTTACAATGTGGAGACTGGATTTTTTATGTTTAGGAGTCACTGGCTTCTTTCAGCTTTTGGGAGCCTGGACCTATACAAGTCAGTCAAGATCTTTCTTTACTTATAAACAATTTAATCTTTTAATTTTGCCTCTTCAATACTTCTGCAGCATAAGTGTATTTCAATAGGCATAATTCACAATTCTTTAAGCAACTGCATAAAAATATTTACGATAACCAAGCAAACATTAAACATATATGAAATAACCCAGTTCATAAAAAAAACACTTTCAATTGCAGAAAAAGTAAGGGAGATACTTTTTCACAAACATGAATGTAAACATCATGCTCAATTAAGGCATATTCATAACAAAAACCCCAAAATTTTTATTATTGATTCTAAAGTAGTAATGAATTTTGGTATAGCATTTCTGTCAAAATATACATTTTTAAAAATACTACTCTTCATTCAATTTTCAATATTTTATTATCACTAATTTTTTTAAAAATAGTTTTATAGTATACCTATGCAAAAGATCTTGGGAGAGATATTTTCAATTTCTTTTTTTATTATCTTAAAAAAAATTAAATTACACATGGTAAATTTCCTTAAATTGTTATTAATTATCATGTTTATCAATTTTATATGAAATTTTTAGAAACATTAAAAAAATATCACCCTATATTTGTTGCAAATTATATCAAGATTCTAAAAATATGCAAATCTAATAACAAAAATATGATTCTAAAAACTGCATTTCTAAATTATTTCAGCACTGAGCCTTAGTTCTTTCAACTTAGGGAAAACATGAAAAAAGTAATTTTCATAAGAACTTCTTTGTAGTTAAAAATGTAAGAAAAATTAGAAAAAAAAGACTTACTTCGTGTTGAACTACTTCTTATATTAATTGGTAAGATTTAAATATTCCAAGATATTTTTGGAATATCACTTGACTGTTGCTTTGATTATATGTCACTTGGTATCCCCCCAACCCCAAACGATTCTCTGGATCCGCCCCTGATTCCTTTGCTATTTTCCATAACTGCAAAGCTTGTGCGGATTTCTAGGTAACAGTCTTTAACATATGAGTTATTTCTAATGTTGGTTCTAGGCTAGGGGAGCACAACCTTTTTTAGAGAAGGGCCACTTGCAAAAATGTCTGCATTGCCGAGGGCCACATCAGTAACACAGAGAGAATATTTCAGGGTGGTGATCTGTGTCCTATAATCGGATAAAAAATATGGTTTCAGAGGGGGGGGTTACCTCTCTAGGTTCCCCTACCTAGTCAACATATCCAATTCAGTTGGCAAGGACACATCAATAGTTTATGTTTGTATATCTAACACGAATATAGCAAAGGAGTGATACTATTTCTTCTAAAGATGTGAATGACGATGAAAAAAAATGTGAACTTTATGAACGAAGAGGAGAGAAGGAGCAAATTAACGAAATTTGAGATTTGTCCACGCCTGATCAACGAAATTCACTATTTTTCTGTGCAAATAAAAAAATTGTGATTTTTGCATGCCAGATTGACACAATTCACAATTTTTCCATAGCCGATCAAAACATTTGCAATTTTTCTGAAGCTGATTTATAAAATTCACAATTTTTCCATATCCAATCGACAAAATTCACTATTTTTCTGCAACCTGATGAACAAATTTCCTTTTTTTTCCGTGACTCATCGACAAAATTTCCTATTTTTCCGTGAATCAACGAAATTTGAGATTTGTCCACGCCTGATCAACGAAATGCACTATTTTTCTGCGCCCGATAAAAAAACTTTGCGATTTTTACATGCCAGATTGACACAATTCACAATTTTTCCATAGCCAATAGATAACATTTGTAACTTTTCCAAAGCCGATGGATAAAATTCGCAATTTTTCCATATGCAATCGACAAAATTCACGATTCTTAACTGACTGACGGAATTTGTGATTTTTTCCTGCTGCACATTGACAAAATTTACAATTTTTCCACACCCAATTGACAAAATTCTTATTTTTTTCCCACCCGATTGACAAAATTCACTATTTTTCAATTTTTCCACACATTATCGACAAAATTCGCAATTTTTTTCGTGCCAGATCAAACAAATTCGCTATTTTTCCACTCCTGTTTGACTCAATTCGCTATTTTTCCATGCCTGATTGACTAAATTCGCCACTTTTTCCTACCCGACCAATGAAATGCGCTTTTTTTCCACACCTGATCGACAAAGTTTGCTATTTTTCATGAATAAACAAGATTTGAGATTTTCCAACTCCTAATTGACAAAATTCACGATTTTTCGACACCCAATCGAAGAAATTCACGATTCTCAACTGACTGATGGAATTTGTGATTTTTTCCCGTTCCACATTGACAAAATTCACAATTTTTCCACACCGAATTGACAAAATTCTTTTTTTTTCACACCCGATTGACAAAATTAATTATTTTTCAATTTTTCCGCACATTATCGATAAAATTCGCAATTTTTCGTGCCTCATCAAACAAATTCACTATTTTCCCACTCCTGATTGACTAAATTTGCTATTTTTCCACGCCTGATTGACTAAATTCGCCATTTTTTCCTACCCGACTAATGAAATTCGCTTTTTTTCCCACACTTGATCGACAAAGTTTGCTATTTTTCATGAATAAACGAGATTTGAGATTTTCCAACTCCTAATTGACAAAATTCATGATTTTTCCACACCCACTCGACGAAATTCACGATTCTCAACTGACTGATGGAATTTGTGATTTTTTCCCGTTGCACATTGACAAAATTCACAATTTTTCCACACCCAATTGACAAAATTCTTTTTTTTTTCACACCCGACTGACAAAATTCACTATTTTTCAATTTTTTCGCACATTATCGACAAAATTCGCAATTTTTTCCTGACAGATCAAACAAATTCGCAATTTTTCCACTCCTGTTTGACTCAATTCGCTATTTTTCCACACCTGATTGACTAAATTCGCCATTTTTTCCTACCCGACCAATGATATTCTCTTTTTTTCCACACCTGATCGACAAAGTTTGCTATTTTTCATGAATAAACGAGATTTGAGATTTTCCAACTCCTAATTGACAAAATTCACGATTTTTCGACACCCAATCGAAGAAATTTACGATTCTCAACTGACTGACGGAATTTGTGATTTTTTTCCCGTTCCACATTGACAAAATTCACAATTTTTCCAAACCGAATTGACAAAATTCTTTTTTTTTCACACCCGATTGACAAAATTCATTATTTTTCAATTTTTTCGCACATTATCGATAAAATTCACAATTTTTCGTGCCTGATCAAACAAATTCGCTATTTTTCCACGCCTGATTGACTAAATTCGCCATTTTTTCCTACCCGACCAATGGAATTTGCTATTTTTTCACACCCGACTGACAAAATTCCCTTTTTTCTGCGCCTGATTAACGAAGTTCGCTATTTTTCTATGAATCAACAAAATTTGAGATTTTTCTACTTCTAATCAACAAAATTCACGAATTTTCCACGCCCGACTGACGAAATTCACGATTCTCAACTGGCTGAAGGAATTTGTAATTTTTTCCAGTTGCACATTGACAAGATTCACAATTTTTCCACACCCAATTGACAAAATTCGTTGTTTTTTTGCACCCGATTGACAAAATTCACTATTTTTCAATTTTTCTGCACATTATCGACAAAATTCGCAATTTTTTCGTGCCTGATCAAACAAATTCGCTATTTTTTCATGCCTGGTTGACTAAATTCGCCATTTTTTCCTTCCCGACCAATGAAATTCGCTTTTTTTCCACACCTGATTGACAAAGTTTGCTATTTTTCATGAATAAACGAGATTTGAGATTTTCCAACTCCTAATTGACAAAATTCATGATTTTTCCACACCCAATCGACGAAATTCACGATTCTCAACTGACTGATGGAATTTGTGATTTTTTCCCGCTGCATATTGACAAAATTCACAATTTTTCCACACCCAATTGACAAAATTCTTTTTATTTTCACACCCGATTGACAAAATTCACTATTTTTCAATTTTTCCACACATTATCGACAAAATTCGTAATTTTTCCACTCCTGTTTGACTCAATTCGCTATTTTTCCACGCCTGATTGACTAAATTCACCATTTTTTCCTACCCGACCAATGAAATTCGCTTTTTTCCACACCTGATTGACAAAGTTTGCTATTTTTCATGAATAAACGAGATTTGAGATTTTCCAACTCCTAATTGACAAAATTCACGATTTTTCGACACCCAATCGAAGAAATTCACGATTCTCAACTGACTGACGGAATTTGTGATTTTTTCCCGTTCCACATTGACAAAATTCACAATTTTTCCACACCGAATTGACAAAATTCTTTTTTTTTTTTTTCACACCCGATTGACAAAATTCATTATTTTTCAATTTTTCCGCACATTATCGATAAAATTCGCAATTTTTCGTGCCTGATCAAACAAATTCGCTATTTTTCCATGCCTGATTGACTAAATTCGCCATATTTTCCTACCTGACTAATGAAATTAGCTTTTTTTCCACACCTGATCGACAAAGTTTGCTATTTTTCATGAATAAACGAGATTTGAGATTTTCCAACTCCTAATTGACAAAATTCACGATTTTTCGACACCCAATCGAAGAAATTCACGATTCTCAACTGACTGACGGAATTTGTGATTTTTTCCCGTTCCACATTGACAAAATTCACAATTTTTTCACACCGAATTGACAAAATTCTTTTTTTTTTCACACCCGATTGACAAAATTCATTATTTTTCAATGTTTCCGCACATTATCGATAAAATTCGCAATTTTTCGTGCCTGATCAAACAAATTCGCTATTTTTTCATGCCTGATTGACTAAATTCGCCATTTTTTCTTACCTGACAAATGAAATTTGCTATTTTTTTCACACCCGATTGACAAAATTCACCTTTTTTCTGCGCCTGGTTAACGAAGTTCGCTATGTTTCCATGATTCAATGAAATTTGAGATTTTTGTACTTCTAATCAACAAAATTCACAATTTTTTTCACACCTGATCGACGAAATTCACGATCTCAACTGACTGACGGAATTTGTGATTTTTTCCCACTGCACATTGACAAAATTCTTAATTTTTCACACCCAATTGACAAAATTTGCTGTTTTTTCACACCCGATTAACAAAATTCACTGTTTTTTCACACCCGATTGACAAAATTTACTATTTTTCAATTTTTCCGCACATTATCGACAAAATTCGCAATTTTTTTCGTGCCCGATCAAACAAATTCGCGATTTTTCCACACCTGATTGACTAAATTCGCGTTTTTTTCATACCCAACCAACGAAATTCGCAATTTTTCAGAGCGTGTTTGACAAAATTTGCTATTTTCTGTACATAATGATAGAAATTTGCGATTTTCCCACGCCTTATCAACATAATTTAAGATCCTTAAATGGCTGACGAAATTTTCGATTTTGCCCGCTTCAAATTGACAAAATTTACGATTTTTTCCTGCAACTTAGACAAAAATTCCAGTTTTTTCCAGTTGTAAAGTGACGAATTTCTCAGACCACAGGTTTTGCATCCCTACTCCAGGCCAATTCGGGAGTGCACAGAGCCCAGCAGCTCTTTTTAACTATTTTGTGTTCCTGATGGACCTTTTACACAACTGGTGGCACTTACTGACATTTTCGACTGCCCTTTCGATTCATTTCTTTTTCTGGTTGTGCGAGAAAAACTCACAAAATATATCTACGGATCATGGGAAATAAATTATAAATTTTGTCAAACCCTTGTTTGATAAAAATCGAAAAATTCGCCAGCCAGTTATGCAAAAAATCATGTAATTGTTCAGTTGTCACAGGGAAAAAAGATCACCAAATTCCTCAGTCGATAACATTAAAAAAAAAAAAAAAAAAAAAAAAAAAAAAAACTTGCAACCTTTCGCCAGCAAGTTGTAGTGAAAAATCCTGAAATTCACTGCAAAAAGTGTCCTTTAGCTCTCTTGCTAAGCACCTGCAAAGGAAAGTTCGTGTGCAACTGATAAATGGGATTTTCGTAAACATCCCATAAAAATAAATGGTATTTTCATTTATTTTTATATCTTTTTTAAGACTTTAAGCTTTAATGATGAAAATTTTTACTTTAGCGGTAATTTCCAAAAACTTACAAAAATGTTATTAAAAAAATATGCATTAATACTTTTTTATACAGACAGTGACCCATAATTGCCCCCTTGCCGGGGTAATTATAGGTCACTTAGAAAAATCAATTAAAAAATAAATAAAAATATTTTGTGTACTCTGAATGTTTTATGCAAAAGCATTTAGTACTATACACAAAATATTTATACTAACTTCATGCCGAATTTGAAATTTTCATCTTTTATATTTTCCCAGATATTGAGTTTGACCCATATTTAATCGGTGTCACTTTATTTCAGTCGTTTATTTTAAAACTTACTTACCAAATATGACGTATCAATCAGGGATGTAGTGGAGGGTATACTCCGTATACTCTCTGGATTTTTTAAAGGAACACCGTATAACCTCTGTTTCTGAAGAAAGCTACAGCATATATACACTAAGGTATACTTTCTGCCTTAAGCGTATATCCGCTGTTTAGAACGTATAACCTCTTTTTTTTTTTTTTTACGACTACATCACTGGTATCAACTATTTTAAATATAAGCATGCAAATACTAATTTAAGCGAAAGAATACGTTATTTAAAATACAAGAGATTTATCCTTAACAAAAAAATCAAATGGCGTAAAATCCATAACAGATCGTTATATCATTTACGAACTTTTGAAGTTTTAGAAAGAATTATTTATTTCGAAAGCGGCCGAGTTTTTTTGGCACTTTCAAAGAGATGTTAATACTTCCCTGTAAGAAATTATAGTGTGGATGTTATCGTTAAAAAGACAAATAATAAAATTAGAGAAAGAAACGATAAAAATATTTCGCTAATTCTAAGATTCTAATGAATGCCGGCAAGAGTCACATGTAAGCGACATCGCAATCACAGCTCGATGCATGTAAACAACACAAGGAGAGTTGAGTTGAGTTGAAATGCAACTGCGCATGCGAAAATCAAACGTTTAAATAAAATTTTGAAATAAATTAATAAGAAATAAACATTTTTCATTTGCTCTTTGAAAGCAGAAGTAATTTTCATAAAAACTGGAATTTATGCTTGATAGAGGATAAGAGATGCATTTAGTATCTCCGCTTGTATTTGTAAGCTCTAATCATGGGCTTCGTCAAAAAGAGGAGAGTTTGCGCGCGCGTGTGGGGGGGAGGGGGGAAGTCCACTGCCCTTCCCTCGATTTTAGAATTTAACTAGCTAAATTTGATTTTCCGATAATTTTGAAAACTTCATAAAATTTATTCTTTTCGAAGAATTTAAAATAAAAAAGGAAGTAAGGAATTTTCTGATAGGGGGTGGGAGAATGGGAGAGCCATTACCTAGAGTTGCAAAGGGTGGAAAAAACCGGGTTTATTCCCGGGAATAAACCGGGTTTTTTGGGAAGGAAATTTTGAAAATTTCCGGAAGTTTTCAGAAAGTTTTAAGAATGAAAAATTTTTAATTTATTATTTTCAGTTATTTTTTATGATTTCAATTTTTGTCAATGTGAACAAATCTAATAACATAAAATGTTTTTAAAAATGCATGGTTTTCATGAAAACTAAAGAAATATAGGCTTAAGTTGTAGAAATATTAAGTAAGAGAAATTAAAATATCTTAAGAAATTTGGTATTTTGATCGTCGGTGAGTAAAAAGTGAAGATTATCAGATGAGAGATTATCTTCCCTGGCATAAATGTAAACTTCACCTCTGTTCTTCGAATCAACAAATGTAAACAAAAAAGAAAATGAACAAAATTTTAAAAAATCGATGCAGAAATACAAAGCAACTCGTTAGAAAATTAATATAAAGTATGCCTGAATAAGAGAGCTATGCGAGCAAACAGAAACAAAAAAAATATTTTTTAAAGAAATATTCATATCCTCACAGACGCCATTGTTGTAAAGCTAATAAATTATAAAGATAGACTGTAAAATCATAAGTTTTGTGAATTCATAATGTAAAATCTATTTTTGGAACATTCTTCCCTGAAATTTCTTTAAAATAAAAATTTCAAATTGAAAAATAATTGTGTTTGTTTCTCTTCAAAACTCCTTCAAAATTTCCAATATTTCCCAAAATTCCGGGTTTATTCCCCGAAATTCCCGGGTTTATTCCCGTCCCTCGAAATATGTGGGTTTTTTGCAACTCTACCATTTACCCCTCACTGCATTTTAAATTTTGATTAATTAAAATTTATTCTTTTCCTACATTGAAATACAGAGTCAAATTTGTTATTTACGAGTAAAGATAATAAAGATAGATAAATATAAAATAAAGATAAAAGATAATATAAATATATAAATAAAGATAGACTAAGAATTTTCCTTTGGGGGAAGGGGGCTTAGGAGGGTCATTTCCCCTCCCTCGATTTAAAAATTTAACTAAATTTTATTTTTTTTTTTCGATTTTGAAAAACACAGTAAAATTTATTCTTTCAAGTAACTTAAAATAAAAGAGGATCTGGGTATTTTCTGTTAAGGAAAGGGGGGAGGGTGTAGAAGAGCCCATTTTGCCCCTCTCTTGATTTTGAAACTTATTTAATTAAAATGCCTTTTGCTCCGATTTTGAAATGCACAGCAAAATGTATTTATTTCGAGTAATTTAAAATTAAAGAGGAGCTAAGAACTTTTACTTGGGTAGAAGGGGTCATATGAGAGCTATTGCCCCTCCCTCGAATTTGATTTAAATTTGATTTAATCAAAATAATTTCTAAATTTTATTTTCAATGATTTTGTTAAACATAGTAAAATTCTCTCTTTTCGAGTAACTTAACATAAAAGAGGAATTAAATAATTTTCTGTAAAGTTAGAGGGTTTGGGTGAACTATTACCCCTAACCCAGATTTTAAATTTTAATTAATTAAAATTTCTTTTTCGCTTATTTTGGAAAACATAGTAAAATTTATTTTTTCAAGCAACTTAAAATAAAGGAGGAACTCAGGAAATTTCCGTTAATGAAAGAGGAGGGTTGGGGGAGGACCCCCATTGCCCCTTCCTGGATTTTGAAATTTAAATAATTATTTTTTTTTCCTCTTAGTTTGAAAAATATAGTAAAATGTATTTATTTCGTTTACCTTAAAATTAAAATGGAATTGAGAATTTTCGTTTAGGGGGGGGGGGGGAGGGGAATAAATATACTAATTAATATAAAAGTACTACTTTTTACATCCATAAAAAATACATAATTTTTAGAAAATTGGAATCAACAGATTTTTTTTTTTTTTTTTTTTTTTTTTTTTTTTTGCATAAAAAATGCACACTTTTCGCGAACACGAAATATTCATTTATTTTATGCAAAAAACGTGCACAGTTTTTGACAACATAGAATATACACTTTTTTGTATGTATAAAAAATACAGACAGTTTGCACACAGAGTGCATACTTTTCAAAGTGTTCAAAAAAGTCACTTTTTATGCACAAATTGTGTACAATCTATACTTTTTTGCATAAAAAGTGCAAACATTTTCTAGCTGGGATGATTTTTCAAAAACTGAAATAAATGTTTAAATTTCCCTTTTAAGTTGAAATCCTCGTATCTTTCCTCTTTTATGCTGATATTCTGATCTTTTTCCTTAAAAATTGATATTTTCCATTGTTTTACTTAATTATTAATATTCATTAAGATGCTGTTCATTCAAAATTCGGATATATGTACAAAATCTCGAATGTGTCAATGATTAAATGAACTCATAAAACAATTTTACTCATTTACAGTTTCCAACTAGTGTAAGAGTCAATCAAATTCGTTTAAATTTGTCTTCTTTCATTAAAATATAATATTTTCCTTTGTTATTTTTTCACTTATAAAAATTCATTAAGGTTATGGTTGTTCAAAACTAAAATAAATGTTTACATCTTTCATGTAACAGTTGTAAAGAATTCAGTCTCTTTTTACCTAAAAACTGATATTTTTCTTGAACGGAAACATTTTCTGTTATGCTTTGTAGTTTACCAGGTGCAGTAAACACGAACTAAAAAATTGGTTCGAATATGACGTCAGAGAAGGTTTGTGATCCCTTCCCAAGTTTGAAGAATGTTAGGGGTAGCGTGCAGTGAATGCGATCTGGAATTATTATCTTATTACTAGCCCTATCGAAAAAATTCTGTTGAATCTGCTAAAATTAAGGAAATTAGATTGAATATATCTTGGGGTATCGTCATCTAACGAATTAAATATTACATAACTAACGTCTAAAAATCACGATAAAATCTCAAAGTAGTGTAAATGTTAACCGAGTTCGTTTAAATGCGTTTTTTCATTAAAAAAGAAATATTTTCCTTTGTTCTGCTTAATTATTACTAATCATTAAGGTAATGATTGTTCAAAACTGAAAGATATAAGTTTATATCTTTCATTTAACAGTTGAAAAGAAGCATAAAAATTGATATTTTTCTTGGATGTAAACATTTTCCCGATATGTTTTGTGATGTCAAACGCTATTGTTGTGTTTCCCCAAGTTTAGGGAATGTGAGCGGTTGACGATAGTGAATAGGGGATGAAATTATTTTTTCTTATACCAGACTTGTTGAAAATATTCTGTTGAATCTTCTAAAAATTAAGGAAATTAGCTTGTAAACTCTTATTTTTATATGTACAATCATGAAAATATATATATGTATATTTAATGATAAATTTTCAGTTATTGATTAAGCTGAAAATTGAATATATTTTGATTAATTAATATATGTCTTAGGACGTATTTGTCTAAGGTTTTAAATCTTACATAACTAGTGTTTAAATGTCTGTTAAAATCTCAAACTAGTATAAAAGTTAATAAAATTCATCTTTTTATTCCATATTAACTTTTGTTATTTGTTCAGTTAATCAAAATTAATTAAGGTGAGGGTTGCTCTCAAACTGAAATGTATGTTTAAATTTCCATTTTAAGACGATATTCTCATTTTATGGTTGGAAAAAAAAAATAAATAAATCTGCTTTTTCCATTAAAATTTATAGTTTTTTGTTATTTTGCATAATTAATAATACTCATTAAGTTAAAGATTGTTCAAAATTCAAATATATGTTTAACTTTCTCAATTTAAGTTGATATTCTGATCTTGTAGTTGAAAATAATCTACAGAAATTGGCTTTTTTCCTTTAAAATTGTTATTTTTCATTGTTTTGCTTAATTAATAATGTTCATTAAGGTAAAGATTCTTCAAAATTCAAATGTACGCGTTTAACTTTCCCCATTTAAGAGTATATTCTGATCTTGTACTTGAAAAAATTCATCTTTTTTCATTAAAAATTGATATTTTTCATTGTTTTGCTTAATTAATAATGCTCGTTAAGATGTTAATCATCCAAAATTCAAATATATGTTTAACTTTCTCCATTTAATTTGTTATTCTGATCTTGCAGTTGAAAGAAAATCTAGAGAAATCAGCTTTTTTCCTAAAAAATTGATATTTTCCATTGTTTTGCTTAATTAATAATAATCATTACGGTAAAGGTTGTTCAAAATTCAAATGCAAATTTAATCTTCATCTTATAGTATGATAATCTAGCCGATCTAACGTTCAACTCTCATGTTATAGCAGAACAATACTCTAAAAACGCCATTTTTCCCGCTAGGGGGCGACTAAATCGGAGTTTGGGGGCGTCACGGATAGTCGAAAAGGGATGGGAGGAGGGACGAGGCGGTGTCGGAAGGGGTGCGGGATCGGAGGCGGCACGGGAGGGGGCACGGTGCCCCTGTACCCCCTCCTGTCCCCGTACTCTTATTTTCCTACTACTAGCGACTACTGCCGGGTTATCCTGTCACTATAATATCTACGATGATTTCCTTCATAAAATTTAAGAATAATTAAGATTATTTTAACAACAGTTACATCTTGCTTTGTGTGAAATGGGAATATATCACGAGAAAGTGTGGAAGTGTTCACCATCGGCATCCAAACACTGTAGAACTAAATAAGGCCTCTTTCGGAATGTATGTCTCATTACATTAAGATATCATTAGTCGAATGATAGTTCATGTTGTTGAACACTTTTCATAATGAAATTTTATTTCACACAAAGTTCATTTGTAGGAAGGCTTTAGGAAGGAAAAAAGCGTGCAAATACACGTTTGTTTGATGTTGACCCTACACAATGCCGCCAGCATTGTGTAGGGATGATATAGCTCTCCCGAAAGAAAAGTGACACATCTCGAGATAAGTAAATTTCACAGGACAGGCAAAGGGGGGGGGGGGGGGGGTGTCTGTGCTGCCGGCTCCCTGTCCATATGTTTGAATTACAAAATCTAAAAATCTGATTTTTGTTGTTGTTGTTTTTTGGCTGATATAGAAGAGAAATTCATCAATATTTAAAAACATTTTAGAGAAAATGTGTGGAGAAACTTAGAAAGTAACTATACTATTACGGTGATTGACTTCGAAAGTTAATAATCGAAGTTTACTGTTTAATCCAAATTGTTTATAAGGTATATTTTCTCGTTACAGCTCAGTTGGAAAGAGGGCGCGATAAAAAAAACAAACAAAAAAAAAACACTTTTTTAATTTATCTTTTGCATATGCCTCGAGATCTCCCATTAGAAAAAAAATGTATTGGCATTAATCACCATAGCTTCTACATCTACGATATACAAGAAAAACCGTTTTTCAAATAAATTTTCAAAAATGTATTTAACAGTTTAAATACATTTTACGAATTTAAAGCTTTATTATAGGCATGTCGTAGTAAGTTTAAAAGAAATATTCTACGTACAATCAATCATTCTAAACAAAATTACACTCATTTTACACATTCTGGATAAATTCAGAACAATTAATTCAAATAGGAGTAAGGTCGAAAAAATAGGGTGGGAGTTATCTCCTGTTACTTCTCTGTATATATAATC
This sequence comes from Maratus speciosus, assembly GCA_963932465.1. NCBI lineage: Eukaryota > Metazoa > Arthropoda > Arachnida > Araneae > Salticidae > Maratus > Maratus speciosus. Next base: position 775,461 of record CAWVRF010001568.1, on the reverse strand, counting down.
TTTATTTATAAGAATCATAAAAAGATTTTTAAAATGAAAAAATGAGTCATCGATTATAAAGTAAATAAAATTGTAAGTACTTCAAGTTGAAGCTAAATAGAAATAATAATTGGAATTTGCAGTTTAAAGAACAAAATAAAAAATAAGTAAATTTCACGTGTTTGTTTAACAAAGTTAGAGCAGCAGCATTCAAAAGATTGTAAATAGTGTTGTTTATATACAACTCAAGTAAACATGGAGATAAACTATTTAGCCAGGAGCCAAATTAACAGTCAAAGCAACATTTTGATATTGTCACGTTGATCAAAGTCTAGAGGAAGATTGGCTCTGGCAAAAATCGTGACTTCTATGATTGGTGTTTTAACACCTTCTTTAGTTTGATTATTTTTTTCATTCATGGTATTTTAAAAGATTTCAGTGACTCTGAAGTAAAATAGAATGTTTGTAAATCGTTCTCTTTTTGGCTTGACTATCCAAATCGACTTATGAAACGATTCAAGATATAATTATTTAAATTCCTATTATTTATATGGATTCCCGTTACAATGAATTCCATTACAAAGAAAATTCCCATTCCTATGAAATTTGAAAAGTCCCTTTTTAGGTGTGTTCGTAATTACACAAATACGCTACGTATCACCTATAGTCGTCGTTTGGTCTGTCTGTCCGTCCGTCCGTCCGTCCGTCCGCCTATAACATAGCAAAAACTAACCCAACCAAATAGTGTGAAATTTTAAATATATAATTGTTGAAAAATTTTGTCGAGTCATTTCAAATTTTATGAAAATCGGATGTATAGTTTAATTACAAGACAGACAAAAGTTTTCTGTTATACTATGGCCAATGGGAAAAAATTATTTCAAGTGCATTTTAATGATGTTACAGCCTTTCGAATAGAATGAAATTCATATGCACCTATGAAGTGCCCTAAAATATACATTCAGTTACAATATGCGGTGCTAAAAATATTTATAAAACTAGTTACAGTACGAACATCATCTGCCACGTTTGACATGCAGTTTCCAACTTGTTTAAAATATATTAACACCAATGCAATTAAAGTTTCGAATTAGCGAAAATCATTTTATTAGGGAATTCGGTACAATGATAAATCTCCGTAGAGCTCAAATTTTATTTCTCGAACTTTACCCATATTAATTTAACTAGTCTTCCATTAAAATGCTTTATAATGAGAGATAAATCTCTCTTGCATATTAAATTTACGTGTATATGTAATGCATTAGATAAATCAGGACTAATTCATTTACAATAAAATATTTTAGCGGACCCGTAAAGTTTGTTGTAACGGGAATCTACTGTACAAGTTGATAGATAAAAAAAAAAAGTTTTGACCAATACGTGGTAGAGCACTGTACAACAAACAATTTTTGTATACGAAAAAGTGGCGGAATCCATTTATTCTGTCACTCCAATGACAATTCATATTTCCTTCATAAAATTAAAAATGATTAAGATTATTTTAACGATAGTATCAACTTGCTTTGTTTGAAAAGAGAAACTAGAAAGGATGGAAAGGTTGGCAATCCGCAGCCAAATAGTACTGAATTAAATACGCCTTATTTAGGTACTTAGGTGATATTACACATGGTGTCACTACCCAAATGACAGTTCTCTTTGAAGCAGCGGTTTTGTCTTAGATTTTTAACACTTTCCAACATACACTAGTAATCAAAATTAAAAGATAATGAGAAATAATATGCTCACTAAGTTAATGTTGCAACCAATGCCCAATGCTGCGATTATTTATGTTAATTAAATACTATTGAACTCAGATTTGCAATTCAGTGCATACGTTAGCGTCGAAAATATGCAAATTAGATGATTGACAATGTGTTGCGCAATGGACGTATGTTGGAATTCTGGTCTGCAGTGTTGTTTAAAGTGAATGTGGGGTCTGAGTGTGATCACTATTCATTAGTTATGGCTCAAAGGCATCATTTAAGTTAAGGTCAAAAGTGGCGAATAATTTGTAGAATCGAGGAAGGTCCTACACAAATGGAGATCGCCCAAGATTTGAATATCCCTCAAAGTGTCATATCAAGAGCTTTGAGCCGCTTTTTAAGCACTGGATCCGTTGATAGACAGCCTGGTCAAGGGAGACCAAGAGCAACAACTGCATACGAAGACAGTTTTCTGTCTTTGTGGCTCGAAGAAACCGCGAAACGACTACAAGAGATTTGGTTTGAGACTTTCAGGCTGCCACAGGAACTCGAATTAGCCGTTCTACTACTGCACGAAGGCTTAAGAAGGGTGGACTATATGCGGGAAAACCAATAGTTTGTGTCCCACTCACTCCAGCTTCCAAAGAGTCCCCTTTAAACTGTTGCCCTCGCCATGTTAAATGGAGCCAAGAAGGCTGGGCTCAAGTTTTGTTTACTGACGAGTCCAGATATAGTCTGAACACTGATTCTAGAAGTGTTTTGATCTGAAGAGAGGAAGGAACACGCAACTTGCCTTCCCTTGTCCATGAAATATCCCATTCGAGCCGTGTCTTTTTGGCTCCTTTGAACATGACGACGGCAACAGCTTATAAGGACAGCTTATAAGGAAGCTGAAGTGAGTGGGATACAAACTATTGGCTTTTTTCGCACACAGTCTACCCTCGGTGTCTTGGCACAGCAGTAGAACGGTTAATTCGAGTTCCTGCGGCAGCCTGAAGGTCTGAAACCAAATCTATGGTAGTAACTTCGCGGTTTCTTCGAACCGACAATTACAGAAAACGGTCTTCGGATGCAGTTGTTGCTATTCGTCGCCCTTGATCAGGCTGTCCATCAACGGATCCAGCATTTAAAAAGTAGCTCGAAGCTCTTGATATGACACTTTGAAAGATATTCAAATCTTGGGCGGCCTCCATTTGTGTTTGACCACCCTCGATTCTACCAATTGTTCGCCCCTTTTGACCTTCACTTAAATGATACCTCTGAGCCATAACTAATGAATACTGATCACTCTCAGACACCGCATTCACTTTAAACAACACTACAGACCAGAATTCTAACATACGTCTATTGCGCACCACATTGTCAATCACCTAATTTGCATATTTCCGACGCTAACGTATGCGTGGAAGTGTAATTTTGTATTCAATAGTATTTAATTGACATAAATAATTACAGCATCGGGCATGGGTTGCAACATTAACTTAGTGAGTATAATTTTTCTCATTATCCTTTAAGTTTGGTGACCAGTGCAGTTGAAAAACGTTTATGACTTCGGTTATCCGGTCCGTCTGTCAGAGTTCTTACTCTCCCACATATACTCGGATGGCCTTGATTTTTTTGTATGTTGATGTTTTAGTTTAATTGATGTTTACCATAGCACGATTGGTATTGAAAATGCATTTATAATATATTTACAGGGACGGTCAAAATTATCTTCATTACATTGTGTTCAATAGGAAAAAATCCTTTCAAATTCATTTTAATGAAGAAAAACCATATCAAAAATAATGAAATTTATATGCACTTATAAAGTGCATTAAAACATGCATTTTGTAAAATGTGCGGTGAAAATCCTTTATTATTCGTTTACAGAGTCGAGCAAAAGAATTTCTTTACATAAAGGTCTACGGGGAAAAACTGTTTGCAACGTAGTTTAGCTCTTTTACACTAGTTTAAACATAATTAAATTGATATACATTACCAAGGCTCACTACAAGATACTTTTTGTATAACATTATATGCATAGGATATATCGTTCCTTTACAGGGATACACAAGTGATTCTCATACAGTACTGTACCTGAAGTACTGTCTATTAGCGATAATTTTTAAAAGTGCGATTTAATTTATGGTATCAGCGATTAACTAAATTTTTGCTTACTATTCGTCGCCTCAGAGCAACAGTAGGTAATCTAGTAATAATCGAAAATAACATTTCTGACTTACTGCTATGAAATACTGTGTCTGCATCCAGTGGAACGGTAGGGAATTTTTATAAAACACATCTGAGATATAGTATTAAACACAACTTTGTGTTTCAGAAGTTGTTCCAATAGATGTAAACATAGTTATTCACAGCAGTGAGTCAGACATCTCCTTTTTTATTATTATTAGATGTCCTACTGTTGCTCTGAGGCGACGAATAGTGTGCATAAATGCTACAGATCATATACAGAGCTAAACAAAAGAAATCGTAAGCATTGCGGAGCATCAGAGTGTATGGATTAACCCTTTATCTGCTGACGGTACATATAAGTACCATTAAAATAACTTGTTATAAAATTCATTTAACACATCGATTAGTTGTAATGCAGTTTAGAATGAGTTATAGACACATTACTTTATCTTGTTCCAAAAGCATTATGGGTTACATAAAAAAAATATTTTTAAAAGGATGATTTCTTTTGCCTTTGCATCTTTTCAGCTTTCTTGGTGTTGAAAGGGGGGGGGGAATATTTCAATTGGGAAATATTTCTATATTTCTATTTTAAGAACATTATATTTGTACAGTCGTGGGGAAAAAAAGTAAACACCCCCACTAACTCCTCAGCAAATTATCGTACAAGAAAGTTACTAGTACAGAACGATTGGAAATAAAGTCTACTTTTAAATGATGCATATAACATTTCTTAGGGGACCATCTACATATTAAAACGACGAACCATAACTTTGTTTTTTTTTCAAAAGCAGTACACATTTCTGACAGCATAAATCAACTCTATACCCTTCAATTAGCTTTAAAACAAATTTTCATGCAATCCGTACAATAAGTTTCCTAGAAATTAATTATTTTAAAACGAGCGTATTTTAGGGGCTGTATCCAAATTGAAGTTCAGTACACTATTGTTGACTGAGAGAGCCTCCTTCGTAATCAAGACATCTTAAGCGCTACTCAAGAAGCCATTGAAGACCGCTAGATTATAGGACAGCAAAAGAAATTTCAAAATTTCTAGTCACTTCTATCATAGACGGCCTCTTAAACCATCATTTTGCCGTTTTTTAGCATAATTTCAAAACTACTTGGAAGAAAAATGTGAAATTTTGGATTTCCATAAAACAGGACTTAATAAATCTAAATCCATCAAACAAATTGTAGGTTGCAATTCATAACTTTTTCGAATATTAATTTCATAATTCATAATCCATATCATAAAAGTATAACAATTGCAAATTCAATGTATTTATGTTTGGGTATGTTAGTATTATTGCTACACAAAAAATTAGCACATTAGGAGTATAGTTTCAGGAGATATATATAAAAATAAGAAAATGTAATTTAACATTAGAAGCACTTAATTTTGAATGTTTATAATTCACAAACATATCATTCAAATGACTTGAAATTTGGTGTCTAGGCATAGTCTGAACCGAAGATTTGAAATATCTTGTTAAAATTGGGTATTGCTATTGAAACAAATGAAGTTTGGGTTCATTTTAATATGTAGATGGCCCCCTAAGCAAATTTTATATACATCATTTAAAAGTAGACTTTATTTCCAATCGTTCTGTACCAGTAACTTTCTTCTACAATAATTTGTTGAGGAGTTAGTAGGGGTGTTTACTTTTTTTTCCCACGACTGTACATTTCTTAATTCTATAAAATAATAAGAAAACTATTTAAAATTAAAGATTTGAGTGAGGTTATAAATATTGCACAAAATCACTATAAATTCAAATTTAATTAATTCTTCAAAATCCTTCAATCCTTCTAAAATTCATTAAATGATTATGTAAATCTTCTAATGTAGTTTAAACTATTTTGAAAAATGCTTGAGAAGATAAAATTTTCTTCAATTCATAATTCAGTACATAAAGGGTTAAAGACGTAAGGGTTTTTAATTGCGTTATGAGCATTCAAGTTGAACTATATTTAGTATACTAAGAAATGTTTGTATAATATAAATAATATCATATACAGAGCTACGCAAAGAACTGGATTCATCGACTCCTAGGGTGATAAAGTCTGGAAGTGCGATTTTCGTTAGTTTTAATCATGTTTTAAACTGAATTAAATTTTACCATAATATGTCGCGAATTTAAATATCTGCCGGTAATACACAGGTCTCTACAAAAGAGTTCAAGTACTTTTCTGTTATAGCGGTAGAAATTCTTGAAGGTGAATTTTCAACCTTTTATGTTTTTTCATGCTGAAGTAAGTTAAAGCATACTGAGTAAAATATATTAAAAAATCGTACATTAAATACAGAGCTACACGAAAGGATTGGACTCATTTTTCCGTCTATGGATGGTAATTGCTGAAATATGGCTTTGAAATGTGTTATGCCTTTTCTAAGAAGTTTATTAAGATTACTTTTTAAATTTCAAACAGCGAAGTTTCATTTAAAAAATTCTGGGAATTTTGGAAAGTGTTCCATAATCTGTGCTTGATTCATGATTTTTCATTTTTTTTTAATGGGGCTCGAAGTGACCACATATGTGACAGAATGAGCGCTGTAATAAAAATTTAACGCATTTCTTATGAAACGCAAGCAGCGAATTTGCCTTATATAGTTTTTTTTTTTTTTTTTTTTTTTTTTTTTTTAGCAAAGAACACATAATGAGATAGAAAGGTCACTGTAATACAGAATTTGCGTATTTGTGAGTAACATAAGCAATGGGCTCGTCTTATATAGTTTTTTAATGGGCGAAAAACGACCATATATGCAGCAGAGTGGTTTTTTAAAGGATACTTTCACTTTGGAAACCAGTTCAGAAACTTAAATTTAAAAAATCGAAATCGCTTAACTATATCAAAAAACAAACGAGATATTTTAAAACAACTGTCCCACAAGATTAAAATTAGCGAGCATGTATTTTCGCGTGAGTGAACCAGCCCGTTAGTAAAATAAATGTAAAGGTAACAAATGAACTGGAGATTAAAAGAATCGTAGAAAAGAGTTTTCCGGCAAACAAAAGACATCAATGCAAAAGAAAGACAAAAAGAAGGCTATCCTGACAACTGAATGCGATCAGTTTGCCTATATTCGACAGTACACTCTTAAAAGTGTACCTCTGATATAGAAGGCACAAGGGTATTGTGCCTTTTATTATTTTAATATGAGAGGCACACACGCAAAGTGCCTCTGATTAGGAGAGAAACATCAAAGGCACAACAAAATGAAAGGCACTGATAAGATAGCCAAATCTATCAGAGGCACCAAGCGATATTCGTGCCTTTAAAAAAAACCTGTTTAGTTTCAGCGGCACGGGGAAATACGCGCATGCGTAACAACCGGGCAACCGTCGTGTATTGCGATATTTACATTCTTCTTGTTGTTTTGGCGGTCGATTCTGTTACTCTTCGAACGAGACTTCAATAATATGTGATCCGCCATTGCTTTCAAATCATTCCAATACACTTTCGTCATTTTATGCGCAGATATTAAATTCCTTTTATTATTATTTTGAACATCGCCTGTTCTTGTCGCAAGTGGAACGAATTTTGCTTCGGCACAAAGATAATGTTACAATGGCTTCTTCCAGTTCTGTAATCACCCACCTTTTGACCGATGAAGTTGAAAAGGAGTCTGCGATATAAGTAAGTAATTTTGTACTTGTATTATTTTCTTTAATTGTATAATGTAATATTAGTACACAAAAATAAATGTTTTATGTTACATTATTATGTATATACTGTACCGGGGAAGTAATGGACACTCTTAAGTAATTTTGAAAATTATTTTTTAATTAGTAATAGTTATAATTATTATATTCCAGTTTCCTTCATATTATATTAATCTACCTACAATTATTCGACCATTCTCATAGCCACATTCCCCATTGCAAATCGAGATTTAATTGTAATAATAGAAATAAATCAAGACCTCCCCCCCTCCCCAGAATTCAATTGTGTTTATGATTGTATTTAAAACCAGAACTTAATAAAAGCATACTAATGAAACAAAATAGTTGTTTTCCAATAAATTTAATAAGTAAGGTATCAATAATAAAAAATATATATATGACAATGTTTAATTATTCAAATTAATTATTCTCACAAAATCAATATTTTGATTTAGTTTTGAATTCCAGAGAGTTATAAGTAGTTATTAAATTATTCTGGCAATGGTGGGTTAGGAAAGTTAGTTTAAAAAAAATATATCCTTTGAGTATCGAAGCATGCAATCTTCTTTCCACAATTCTTAAAAGTTATTTCCAGAAACTACTTTACTTCTAATTAGTAATACAAATGCGAAAGAATTAAAACTGCAAGTTGAATGCTTTAAATAATACTAAATAAAATTATTTCAAAATAAAACTATAGAATTGCTTTTAAAATGCTTGTGACCCTGATCTTTAGATTTAGTAGTTTTATTTAAGTTTTATTGCTACTGTATATCTAATTAATATTTATAATATTTATGCACAGAATTGTTTTGTCAGTGATGAATAACAATAAACACAGAAAGTGATAGATTTTTAATAACATAAGCGTGACTTAAAAATATATCTTTATATATGAACCCCGCTTTTTACTATGCCCTTAGAACACTATTCTCTGGTTCCTGATTGCTTTGATTGATTGCTAGATTATAAAATATGCAGAGTGAGAAATGATTAAAAAAAAATAATAATAAAAGCTTAATTTTTAATGGTTATGTTTTTATGTAACACAAAAAACTTTGAAGGGTGTCCTTTACTGGCACATTTCCCCATTAAATGGGAGCATGTAGCATTAGGGAGGGGCAGTCTACCCCCCCCCCTAGCACACAAAATTTTAAAATGTTAAAATTCTTTTATTTTTATAATGGTCAGACAATTAATCCCCCCCCCTTTCCCTCCAGCAGTATTAAAAATGTAAAGTTCTCTGTATTCAGTAGATCAGTCAATCATCAAAATTTCTGCTCCATCCATAGAAAAGGGAGGAAATTTCTAAGATTGAGAGGGGGGAAAAGAAAAATATCTGTTTTCTTGTAGTTAAGCTGTTTTTACTCATGTTTTGATTAAATTTCCTTAATTATTTTAATTTATTCTGCTATGTTTGTAAATCTCTAAAAATAAGTAATCGGTCATTTAATTATAAATAATGCAAAAACATTCCCTTTTATTTAAACATGATTGTGTTTCTAATTATTCTGAATTTCTTTATAAGTTGACTGTTAAATGTAGAAGTTGTATAAGGTTTTAAAAATATATTTTTAAAGTTTTTTTGAGTATTTGGTTTGCCAAATATTTCGATATTCGACCAAACCGAATATTTGATAACTGAAGATTTGAGATTTTGTGTCCTCCCCCCCTCCAAACTCTATAATGTCTCCCCTGAGTTACAGAAATCCCTCCCAGAGAAAAATGTCTGAGCTGGTGTTCACGGTTACTTTAAGGGGACAAGGGACCTTAAAATATTTTTTTTTATTTTTTGTAAATTTCACCTTAATTATTATTCAAGGGTACATTATATGCATTATGGAATGCATTTATCACAAAAAAAATATTTAAAAAAATTATTTTTGAGAAAAAAATGGAATTTTACGCGTCGTCTTAGAAGTCTTCGAAATGCCCCCTGCGTCTTCCATATCAATGAAAATCACCAGTATTTTTTATAAAAGTTTGGTTTATATATATAAACAAAATAGAGCATCGAATTTTATATATTTGCATTAAAAAATAAATAAATAAATAAATAAATAAAAAAATTCGAAAAAATTTCAAAATTTTTCAATTTTTTTCTTTATTTTTTGTAAATTTTATCTTAAATATTATTGAAAGGTACATTATATGCATTATGGTATGCATTTATCACAAAAAAAAAAAAAAAAAAAAATTAATTTTTGAGAAAAAAATGGAATTTTACGCATCGTCTTAGAAATCTTCAAAATGACCCCTGCGCGTCCCATATCAATGAAATTCCCCCAATATTTTTTATAAAAGTTTGATTTATATATATAAATAAAATAGAGCATCGAATTTTATATATTTGAATTTAAAGATTAAAAAAATTAAAAATTTTTAAATTTTTTCGAAAAGATTTCAATTTTTTTTTTATTTTTTGTAAATTTCATCTTAAATATTATTCAGGGGTATATTATATGCATTATGGCATGCATTTAGCACAAAAAAAAATAAAAAATAAATTTATTTTTGAGAAAAAAATGGAATTTTACGTGTCGTCTTAAAAATCTTCGAAATGCCCCCTGCACATCCCATATCAATGAAAATCCCCAATATATTTTTTTAAGTTTGTTTTTTATATAAAAATAAAATAGAGCATCAAATTTTATATATTTGAATTTAAAAGTTAAAAAAATTGAAATTTTTTATTTTTTTATTTTTTTTATTTTTTTATTTTTTTTTTTACCTTTAAATTCAAATATATAAAATTCGATGCTCTATTTTATTCATATATATAAAACAAACTTTTACAAAAAAATATTGGGGATTTTCATTGATATGGAAGACGCAGGGGGCATTTCGAAGATTTCTAAGACGACGCATAAAATTCCCTTTTTTCTCAAAAATAAATTTTTTTAAATTTTTTTTTGTGATAAATGCATGCCATAATGCATATAATGTACCCTTGAATAATATTTAGGTGAAATTTACAAAAAATAAAAAAAAAATATTTTTTAGGATTTTAAGGTCCCTTGTCCCCTTAAGGATTATCAAATTTATACATTTCCCCACAATTATATCAACTTTACCTGTAAGTTAATTCTCACTTTTTTCTCACGAAGAAATATTTAAAAACATATAGCAAAAACATTTTATATGAGATGTTATTTTGAATTGCGCAGAGTCGCTCGAAACCCCTGACAAGACTCAATTGGCGCAGGGTCCTGGGCAGCTGCCACGGTTGGCCGAAGATTGTGCAGGCTTTGAACCCCTCCCTACTACAAAAGTTTAAAATCTTGAAAAGTCAATTTAAAAAAAATGAAACCTCCCTTATTTGTTTATTTATTGCAAGATTACATGTAATTGATGTTGATAAATGAAACTATTGGTAACTGAAAAATAAATTTCAAAAACCAATCCATTAGTTGGCTATCAGGCTCATATTTGTAAAATTTTAATGTTAAAACATTAACATATTTTTAGTACATGTAAAAAATAAAAATAATAATAAAGATAATTCAAATTTTGTTTTTTCTGACATTGATAATTAGCATTTTGCTTTCATGATTTCCAGCAGACTCTCATTAATGCATCTCCGCTTAAAACATATCACCAGTTAATGAAGACAATTTCATATCCTCTATGATATTCTAATTAATGTTAAGGATATTGTTTAATGTAATATAAAAAATCCCCTCCTTGCAGGTCTGCACGAATGAGAGTTCACTGTTGTTGGCTAACAAAAAAAATGTAAATGTGATCTCTTGAACACCTGTTCTGTTCCATCCCTTTCTGAAAAAGTAAAATCAGAATAATTAAAAGTAAATACTTTATTTAAAAACATGTTATTTAAAAACATTGTAAATAAAAAAATGATTTTAAAAATCACCTAACCCTATATTTTTTAAACTACAATGTTTACACAATACTTTTAGGTGAAAGTGCAGTCAACTCCCTTTAATTCACAGGACTCTAGTTTGCTAACACCTTTAATTCACACTACATATTCAGACTTAAACAATGGAATTTATAGTTAAGATTTTTAAGATATTCAATAGCACTAAACATTTTTTAAAGAAAATTATTACTGGTTTTTTAAATTGTTAATTCAATCAAATGTTAAGTTTAATTTACTTGCTTCTCTCTGATTTAAAATATAGATGTTATTATTTTGTTTTAATCAAGAGTCTTTCGTTTCTAAACAGGAAATTGCACTTTTTGCATAATTTGCAAGATACAATTACCAAACATAAATGTAAAATATTGAAAAAAAAAAAACTATTACATAAATGGTCCATGTAAATGCTTGTTTAATTTCTATGTATTAATTGTGCTTATATTGGTCACTTGCATGAAATTGATAACCTTTTTTAATGTTAAGTAGATATTTTTATTGCATAACTTATTTAAAATTATATTTTCACCTTAACATTCATTTATGCATTAAATAACTTGTTTTGTATTCTGCAAAAGAAAAATATTAACAAATATAGATGTATAATATCTAAAATTCTATAATTTGCACAATCTTTGATGATTAGAGGATATTTTTCAGTTTTTGAAGTAGCAAAAGAAACATCAGAATATTTATGATTAATTTTCTAGTAATGTTGACTTTAAAAAAATAAAAAATGCTAGTATTTTGTTCTTGGTATTACTAATGTTAAGATGTCTTTCAAAATAATAATAGTATGGCATTAATTTTTAATAGGCATTTTTTTGTAAAAGATTATAGTTTTTTAAAAGACGGTAAAAACTATTCAGTGTAAATAACTGTCAACGCTGACTTGGCCACATATTGTTATGTATTTATTATTGTTAATGAATGAGGGAAAAAAATGTATATATATATATATATATTTATTTATTTATTTTATTTTTATTTTTTAAGCAAATTGCTGTTATCTACTTTTGAAGGTCTGCATTCTTTTGCATTTAAGCAGACATCTGCTTTAAGAAAAAAAGAGCAAAATCCCTGTACCCTTAACCCCCCCCCCCCCTCTCCTCCATTTTTTTTGTCGTATTTTCCTCCAACCCCTAGTATACAAAATTTGACATTGTTAACATTCATTAATATTTTTATTCTAAATAATCGTTCATCTAGATCCTCCAACTTCCCCCCCCCCTCCTTCTCCCTGCCAGCAGTACCAAGAACATAAAAATTCGTATTTTTTTTCCCCTTAAAATTCCTATATATATATATATATATATATATATATATATATTATATAGCTTTATTGGTGAATTTCTAAAAGGGTAAATAAATAATCAGTAACTTAAATTCATCTAAAACAAGAGTTTTAAGCTTATTAAGTGGGAAAATTTAAATTATTCATATTGATGTTAAAACGCCACTCAATCAATAACTATTAAACTGTGTTTTGATAAAATAAAAATTAGGTATTCTGGAAGGGGGGGGGGGGGTTACATGTTAGCATGCATATACTTCATTAATTGCTAAGAAATGTTAAATAAAAACTATAAAAATAGTAAAAAGGGTTTTTATGAAATGTTTACATGTTTTGGCTCCATCGAAGCAATTATCAGAACAAATAAGAATAATCCATGTTTGTATGATCTAAAATGTAATGATTGGAAATGCCATTATTCAATTTTTCATGTATACTCTCTCAAATTACACATTTTATTTTATTTTTATTTTTATGTTTATTTCAATAATCATGCATGTACATGTATAATCTGAAAGAGTGCATGAAAAATTTAATAATGGCATTTGGAAATTACATCATAGATCGTGCAACTATATAGAATATTTGTTTTTGTTTTGATAATGACTTTGGTGGAACCGAAACATGTTAACAGTTTATTAAACTTTTTATACTATTTTTATAGTTTTTATTTGACACCTTTAGGCAATTATTGAATTAACTATGGGTGTTGTTATTTGTTATATGTTACATTGCATGCTAAAAATTCTATGCCAGCCCTTGATTTCTCAGTACTGAATATTTTTAAACTTTGTTTTTACATTTAAATATTTATTGCAGATGCTTTACATTCATCTATTGATCCCCCATGAGCAGAATCTGCTAGTAAAGACGCTTGTAGTAATCTATTAGTAGTAGAGCAGAATCCAAGTACAACCAAAGGAACATCCATTCAACATGAAACACAGGTAAGAATTTAAATTGATACAAAAAAAAAAAAAAAAAAAAAAAAAAAAAAACATTAATGTGGTCTTTGTGCATTTGAAACACATAATTTTAATGCATTCAATTGGTGCATCAGTAATGCTACATTCATGTTACTGTTGCTATGTTATATGCCACTAGCTCTCAATTCTATTTAATTAGGCACTATATTCACATCTTAATATTAGTAATTTAGTCAATATTAATAATATAGTCGCCCTTGGCGATCAGTTAGGTCTCATAAATTTACTATGCTAAGTAGGGATTGACTGAAGCAGCAATTTTGCCGAATACTTAAAAATTTTTAATACATGTGTTTACATATATATTAGCTTTTTTAATAAATTTTAATTAAAATTAAAGTTAATTATTTATTAAATTAATAATTTAATTTAGTTACATTTTTATTCTTAAATCTGATTACACAAAAAAGACTTCTTCCCACTCACAGATTCATTAACCCATTACTTATTTATTATCATTTTATCGCTAGTCAATACCCAAAATAAGCTATGAAAGTATTAAACTATAGAGGCTATTATTAACACTAGAACGGCGGCGAGGGGTCATTTTGACCCTTTCTGAATGAATACATGTCGATTCGAACCAGAAATATTTTTGTAATATAAAATTAATATATGCTGCACAAAAATAACTTAAATAAATAACTTAAATAGTTTTACGTAAAAATTCTGATGTGAAATATTTTTTTAAAACTTGAGTAAAAATTCCCGCCGTTCTAGTGTTAAGGATAAGTATTGTCAGAAAAACAAAAGTTCATTCCAAATAAAAAGAAACAATGTTGTCATTAAACGGAGTTACTGATTGTCTAAGTCTAGTTATGAACATATTGAATAGGAGTGTTCTCAAATGCAAAAGGTATCATATCAATTTATACATTTAACTATTTTCTGTCAAATTATTGATAGATATCTATATTTTGATTAATATTTTAACATTGTGGTGATGAAGATGACAATTTTTAGTAATTTTAATTTAATGGTTGGTAAAGCTATAGGATAAGCATAGGGATATACTTATTTGATGTGTGTATTTTCTTTAAATATACACCTTAGAAATACAGAGATGAACTCTGATATACTTATTTGATGTGTATATTAAAGAAAATACACATTAAATAAATTTAAATTACAAAAACTAATGTAGAAGTAATTAAAATTAAATGATAAGGGAAAGATACCCATCTTCTTTACTTTTTTTTCTTTATTGTAGATAGCTGTTTTGATTTCGCCCCTATGTAGACTATTTTAAGAAGGAAAAGGGTTTTTTTTTTTAAAATTAAAAATGGCATTGGACTTGTTTTTTGTAGTGCAGCTGAACTCTGAACTCATGCACATAATATTGAAACTCATCCTTTAGCCTATTCTACTTCTAAAAAAATACTTATCTGCAAGCATTTGGCCGAAGCCGAATATTCGGTTTACATACCGAATACCGAATCGACTATTCGGTATTCGGTCAACCGTTAATTCTAAGCATTGTGTACTATGTTACTTTTATTCATTATTTAATTTACATGCTCAATCTTTTGCCAAATGTGAAGATTCTGATTGAAAAATCAAAACTTGTATTTTTATGTAAGTGATAGGTTTTTATGTGGGTGATAAATTGCCAAACTATGTTCCCATAACATTTTTTTTTAATATTTCATATAAAATATAATCCTTTCACTCATTTTATTTAAAATACACTAATTTAAAACTGAAACATTTAAAATTAATGACTTTCACTTTTCTTAAAAAACATAAACCATGACATTTAATTTCGACATCAAAGCATTGTTTTAATTTACCACACACAAAATAAAAAAAAATGCTAACTAGCAAGTTAAAAAATGCTATTGGTCCTGCCTAACATAAAAGTACCAAGAATTCTTTGCGATCATGGCAAATTTTATGTAGTTTTATTTGAAAAAAATAATTTTGATTAAAAATTGCCACTTTGCATATTAAGAAAAGTGAAAGGGTCAGCCCATAATTGTGACAGTTAACTTGGACTGTTATAATATACATGAAATGATCGCGACGGAACAATATTTGGCAATTTATCACCAGCGGCCAGCTAACAAAATGGCCGCTTGCTATATAAAAATCGAAGTGGTCATCCCGGAACTGTTGATGGCAGGTCACATGACTTAGCCTTCTGTTATAGAGATTTTAGATACCTGGGAAAGAGTAAGCTGGTTTATCACACCAACTTTACAAAATTGAACATTTTACAACACGTATAAAATCAAAATCATAATTCACTTGTACAAGTATTTTTTTTTTTTTTTTTTTTTTACAGTAAACTTTTTTAGATGCTTCCTTTATTAGTATGAGCAAAAATGTGATTGATGCGCTATAAGCATTGAATATGTGATGCTTTTTTTGCAGCAAGGTGGGAGAATGTTTAGAATTGAACTTTGAAGGAAATGCTAGGAAAAGAAATAATGTTAAAAAACTTTAGGAATCTTTTCAAAAATTAGACAGCATTTTATAAATATCCCAGCCATCAGGGGAGTCATGCAAAGACAGGATGAATGGGACAATAAAACTATGTTACCACAAGATGTATTTAAAAAAAAAAAACTGTGCAGTTAGAAATTGATAAGTTTTTGTTTAACTAAATTAAAATTCTTGCAAGTTTAAAATAATGTAATTGTATTACAAAATGTTTTATATCAAAGTTTAAAAATGAACCTAATGGTAACTATGCTATTATACATAACCTAACGAACGCAAAATTTAAGTTGGTTTTTCAATGTTTATTGAGTGCTACTTATTAAATCAGCTCACATGTTTATGTTAACGTAAATTTGTGAAAATAAGATAAAATCTTCTTAAAGTTTCAAGTCAATATGTATTTTTTAACAATAATAAATATAAAACAATATCATTGTACATTATTACATTTTATTTTTTTTAACTCAGTCAAACTGATTTGTATAATACAAATTGAAAATTTTCCAACTCAGTGAAAAAATATCCAAACTGAGAGTTGAACACAAGAATTTTGGCTTAAATTGTCAATTCTCTAGCTATTGAGTTTTCTGGACTGACAACCAGATGACACATTTCTCTCAGATAACCTGATTTCCAAGAGCATCCATTTTTAATAAAGTTCTATTATCTACGGTATAATGTATTGAGTTGTTTACATGACAGACTTGATGATATTTGCCAATAAGATTATTTGAGTGAAGTGAATAGTTTCCTAGCTGTCGGTCTAGGTAGCTCAACAGCCACAGCATAGGCAATTTACGTCAAATGTGTTTGTCAAATGTCAAAAAGTTCTCGGCCTGGACATCTTTCACTCAGTTGGAAAATTTCAATTCAGACTAATACATTTTCTGTTTATGTATATTGGATTTTTGAAAAGGATGGTTGTGGATTTATTGCAGCTTCTCACCCCCCCCCCCCAAATTCAATGTATGTTTTGATTAGTGCAGTAATACTTGCAAGATTAATTCACCTCTCTAATCGAGGGAAACCTGTACATCACAAATCTTAAACTCTGATATCTTTGTTTAAATTTGCATGAGAAACTAATGAAATTTATTTTACGCATATCTATGCCCATGATTTTTTAGATTAGGTTGTAACCAAATGTAGAAAAATTTACTTAGATCATGACCATAGCTTTTCACAGGTTACTTTGACCATGCAGAACACAAGTGGTAGAATTTGCCTTCTTAATTTTTCCTTTTTTCCATATGAAATGGACCTTCTGTTTCTTTATCAGTGAAAGAAAGTGGCTTTTTTTATTATGTGTTTATTCAGTTTAAATTAGTTTTATTTTCAAATAGATAATTTAATTTAATAGCACAATGGTTTAAAGTAAAGGAAATATTTACAATGAACGTGCTAAAAGCTCTTCTAAATCTTTTGAAAATACTTCCTTTAAAAAAACTGTCTTAATAACATAGCTGTCAACCTTTCATTTTTTAATTTTCAAAATAAACATTTTAAACCTGAAATTTTACATTATTGATGAAATTATATAATTATCACCTAAAATCAAAACACATTATATTAAATTATTTGGTTTATTTGATTAGGGGGAAATATTGAATTTTGATTGCCATGCAATGAGATTTAGCATGTGAGATGTTAATAATCACAGTTACAGTAATTTCAGTAATATTGCATTAACAGTAAATATTTTTTAAAGCAAACAAACTACAGTAGGCTCCCGACTATCTAGCGTAGTTACAAAAAAAAATCATTAAAATTAGGAATAATTTTAGGAAGGTGTTGGATATGGGTGTCTGTCTGCTACTATTTATAATCACCCTACATTGTATGTGTTGTAGCAGAAAAGTGCTAAAATTGAGAAGCAGTCATCTGTCATACTTTTTAAAAAACTAAAAACTGTCAGTTTTGACTCTTATCTCGAGTCTAACTTTTTATGTTTGTGAAATCACTCATTATGAACAGTAAAATAAATTTAAATTGTTTTTAGTTTGGCTTATGTTTTACTTTTACGTTAAGGTTTTAATTTAAAACTGTATATATTACATAAAATCATGTATCCTGTATATGAATATAAGTGTCGGCTTGCACTAAAGAGGTCAGAAAACATGAATACGAGTGAGTTTTGGTATTAAAAATGTTTTTAATTGTAGGATAGTGGTGTAAGGTTATTTATAAAACCCCGTTCTATCTGTCTTTTTTTGTTATCCAGCCTGCTTTTCTATCATGTTAGATTAGATAATCGGGAGTCTACTGTAAATATAGAATTTTTTAAAACAGATATTAGAATATGTTTGTGAATAAATATAAAATATTTTTTTATAAATTTCTCCCTAGGATAAATATACTTCGCAACAGAAGAAACCTGCTTCAAGCTGCTTTTTTTTCTTCCTTTGGAAATGGCGACTGGTTACTTTCTGGGGACCAACTTGTCTATTTAGAAGATAATTGTTCTATAGAATGTCCAACTGTTTATTATTAAGTTGTGTTTGAAATTTAAATTTTCCTGCAGCATTATATTCAATTTAATGAGTGAAGTGTATATTATATAATAAAATATATTTGTATTTACGTACATGTCTTGTATTTCTATTTTCACATCTATTGTATTATTTTATTTCTTTTATAGCGTATGTTAAATTCTTGGGCATCAGTAATGACAAGAATAATTAAGGTTTTTATGTTCTTTCTTTTATTTCAGAATATAGTTTTTGAGGAATTAGATAACACGAGAAATGATAAAATGCTGGGCATGTAAAAAATGCTATTAAACATCCAGCACAAATATTGCTGCCGATACCCCCAGTTCTCTGTTATGTTTTACTTTTTTCATTGTTGCAATACTATTTTGATTATTTTATTTAACATTGGTTTAAGACTGTTCTCAAAAGTTTTCATTTTTCTCTGTTACATAATTCAGCTTTATACCAACATGAACGACATTTTGAAATTTACAATGAAAGAGCTATTCTTTTTCTCCTAAGTGTAGGACATCTTTGATTATAGAATGAGATGCTCACTGCACCCAAAATCTGTTTCAAATTCTAACTTATTCAGTACCTTCTGAGAAATGCTTTACTTTTATATAAAAAATGAAAAAAAAAAAAAAAAAAAAAAGGCTGTCTGGAAGTAGGAATCAAATAAAATTCGAGTATTTGCTTCAATAATTTGTTTAATTTGTACACATTGTTGTATTTAATTTAGTATGCATATTTATTAAAGACATAAAATATTTACATTTTTTTCATTTGCCTAAAATAGAAATACTTTTACTGAATGTTTGCATACAGTTGTAATTTTATATTTGGTATTTTCACAATGCAATATATCTCCAATTTTAATAATAAAGTATTTATTTTAAATGTCTGTAACTTTATTAAAACTAATTTTTCATGTTTATTACCTTCAATTGACTGTGAAGCAATTTTTAACAAAAAATTGGTAATGCTCATCAACACAAATGCAAAAACAACAAATTATATATTTGGATAATCTTTATTGTTCATAAAATTGACAAGAGCAAATTCTTTAATGTCAGAACAGTAAACGTTAAAAGTATATAGCAGTCTTACCATTTCCAGTTAAATGTTATATTTTAAATTAAATTAGATGAATTTTTATATTAAATCAACCATAATTCATCTTTAATACACTGAGAACTTATTTTTATGCTTTGTAACTTTAAAAATTACAAGTAAAAAAAACATAAAAACTTTAAAAGATATTCTTTGACAGTGGTAGAAATAGTGTTAAATACTGTAACTTATATCTAAGGCAGAAACAATTGGGACTGCGATATTTTTTAAATATTTTTTTTTTGTCTTAGATATTTTATTTTGGGCAAAGTTTATTCTAATTCTACGGATTCGCCAGGACTTGATTTTCTTTTTGAAGTAGGCAGAGTTTATTGTAAAATTATATGCATATAATTTAATTAAACAAAATCACTTAAAAAATATCAGTATTTATCACTACTAAATAGTAGTAATGTTATTCTAAATTATTTCGAAAAATTATACATTAAGTTCTGCAAATACTTTAAAATGCATCCAAAAACTTTTAAGATAATTAAAAAATACCACCAAAGAACAAGTTTTTATTTTAAACGAGCCAGTGATTTTATTTACATGTTACAATAAATATTTCCAAATAAATAAGAGAGTAATATGAGATATGAAAATTATTTAATTTGAAAACATGGTTAATGCAAAGATATTTTATTGTAGATAAGTAGAAAATTAGATGTTAGGATATAAACTCCTAAATTTATTTTTTGATTAAATCTTAAAATGGAAAACATAAATTTGTAATTTTAAAACTTTATACTTTAAAAGTAAAAAAAAAAAAAAAAAAAAAAAAAGAGTTTTTTGTGTAATGAACAGTTATGAAAATAAATGTAAATCATAACAAGATTGTTTTTTGTACATCAATTTTTTTTGTCCAAGCTGTTCTACAGCTAATTTTCAAACAGTTAGCTGTAGAGGTATAACTCAAAATGAAAAAATATTTCAAATATTGTCAATCATATTAAAAACAGTTTATTTATTTAATATTGAGGAGGGGTGGGGGTAGTTTAATTTTTTATTTATATGTTTCCTTATTATAGTTAGAAAAACTTCATTCCCTAACAGGTTAAACAAAAAAGAAAAAAATACATACAACAAAAACTTACTGAGTTATGATACTTTAAATTTCGTTTTAATTTTCTGCATTTTGTGATGCAAAAATCTTTGATTTTGGAGCCAGAAAACACTCGATATTCATAAAGTTTGAAGTATCCCAACTGGGTCAGATTTTGTTATAAAATAAAGATTTTTTTTTATTATTATTATTTGTTAAAGTAATGAGAAAGTTTATTTGAATGTAACTTACGAGATGAAAACCATATAAAAAATTAACTCTTACAAAAATAATCAGTTATTTGTGTCATTTATTTTTCATGTAAATATGGCATTTAATATGATGGAGACCATTACTTTAAATATTCTTACTACTGTAAGGTTTCCATTTAATCTATTTTTTTAATACCATTTTTTCTAAACAATCCTTTTCTTTTTAGATTTCTATTGCAGATATAAAATGTATGACAAAAATTTTACTTCAAAATTTCGTATATTAAAAAATGGTTAGTCTGAGCCCTATACTGAAAATAATAAGTCTAAAACTATTTAGAAATTGTCGCAATAATAATCAAAAATAGGGAGTATCCTATGTAAATTTTAATTTATTCACTAGAGTTATGTTCGAAGTCAGATCAATGTACAATAAAAACATGTACCACCATCGTGAAAGTCACAGGTAAGTAAGATGCACTTGAATTTAAATTCAAAGGCACATTCAGCCTTTTAATTTCAAAGGCACTGAGCAGTGCCTCTTAGTTTCAAAGGCACTACACTGTGCCTCTTAATCTCAAAGGCACTATGTGCCTCTGAATTTCAAAGGCACAGTGTGCCCCTTATATTCAGAGGCAGCGCGTACCTCTTAATTTCAAAGGCACCGTGTGCCTCTTAATATTCAGAGGCACAAAAATTCCGAATGTACCTCTTATATCAGAGGCACAGTTTTAAGAGTGTAGCCAGTGGGGTTAATATTTTTCAGTCTGAACAAAATCCAAATTTAACTTCTCTGTAGTCTTACATCTTGTTTATATTAAAATCAAAAATGTTCCGTATAATGAGGCAACAAAAGTGATTATTTAAAAAAAATTAATTTTCACTAAATTCAATTTTAAAAATGCATTTTTCACCACATTTTTTATCGTCCTTCTTTAAATTTTGTAATATATATATATAATAATTCGATTACTATTCTGTATGTGTAGGGGAGGGTTGGAAGAAGTATGACAGCAACATTTATGTCCAAAATAACTGTTAGAATTTAATTCTAATTTGTCCACTAGGTGTAGCATCTATAGCCTCATGTTTGATTCTAATTGTTACACCAGCTGTATTATTGTTTGTATTTTAAAGGGAAAATCTTATTTTCGTACCTCAGAAGTAATTACAAATTCTTACTCTTTCAATGATTTTTTTCAATTGTATTATATTTAAAACAAAAGTATTATAATTGTATAATAAACTTAAAGATATAATGTTTTTAAACTAGCAGTCAAGTTAAGCCTAAATGTAACATTCTATATGTGATAAGCCTTTTTTAGAAACATTCAGCAGAGGGAGGAATGGGACATGTTCTCAAATACCTTTGAATCCTTCCTATATACACCCATATCCCAAAGCATCACCACAAAAACTAATAAAGGAAGGCAGAAAAAAGGAAAGATAAAAAATAATCACAGACACACCAGAAAAAGAAGAAATTGAAAAATAGCCGCTGACAAAAAGCAGAAGAGATTGTGTAAAAAGAAAACTCTTAAGGTGAAAAGGAAGAAACAGAAAAAAGAGAATGAATTATCTGATGATTCCATTGATGGAAAATTTTTGTGCATGACACTACAGATGAAGACTCTTTGATTAGATTACTCACAATGATAATGAAATTGCTGAAGAAATTGATTGGTTAACTGGATTGGATTGGGATAAATTTTGGATGATCCAAAATTATAGAATTAAATGACTTTGTACTTGTTAAATTTTTGACGAAGAAAACAGTTGTTTATTATATTGGTAGAGTTGAGTATATAGATAGTGATAAGGAGTTTATCAAATTCAGTTTATGAGAAAGGATGAAAAAGAAAAGTTTCACTTCCCACAAGAAAATGACTTCAGCGAAGTAGAGAAAAGGGATATCATAATGAAATTGCCTCAACAACAAATAATTGATGGTACCAGCAGAGCCCAGTTCTACTTTGCTTTCAGTGTTGACTTATCAAAATACAATATGCGTTAATTTAAATTTTTTCAAACAGTGTCCCATTCCTCCCTCATGTGCGTCCCATACCTCCCTCATGTGCGTCCCATACCTCCCTCATGTGAGGAAGGTGTGGGACAGAAATGTTAACATTTTAAAACATGCAAATAAAAGCCAGTTTGTATTTCACTGTGTTTGTATTTTTTAAACATAGTTTAAGTAACGTACTATTAGATTTTTATAAGCTGTACTCTTGGTAAAACATAAGTAGTGAATTAAAAAAAGAAATTGTGAAATCTGTCCCACTCCTTCCAACTCTCCCCTAACAGTACAGAAAAACAAATTTAAGAAGCGAAAGCTACGACGAATAAAAAACTGCAAAATGCATATATTTTGACAATATTCTCATATAGGGGAGCTTGGGGATGAATGGGACATTCTCAATATTTCAGGCAATAAACGTCTTTTCTGGTTGCTTTCTATTCTTATTTATTTGAAGATTCAATATTGGTAATTAAAATGAATGAATATTAACAAATGTGACAAAATTATTTCTGGGACAAAATGGCGGGCAATTGAATCTATGTATCATAGGAATGATTGGGACAATTTCAAATGGGGATGAATGGAACAGTCTCATTTATCCCTAGAGATGATAAAACATTTATTTATTAACTAAAAAAAATTGTACAGGTTTAAATTTAATGATTTAAATTAATTATTAGTATTAAACAGTACTCGTATTATATAGGTTGTTCATTATTAAAAATTATATTGAATTTTAATTATTGTATTGTAACAAAGGTTAAATAGTTTATCCAAAAAGTTCTACTGAAACATTATCAAAGTAGATGAAATTGATAAAAATAGTATATGTTTATTGATCATATGGGCTGAATTATATTGAATTTCTAACTTGTGCTAAAATAAATTCCCTGTCGCACTTTCCCTAACATAATTTCATTTGTGCGTGATATCTAAGATACATTTAATTAATATTAATAAGTTGTGAATGAAAAATATTAACTATGCCGTATTTCAAAGACATTTTTTCACTTTTATTTCATATCTAAAATGTCTTGTAAGTGGGAAAAGGGAAGAGATAGGCAGTCGAAGTCTGCATTACAAGTTAAAACTGCAGTAAGAGAAGTGATTAGCAACGCTGAGATATAATAGTCCTATTATAAGACCATACATTACAAATATAATTACATATGAGTTTATAATTATAAATTTTAATAAGGAAACATTTAATACAGGGAGGAAAATAATTTATACCCCTTCCATCCCTATTAGTGTCCTATTCACCCCCGCTATAGGGATGATTGGGACAGAGAGGAACTTTCTCAATTTTATAATATGTTACTATACAGGGTGTCCGGTCTCAACGGTGTCCAATGGCTAATTCGTAAACCGTTAGTCATAGACATATAGTTCCAATTACAAAAATGTTTTAAATGAGGTAAAAAAGTATTTTTAAAGCGATTTGGGTCAAGAAAAACATTTATTTAAAAATTACGAAATTTAAATTTTTATACGGTCCCCCGGTCCTATAAGTGATATTTAGTAAACTTTTCCTATTCCTCTAACAAGTACGGCAAAAAAAGTTCCATTCATCTAACCCTAAAATTGACCGAGTTATGACATTTTCAATTTTGTGACTTAAACCACTTTTCTGTAACTGAAAACAGATGAGTTGGACCAAGCTTTCAGGGGTCGTACGCGAAGTGCTTAAAGTATTATAAAGGGCGTCCACTACAAACGATGTTCAATGGCTAATTCCTAAACCGTTAGTCAAAGACATATAGTTCCAATTACAAAAAGGTTTTAAATAATATAAAGAAGCATTTTTAAAGCGATTTAACAGAAGGTGCTTCCCCCGTATAAATATTACGGTAGTGTTAATTTTTAGTAATTAACTTTCAGATTGGTTAAAATAATTGAAGAAGTGAGTTTCAAAACTCGCCTTATCGAGAAAATCAAATTTTGGGAAATCGCATAAAACCTTTAAATGCGCCCATTGGTATTCATTGAAAATTTGGAGATTGTAGTGTTCGGTACAGTTATACCAATAGAATAGATTGACAGAGAAACACGATTTTTTAAATTTCGGATAAGGTCAGTTTCGAAACTGACGCCCTCAATAATTTAATATATGTTTTGATTTAACAATATTTTCCCCTAATTTTTAATTAAAAAATAATTTTTAAAAAACTGATCTAATGAATATTTGCTGAGGGGAGAGACAGTGGAATTTTCGGAAGGAGTAATGTAAAAATAATAACAATTATTATTATTTTTATCGTTACAATAAAATGACAAAGGGAACAAAATCTTAAAAAAAGAAAAGTTAATTGAAAAGAGAGAATGTGGGAGGTTATATGATGTCCGACCTTTAAATCTGTGCTCTATTAGAACAAAATATTAAAATATTGTAATAATTTTGTTATGTTTATTTAAATCATTGAAGTAATCACACAGGTTGAATCATATAATTCAAATAATTGATGTTTATTGTAAAAGAAAATAAAAGTGATACGATGATCATTTTCAAAAATGGACATATTAATTTCCTTAACATATTCAGAGCAGCCATTCAAAAGTTATGTATATATATATAAACATTAAGATGGTACAAACAAATTACTTACAAATTGAGCTTTCTTGTGTCTGTGCTTTGGACGGGAAGGATGGGGGGGGGGGGAGATGTAATAAAATTTGGAGCGGAGATTTCAGGGGGAATTATACGGCTGTTTAGTGTTCATTACTACAACAGATATTGCTGCATAAAAAAAAATGTAGTTTTCAGGATTATAAAATATGTGTGTATGAGAGCCAGTGAGGGAAAAGTTTAAATTGCAATTTCAGGTGGAATTTAGATTATGGATTACTTATTAATTATTGCCGCAATAAAGAAGACGGACCTTTTTTCGCCAAGTTTTACAGCGTGATAATTCTTTGCACATCAGTAGATTTTCGCTTTTTTTTGAAGACTTCATCTAAATTAATCGGCCCCTTAAATTTCTACTTCCACACTTTTTGCTTCACCTGCACGCAAAGTTAAAAATCTATAGAGCTAGGTTTATATATATATTTTTTTTACTATTCTACTCTATTTGTCTAATTAAATAATGCATCTTCTAAAACTCCACGGCCGTTAAAAATTTTATTTCCTATTGTCTTAATTATAACACTTAATTATTAGAGCATAAAGAGGTAATAATTTTAAAAATTATTAAATTTAAAATCATTAAAAAAAGATTCAAATTTATAATTTATATAAGTAATTATAGATTTAAATTATAATTTTATTTAAGTATAAATTACTGATTAAATAAAAAATATATAGACATACTCTTAAATTAAAAAATATAAAAAGTATATTAAATTTAAAATTATTAAATTTATTAAAATGTTAGGAAAATTTTCTACTTTGTCTTTGTAGTTAGCCGCTAATTTATAGTAAGTTACTAATCATCTCAATCCTCCCTAAAATTTATACTCCCCCCTCCCCCAACTTTTGCTCGGCCAATACATACTGTCTAAAATTATGTATGTATTTTTCCCTATATTTTATTTTATAATGCAAGAAATAACTAACCAATCTACCACATCAACCCCCCTGAAAATTCTACTCTCTCTTCCCCCAACTCACGCGAAAACACCCGTTCGCTATTGTTAATCCCATGGAAGTATTTTTTTCACGATAGCTCGTCGCAGAATATCCCCCCCCCCCCCTTCTTTTGTACATGATACAGATTACCTTTTTTTTGTTGTTGTTCGAGCGTGGGGGCGATATTTACACATTAAAAGTTCAAATAACGCAAGTTAATATTTAGAATTGATTGATTGGATTAAAAAAAAAAAAAAAAAAAAAAAAAAAAAGTCCAAATAGAAAAATAATTTAATATAATTCTATTAATTCTAAGATAGTTTAGTTTTTCTAATTCTCCTGGTCCTCATACGAATCACTTTTTTTTTATCGAAACTCTATCCTCTGATGGCTTTCGTCAAGCATGATTCCCGCCAAGAATTGTCACTTTGATGCTGAAACTCTGACCAATCAAATTACGAGATACAGCATAAATGGCAAAATGTGGCTGGAAAAAAAATATTTTGTTTTAATATGTGAGAATGAACAAAAATCTCAAAATATATTTGTAATGTTAATTTACTATCAGTGTTTAATGTTAAATTTTATATCTGACGATTATTTTTATTTCTAGTAAATTTGTGACTGATCCCTATTTTGCAGCAAAAAAGATACTCCAACTTTAAACATCTATTACTCGGTCAATTTAAATCGCAGAGGAATGGGACTTTTTTTGTCTTACTTGTCAGTGAAATAGGATATTTTTACTAAATATCAATTATAGGAACTGGGGACCGTATAAAAATTTAAATTTCGTAATTTTTTAAAAAATGTTTTTCTTGACCCAAATCGCTTTAAAAATACTTCTTTACCTCATTTGAAACATTTTTGAAATTGGAACTATATGTCTATGACTAACGGTTTACGAATTAGCCATTGGACACCGTTGAGACCGGACACCCTGTATAATAATAATCTAGACTAAATATTGTGCATAGATGTAGTCAAATACCAAATATATGAAATATGATATATAATATTGATAACAACTTAAAAAAAAATTGTGAAATTGCCCCATTCATCCCCCACCTCCCCTACGCGCGGAATTTTGTTATACTACTGAAATGGAGCACAGTAAATGCCCATTTGAAGCGGGTCATTATAGAACATCTATAGTTCGTTTAGAGTTCCGACTTAAATGTAGTGAAAATATTAGAAGCTCTGAAATATGGCATTATATACTAATTCAATTTTTGAAAATTGCACCTGAATTCAGTTTGTGAAAGATCCGTTTTAAGTATTTGCCTGTATTCGTTTTTAAAAGGTTTTTACGGCCATCCAAGCTTCAAATTCAGTAAAGATAAAATGTTATGCCGTAAAACACTAGGCAAGTTGAAAAACTCCAAAAAATATCGTAAAAGATATGTTTGTATTATGTTTGAATACGTATTTCTGCTAACGTTATTTTAATAAGTTAATTCTTCATAAGTAAAGGTGAGCCGTTTTGAAAAAATATTTTTAGTTTTAAAAAGTATTGTATGAAAAATTTAAATCTAATTAATAATACATCTGCAGATCAGGGGTCTCAGTGGGAAATATTTTCTTTTAAACCCACTTTATATAAAATCTATAACCTATAAAGATTTTGATTTGTTTAGATTATATATAAGTATTATAAGCATATAAGATTACTCGAAGATTTGGAAAATATAACGTTTAACAATTGACACGTCGAACACGATTTCACACGATATTTTTGGCCTGCTTGTTTTTATAACAAAAACAATAAAAAATATGTTTTTTTAGGGGTTCTGCCATCCTGAATTCCCCGTTGCCTCATACATCAAAGTAATTTTAAATATGTGTGCTATTTCTGGATTTCATTATGTATGTGTATCCATTATGTAATGTGTGTGCATTAACCCGTCAGCACTCGCGCCCCTTCTTATTACATTACTACACGCGTGGGATAAATCTCACCCCATTTTGCCTCCCAATATATTTTTGGCTAAATGCGTCTTAAAAACAAATCTACTGCTTTCTACTGTAAAATGCATCAGTACTAATTCTTTTAGGGAAAAAAATCATGCTTTTCATATTTATTGTCAGATTTTCTAGCAGTTTCTATAAAAACCTTTTTTTTAAAAAAAAATAGAAAATATGCAAAAGATTTATTTTACACATTAAAAGATGAATTATTTCACAAAATTGATATTAATTACATTTAATACGCTTTCATCAATATATGCAACTAGCTTTTATGTTAAGTCTTTCATTAAAATTATTTTAGTGCGTGTTATCCCGTAAGAAATGAACGTATCGAAATTAAACGTTTGCACACGCGAGGGATTATTTAATCCCAAGAGGTATATTTCTCCTCTCCTAGCGAACAAAGAAAAGACATTGCTTCACCCACCCATTCTCGACATTGACCTTGAAAGGTACAAGGAAAGTCAGAAGCGTACTCAAAAATATTCTCTTTTTTTTATAAAAAGTGATTGGATGAGATTTATCCCAGCGCGTGTGCTTACTTGTTGAACGGTGTGCTTTTTACTAGCATAGCGTTTCTTGTACAGGAAATTTTATTTACTCTAATAAAAATACTTATTTACCATTCCAAACACAAAATAAATACACCTATTTCAAAAATAAAATAAAAATTCAGTGTCGTAATGGTCCACGTGGAAAGGAAATAATAGTCTAAACTACCTCAACAAGACTAAAATCTAGTTTACAATTTTTTAGGTATCAATTTTCAACGCGTAAGCATTTTTTTCTTCCGAAAGGGAATAAAAATTTCCGTGTAGTAATAATCCACATGCAAAGAAAATTATAGAGTAAATCTGACAATAGATATCAAATCCATGAAATCTGTCAATATATATAATTAGATATTGTAAATCTAATAAACAAGACTGAAATCTAGTTTATATTTTTTTAAATATCAATTTTTAATGCGCCAGCATTTTTTTTTTTTTTTTTTTTTTTTTTTTTTTTTTGATTTATTGAGAAAAATTTTAGTGAACATTGTATACCTTAAAAAACGGTCTTAGCTAAATCCTAATATATTTCGATAGAAAATGTTCCAAAATTAGCTTTTTAAAATTATAATATTGTAATTTTACTTTGTGTCAAAATTGTGTGATTTTCATTATTATGTAAAAGCATTTATGTCACTTTTATATTGCGGTTTTATTATTCAAACATTTATCTTCAATTTCGATGGTAAGGGATGAAATTTTATGTTATTTTTTTTTCAATTTTACTATTATATTAATGATGGCCATTCAATTATTAATATAAAAATTCCAAAAGTTATTTTTCTAATCAGTTTTTTCCTTTCGCCGTGGTACAATATTTATTTCCTTAATTTAAATCCCCTTGCTGATAACACAACGAATCTGAACTTAGACTATTAAAATGGCCAAATGTTATTTTTATGTTATTATTGTTCTAAATGTTACTTATACATTGAAAATTACATGAAATGTAATTTTTATGATATTATTACTGATATTCTAATTACTTGACACTGACATTGAATAAGGACAAATTACGAAAAAAATTATATACTATTTTAAAATGGATTGGCTTTCCTTTGCTACACCATTAAATAGTTGCTAAGCAATTACTAAATAGAAAAGCTAAAAACAGAAATATGATTAAAAGGTGATTGAACAAATATTCTTTTTAGTTTTCGGCACAAAATTTGATTTTCGCCGAACATTTGTTTTCGGCGAAAATGCTGCTGAAAATTTGGCCGGGACAGAAACTTGGCCGAAACTATCTGTATTCAAAAAATCTCATTTCTTCCTTTGGAAATTTTAACGTTACTTATTGATTAGAGCTGTATCGGCTCTGTATCCACTTTATAGGTCATGAACTTCACTGTTTAAACTTATCAGTCATAAGTTTAAACAATGCAACAAATTTAGTTTAACATAAGTTTAAACAATTTTTACTCAAGGCATGAGTGCAAATTTTACTCCTTTATGTCCCAAATTATGAATTCATAAAAATTTCATCTTCTAAAGCATTTTTCGTGAATTTCTGAAACTGCATTAGAAGATTTATACAATCATTTTTTTAAATTTTAGAAGGATTTTGTCAATAAAAATTAATTAAACTTGAAGTTATAGGGATTTTGTGCAATATTTATAATTCCACTCAAATCTTATTTAAAATAATTTTTTTTAGTATTTTATAGAATTAGGAAATGTACAAATAATGCTCTTACAATAGAAATAAAGAAATATTTCCTAAATGAAATTTCTTATCCACAAACTTTCAACGTCAGGGAAGCTGAAAAGATGCAGATGAAATAGAAACCATTTAAAAAAATATTTTTCTTTTGTGCAACTAATTATGCTTTTGGGACAAGATAAAGTAAAGTATCTATAACTCATTCTAAACTGTATTACTACTTATAATGTAATAAATGAATTTTATAAGAAGTTGTTTTACTGATACTTTAAATTACCGTCGGGACATAAAGGGATAAAGCAAGTAATGCATATATAACTAAATTTTGAAGACGCTTTCCAAGCGCTCATCAACAGCTGCATAATTAACAGTAATAGAAAATTTTTAGTTTGAAACCGCAGAAGTGTTTCGAATGCTATCTAAGAAAAGAATAGTAAAACAGATGAAGACCAATTGTAAAAATCATTATAAAAGATAAATCAAGGTCAAGGTATAGGAGAGAGTGGCTTACCCTTGGGACACTTTTTTTCTTTCTTTTTTAATTTTTTCTTATATTGATCAATTGTCAAAATTTTACCTGGTATTCAATCGTTTAACCTTTGCGTACATTATTAAATAGCTTTTGATCTTATATCCATAATGGATTTTTTTAAACATAGTTATTAAACTTGTGCTTTGTCCTAAGGTGTACCACCTGGTGGGGGCAGTTAAAAATAGATCTGAAAAGTTCAATAATTGAATTACAATATACATGGAGTTGTTTGTTCAGGAAAAGAAATTTATTTAAACTGAAAAGACATTTCAGCTGATAAAATTTTTGCTGCAGCTTTCTTAATATTGTCAGCATGAATTACTGCATTTCTTTCGTATTCTAAATTTCTAATCCTTGCCAATGATAAGCCTAACGACTTCTTAAAAGGAGAAATAATAACTATTAATAAATATATGTTATGTAGATTACATAAAAAATGATTTAAATACATCTTTTTTTTTAATATTTCGAATAAAAGTTCGCTAGGCATATCTTGTGTCCCAAGGTGCACCACCTCCACCTGTCCCAAAGGTGTACCCTATACCCACTATCAAATTTTAGAATTTCATGCTGTTAAGCTTAGCTGCAGAACTGTTTTTATACATCAGTTTTATAGAGAAAGCTTTAAATTTCATTATATTACGTTTTGTTTCAAAGTTTTTTCAATAAAATTCCACTTTGCAACTTATCAAACTTTTACATGAAAGTTACTAGACATGTTTGCAAAATAAAAATCTTAATAAATTCTTGCCTGCTTCATCAATGGAATCAAAACACGTCTAAAATTTAGGTTATGCTGCTATCTGCATCTGCAAGAGTTAAGAGTTAATTTAAAATTTAGGTAAAAAAAATAAAGCTGTCCCGAGGTATACTGTGTCTGAGCCACTCTCCCCTAACTAAAATATTTTTTTATTAGATGAAATTGGTATAATCAAAAACTCAATTTATGTTGTTGATGGATTAATTAAATTTTATTTTATATGAAAATAAGAAGTTTCGGTCTGAGGCAAAGAAATTCAACTTGGGCCTCTGAGATAAAATTTTCAAAAAGGGACGCCATTCCAAAACTTGTTTAGTTTCATAAAGGTTTTTTTTTTTTTTTGCTGGGAGGGGGGGGGGGGGGCAAATATTCATTGTGATCTTGTTGTGCATGTCTAAGAAAAATTTTACATATTTTTATTCTTACATGCATTTTTAAAGTTAGGTAAAGTATTCAATATTGTTAAATATAAAATATGTCTCACTTTAAAATATAGACATACACTTAAATTACAACATTCCAAACATCTACTAATTTAATAATAATTAGAAATTGTAAAATGTTTATTATCTTTTTAAACATATTCAATGTCACTTTTCTAAAAATACTCATTTAAGTAGTTTATTTGAATTAATTTAAGTGCAAAATATTAAAGAACAGAAAATATGTGTTCATTTAAAAAATAAATATTCATTATTGAATCTGTTCTCCAATTTTAGGGTTCCTTACTTAAAAAGTAAGAACGGAACCATAATAACATCACTCATGTGTCTGTCTGCCCGTCTGACAGTGGAGTATTTGACGCAAAATCCTGTCCAAAATTATTTTTCAACTGTTTTACAGTTAAAATCATTGCTGTTGACTTACTATTAATAAATACAATTAATAAATGTTATATAAACATAAAAGTATGCATTTACTTAAGCAAACTTTGTATTTTATATTTTTTTTATTTTTTCACTTTTGACTGTTTATAACAGAAAAGTATACAGTTACTTAAGCAAACTTTGTATTTTATATATTTTTTATTTTTTCACTTTTGACTGTTTATAACAGAAAAGTATACACTTGTTTTACTTACAAGTAATGTTTAATTAAATGCGGTTAATTGTACTATATGTAAACTTTTAACCCGGGAATGCTCGCGCATATCCAGGATATATAGGATTTAATCTTTACCACCAATAAATTCAAACAAAAATAGTCATTTTATTTAATCGTTGACATTGCTCATAAAAAATACGCTAAAATAATTGGAAAATTAATTTTCAAAAATTAGTGGTGAGAAATGTAATAGCTGCGCACACCCCGGGTATGTCATACCCTGTGCGTGTAATCCCGGGTTAATTATTTACATAAACGAATGTATTAATATATATATTATTTGCATATAGTATTTAGCAGAGTTGAGTCTCTAAAGTAGAGTTGTAGTATAGAGATGCTGGTTTTTGAGTGTTATTAATAGATTATCAAAACAATTTATTTTTAAAAATGGCAACTGTATGCGGAAGATTTTTTAAAAATTGGCCTTTAAAAGTATAAGCGATACGACTATACTTCAAAAATGGTCCGTCAAACCCCGACACACCTTTAAATAAGCTATATATTTAAATCAATATGCCTACGTAAGAGGTGAAAAGTCTTAAAATAACACATTTTATTTTTTTTTCATTTTTTAATTATATTAAAAATAAAGATATTCGACAATTCACGAAGCCACAAAAAATATATAATTAAACATAATAACAAAGTTGAAACTTAACGTAAAGCACGACTTTTCGCCATGAAACCTCCTCTTCAACTTAGTGTAGTAGCCGCCGGATATGTATCATGCTCCCCCAAAAAGACAGAACGATTCACCAGTTAGTCAGTTATTATAAAACACGTTTTAAAGTTGTTGAGTGAATTTTAATTTTTGAAATTTTGTCCGGCTTTCGCGTCAAATACGGCTGTGCGTCTGTCACAGCCGTTTTTGTCGCAAAATGCGGAACGTGGAAAGATCAAATTTGGCAGAATTAATGAAGGCTATTGACCCGCATATTTATCTAACCATTCACATCTATCTAACCATTCACATCACATTCGCATCTAACCATTCACAAACACATTTAGGGAAAATGTAGGAGGGATAATTAAGTTGCTTGAATCGTTTGTATATATATATATATATTATTTTTGTGTGGGGTATCTTGTGAAAGCTCTCGTAACGCTAAACTCAAAAATACATTTGTTTTAATTTTAGGTATTATATGTTTAGAGCTATCGTCGAAAACATAATGCAAAAATTTGCCCCCCCCCCCCACTCTATTTCCGAATCCACTGAAACAAAAATTTGTAGTTGAAGTTTAATAAATCCTTGCAGGATATACTAGGGCAATATAGATTACCCTAGGTCACATAGTTTTTGAGAAAATCACATTTTCCCGTTACACACGAATTTCACGTTGCGTTCGCTCAGCAAGGGAGACGAGGGGCACTCGAGGTGCCTATCTATGGTTCGTACGCCTCCTTGAATTTTGCAGACCAGAAAATTTTTCGGCACCAGTATTATCTTATAGAAAATCTCTTCTTAAAAAAAGACGAAATTTTGCGCGTTTAACCTAGATTTCTTTTTCTATAAAAAGTTACTGGTAGTTTTCTGGAGAAATAACGGAATCCGTACGAGCCATGCTATCATCAGTAAAGTTTAAAAGGACTGTTGATAATGATTTTCGAAAAAAATGCCGAGATAGTAACCTTTGAAGACACGAACGATTTGAACATACATAAAGACACGGTCTGTGTACTGCGTGCGCCATCGGCTTTTAAAGCCTAGATTCAAAAAAATTTATGATGTACTTGTGTAATGCAATGTCTGGTAGCAGTATAAATGCAATAATCGTCAAATTGTTGAAAACAGACTAATTTAATTAGAATTAATCACGTAATTACTTTGGTATTCGCGACTAGTTTGCATTGAGTACTTTTGAACTTTTACAGTATTTTCTGTTGTTATGTGGCATGGCATAAATAAATTCATATACAATGCTGCATAAAACGATAAGGATATACTGATATCTGTACAGTGTAATTAGAAGAAAAGTGTTTTCTAGATGAATGGAATTTTAGTTTTAATATGACGTATGTATAAAAATCTATATATCGTATACAAGGTTGCACGACAAGTCTCGTAAGTATTGCCATCTATAAAAAATTTAGCATTTACGCAGCAATTACGGAAAATGAATCTTTTAACTTTGTTTTCAGAATTCTTTATTCATATGTATCATTTCACTCTATGCGTAAATTAAATTCCACTTGCAATGAAAGGATATTGGCATAAAAATGCCTCCGTTAACAGGATAAATACATGTAAATTTTGTCAAAAAAGCACCTTCTTATTATTTTAATTATCACTATAAGATATGAGAAAGGTAGCCCTTCGACTGGAGATAGATTCTTCTGTAATTCTGTATAATAAAAAAAGGTTATGGGGCCGATTACATGCGTAATAAGAAATGAATTTTACAGTTTTCAACTCCCAATTATAATATCATATTTGGATTCTTTGATACATACATTTTACCTACTGATACAAATTGAGAAGTCAATCCTGGAATAATTTTAAAATATTACATATGTAAAATCTTGAGCTTATAATGTAAAATTCATTTTTAATACTTTCATTACCGAATGCAGAATTTTATTAAACGTAATTTAAAAAAAGTACTGTCTAAATAATTTAAATTATAAATTCGCATATTACCTATCTATTTCGGTTTATATTTTCTCTAGAAAACTATTAAGACTTATTTCTTCAGAATACAATAAGTGAAACTAAGTTATATTCAGGGTAAAAAAAAAATCCCTGTTGGCCCGGCCTACAGGCGGAGGTAGATTTCGAAGTTAAGTATACTAATTTCACAAACAAAAACCAAATCATGATTAGAGATAAACCCACTTTAACAATTTTATCTGGCCGCTTTTGACGAGTTTTTATATCATTTTTATATAATAAGTGGTTTTATCAGAATCATGTTAGGTCGGTATTTAAAAAAAAATACTTTTCCATGCTCAACAACTCGAAATTTTCAGGCATAACTCCAGATTCATTTTTAATAGGAAAAATATGAAACTTGTTGATGTGATTTTTGAAGAGATTTATAAGCGACTTGTGTTTTTAATTTTCGTTCAATTAATTAAAACTTGATATATAAACAATTATTTTCTCAGTAAGACACTATTTTTCGTTTCTAACACAATCGCTTCGGGAAATTCCGTTCAAAATGCCCACTTTGACATCATTTTTTGAAATATATTCTGCCTCTGTCAAAAAATCGATCATTAAGGTACATTATATAGTTTCTGAATAAGCGAATCTATAAATTGGATGCGTTTGAGAGCAAAAATGAATTTAAAAATGAGTCAGAAAATAAGCAGTTTGAATTTGAATACTCCCTTAATACCATGAAATTTCCAACACAATCCGCTTCGGGAAATTCGGTTCAAAAGGTCGACTTTGACAGCATGTTTTAAAATATATTCTGCCTCTATCAAAAAATTGTCCATTACGATACATTACATACTTTCTGAGTAAGAAAAAGTACTAATTGGAAACCTTTGAGAGTAAAAATGAATTGTAAAATGAGTCAGAAAATAAGCAGTTTGGATTTGAATACACCCTTACTAAGATGATTTTTTTTCTTCAACCGCTATGTATTTTTAATTTGTTTTTGCTGTAAGAATTGGTCCTATCCAAAACTTGTCTATATAGATGTTGTAGACAATATTAAGAAGATATATGATAAATTCATGGGGATTTTATATCTTTTGAATTGACGGACTTATGGATTTTTTTCTTCTTCAAACGCCCTTTTTGTTTTCGTTTTTATTTTATTTTATTTTATTTTATTTTATTTTATTTTTTTGCTGTACGAATTGGTCCTATCAAAAACTTGTGAACATAAAAGTTGTGGACAATGTTAAGGAAATTCATGATAAAATTAATTGGATTTGATATCTTGAGAATTGACGAAGTTATGAATTTTTTTCTCCCAAAAACCCTATTTTTTGCGCCCCTTGAGCCCATTTTTAACTTTATCAAATATCTGTGATACATAAATTTTTGGCCCTATTTTTAGCAGTAATAAAAACTTTAAACTGATTTGATATGTACAAAAATTAAGAAGTTATGGGGGGGGGGGTCGGTTTTCACAAAACCCCACCCTATTTCCATCCCCTTGGTCCGATTTTGCCCATTAACGAAATTGACCGAGATTTTATGCCCTTTGATTTTATGTATCAGTTTGGAAGAGATTAGTGCAGAATTGTGGAAGTTATCGTGTCCAGAAGAAAGTGATATATATACATAGATAGATACATACATAGATAGATATAGATATTTTTTTTTTTTTTTTTTTACTGGGGGTGGTTTTGGGCTCTACGGGTCATAATCGGTATAGATCTGCAAAATATTTTCAGAAATTCCAACATTGGAACGACGCCAATAGGTAGTATTTCATACGAAATCTACCTAAAAAAGAGCCAGTGCCCCATCTTCCATTAACACATACAACGCTATTATAGCATGACTTTAGTCTATAATTTGAGCTAAAGCAGGCTTCCTCAATTCGTAGTTAGGGGACAGACTGAGAATCGTGAAGAATTTTAATACAATTAAACCAAAAATCAAATATTTAATTTAAATATAACTAGTCTAACTTTTATTGTCATTTAAAACATATTTTTTAAATTAATTAATAAATAAAAATACTATCTAGTTTATTATTTCATTCACAGATGTTTTCCAGTTGGTAATATAAACCTATTTCAGCCAGTCCTAGCTGTAAAAAAGTTGAACACTGCGCTAATGTTAAAACAATAACTTCGAAAAAACTTGCTTAGTTTTCTTTAAATATAAAACAAAACAGGATAAGCGTGATTTATAATGGTTCAAATTTTATTCGGATATAAAAAATAGCTTAAATATCGAACTTTTATATATATTATACAAGGGGTATCTGAAATGCTTCAACAAACTTAGGGGGATGATACTCATCAAGACGAACAAAAAATGCAATGCAATATGGGGTCGCAAACCACTTATTGAATCACAAATACAGGGTGTTTCACACTAACTGAAGTCGGCTTGTCGTAATAACTTTACGAAAAATTAAAATATTGCAATAAAAATGTAACGACATGTACCATATTTTGTATGAAATGTGATAACATCACACAAAAAAAAGTGGTAGAAGTTTCCATTATACGCGCCGCAGTATGCATTGGAGGCTCCCCATTTTGGACTGCGATTATCAGAACTTTTTGTGATGTTATCACATTTCATACAAAATAAGGTATATATAGTTACATTTTCATTACAATATTTTAATTTTTCGCAAAATTGTTACCGACAAGCCGACTTCAGTTAGAGTGAAACACCCTGTATTTGTGACTCAATAAGGGGTTTGCGACCTCATGTTCCATTGCATTTTTTGTTCGTCTTGATGAGTACTATCATCCCTCTAAGTTTTTTGAAGCATTTCAGATACACCCTGTATATACTTTTTATATATATTGTATATATTTTTATATATCGAACTTTTATATATCGATCTATGAATTTTTTAAACAAGGCACGACACACAATGCAAGCTTTGATGTACATGGTTTGAAACTTTAACACAAAAATTAATGAAATAAATGTGAATTTTAAGGGTTAAAATTTTATTTGGATATAAAAAAGTCAAAGATTAAATTTTCTTATGCTGTGATATCTTTCAAACCAAGGCGTCACTCATAGTGCAGACTTTAATGTGCATAATTATAAACTTTTTATTTAAAAAAAAAAATAACTATGCTTTATAATGATTCAAATTTTATTTGGATATAAATATGGGATGCAATAGTAATTTTCCTAAACTGTGATATTTTTCAAAACTAGGCACAATACTTTGTAAACTAAAATGGGAGTGACATTCACTCGTAGTAGGAAGGGCACGTGTGAACAGTGCATATTTCCCTCAGTTAAGTTGAATTAAAAAAATTCAAAAAATGACCAATATATGGCAGTACTGGTACCATCTTTTGGCTGAATTTTCAGAACAATGAGCCATGATTTCTGGTAGTTGTAATTTGTTTGTTTTAGAAGATGTTAAATAAAAAAGTCTTCTAAAGTTATTGAAGTAAAAATTCATTCGAGGCATTTTTTAAAGTAAAATATCGGCATTGCATTCTATAGTGGCATTAATTAGGTAAGTCTACAAAAAGTTTTGTTTCCTTATTTCAATTAAAAATATATTTTTTTTATAAGTTAGGATTAAGTTGGTAGATGGGGCATTTGTAAACAGAACATATGGGGGCAGATATGAAAAATTCACAAGTGTATTTTTTAAGTTTGTGAATGCTTTTTTTTTAGTTTAAAATTTAATTACCCTTGTCAAACATTGAGTTATAAATTCAATGTTTTTAGGATTGCTTCACAGTTTTAATTTACTGGAAGTTAGATAACAATTGAAAGTGGTGGCTTTCTATAAAGATCAATATGTTTATTTGTTATTTATCAATGATTTGCCGTTTTAAACATATTTATATTTTCTTAGACCATATCGAAGTATTTGTAAGATATTTTATGTTATGAAAGTAAAACTTAGTTGGCCAAAAAAAAGTGATAAGTAGTACTGTGATAATCACCAAATTTTTATATCACAATTTTGCCAAGTTTTAAAACCATGATGCACAATTTCGTTATACACATTGAATAACATTTAGAAAAGAACAAAACACAATAAGAAAATTATTCAATAACTTATTTAAATGTAACACAGTTTTTCTATGCTTGACTCAAAAGGAGTAGGTATATTAGTGTATAATTTTACGATTAATTTCATGTATCTATCTTGAAACATTTATTGATTTATTCACACAACTAGAAAGAGGGCATCCAATTAGTTTTTATCACAGTTTTTATTCACAAAAAATTATTTTTGTCTTTTTTTATGTGCATGTGTTCACATGTGCCCCAAATATGTTCACAAGTACAACGCCACCGGGGCACATGTAAACAAATTTAGACAATTTTTATAATGATGATATAAGTTAGAAATTATTTATAAATGCATCCAAAAGTTTCATCAAAAGGACAAACAAAGTGTAGATATTCATATAAATCAATTTTTGCTTCAATAGCTCATAACAAATTTGAGAAATAGTCAAAAATTTAAAAATTGTTCACATGTTTCCCCCGTTCTCCCCGGTATGACAATCTACTATGCGGTTAAAATCCCCCCCCTCCACTTCCCTTGACAGTATTAGTGTTAATTTTGTTACTTTAAAGAAAAAATAATTTCAGTTTATTTGTTTCGATATTTACCCGTCCAAACAAGCTTGAACTGTGGTAATTAGGCTCCTATTTACTCGAGCAAGTTCATTTTTAAAACGTAAACTTCAAATTCAGTAGGGGAGACCGGGGGAATGGCGACACCTTAAGTGAATTTAAATTTTTTCACCTCAAAAAAATGTTTATTTTTTAATAGTAAAAATTCTAAAGCTGGTTCATGATCTTTAGTATCTGTATAAATTTAACGGTAATCATAACTGTAAAGTAAGCACATATAAAAAAATTTTCTTTCAACCTCTGTACAGTGGCGGGATTACACAGGATACTGGGATAATTCCGCTACTGTATCGGGGTAATGACGCCACTCTTTAATGACCTAGTAAATACATAAAATGGATACTAGGAAACACATAACCTACTAAAAGTATTTAGAAAGCAATAATTTAGCAGACGAAGGAATAATTACAATGTTCCTTTAGCAAGATTATTAATGGGCTAAGCTTACAATTTAACTCAAATTGGAAAAGTCACCCTTTGCAATGGTGGTGGCATTACCCCGAGAGGACAATATAGCGGAAATCCCCCAGCAAAGCCGATAGAAGAACCCAACTTGTTCAACAAATTGCATCAAAATGTCGGCGAATGCACGTAAATTACGGGTAATATTATCTTAAGTACCTAATGTTACAATAAAAGGTGTTGACCCCTACTCATTTGAAGCTCCAAAATAAGAAGCAACTGGATGAAAACTAAATTTTCCCCTAGAACGAACGAACGACGTACAACAAAATCACTCTCACTCTAGCCACTGTTTCTATTGTTGGCCGCTATAGTGCAGGCGCACACTATCTCAAACTGCCGTTAGTTTTTAAACTAGGCGGGATGGCGATATAACCCCGAGTGGCGCCATTCCCCCGGTCTCCCCTATCATTTGTACATATATTCCGATATGTTACCGGGGTTTAACCTTTAACTGATGTCACAAAAGTTGTCACATAACTAGTGTGACCGCTCCATCGAAAGATGAATAAAAGCCGAGATTAAGTCATAAGATGTTTTTGTACTAAACTTTTTTTACAGGAGAATTATAATTCACCTATAAGTATCTGGTGTTAGTGCTAAAGTTCCAAACGAAACAAAATTTCAGTAGTGTTTGTAGATAAACTAAAATTTGCAAGTTAAACTATGAAAATTGAAAAAAGCACTGATCTGTGAGACTGGTAACATCAGTTAAAGGTTAAAGTAGATAAAAAGCATGCACTTTAGTTTCTGCTGTCCATTTCTAGTTTTGCACAAAATATATCGAAAACACTGTATCCTATAGAAGGTTACATACTCTTCAGAACACATTGTAATAATGTTATACGTTTGCTGATTCTACAGAAGCAGTATTTTAAGTGCTTACAGAGTTACCATTGGTATAATCTGACAACAATTCTGCTTTTAGGCTTAGTTTAAATTATGGATAATATACAGCATAATGTTCCATAAATAGGGGAAACTATTACATCTACGCATGAAAAAGTCATTAATATACAGAAAGCATAAAAAGTATACGAAGCAAATTTACTTTTGATTCTTGAAGTATCGTTTTTTTTTTATATATATGCAATTGAAAGCTTATGCAGATCAGCTACTGTTTACAACAGCAAATTGGGCTACCATTGCTTCATCTAATGTGGGATTCATGAAATGAATCATGAATACATAAAGAGAAAATCCTACTGTCCCATTCCACCCCACTCTCCCCTATATATTGCTAAATAAATAAATAAGAAATAAAGAATTTTGTAGGATATTCTTTCCACACCTATTGCATGAACTATAAAAAATATTAAAATATACCTTTGAATTTATTAAAATCAAACAGTAACTTTCGAATCTAAACACAGTAATAAAGGAATGTGTTTCGAAATTTCAGTTTCTCATCCTCTTCCCAAACTGTAAAAATATTGAGGATATGGGATACAGTGGACCGCTTTTGAAGTTTTTTTCATTTTTCTTCAGCAATCTACATGAAGAAATTCCTGAATATATCGCAATATTTACTTTTATAAATTTTTCAGAGCATAAGTTTTGATAGGTTTTTAAAGAAAAATATGTTTTCCCTTTATGGCCC
The DNA here is from genome assembly GCA_963932465.1 of Maratus speciosus. Taxonomy (NCBI): domain Eukaryota; kingdom Metazoa; phylum Arthropoda; class Arachnida; order Araneae; family Salticidae; genus Maratus; species Maratus speciosus. The sequence continues at coordinate 732,995 of CAWVRF010001568.1, read as the reverse complement.
AAATTATGAATTCATGAAAATTTCATCTTCAAAAGAAAATTTCGTGAATTTTTGAAAGTACACATTAGAAGATTTACACAATCATTTAGTAAATTTTAGAAGTACTTTGCCAATTAAAATTAATTAAATTTCAATTTATAGGAATTTTGTGCAACATTTATAACTCCACTCAAATACTTTATTTAAAATATTTTTTTCGTATTTTTTAGAATTAGGAAATGTACAAATATAATGTTCTTATAATAGAAATATATAAATATTTCGGAACTGAAATCCCCCCCCCCACACACACACACACAATCTTTCATTCAAGAAAGCTAAAAAAAATGCAAAGACAAAAGAAACCATCCTTTAAAAACTATTTTTGTTTTGTGCAACCAATAATGCTTTTGGAACAAGATAAAGTAAAATATCTATAACTCATTCTAAACTGTATTTTCACTAATCGAAGTATTAAAGGAATTTTGTTATAAGTTATTTTAATGCTACTTTAAAGTACCGTCGGGGCTTAAAGGTTTAAACGTTACAAAAAATGTCCCATTCCCATGTCTGTGCACACTGTACCATAAATTATAACCGGTAAATTGCAATTTTAATATATATTTAAAGAACGTATTTTTTAAAAAACTTTGGCTATACTTTTAAATACAAAATAAATTGATAGTGAAACAACGGATTTTAATTTTGAAAAAAATCTGTTTTGCAATGCGTTATGCTCCGAAATCGGTAATAATGCAAAGTTTCTTAATTTTCGGGATTATAAATATACATACAGTGTTGAATTGAGACATTTTTCTCCGGAGGGGGAGGGGGGGATATGTGGAAATCCTTCGTAAGAAGGGGGCACAGGTAAAGTAAAGTCCCTCGGGGTATATATTTACAAAAATATATTTGTATACTTTCATAAAGTTGACCAGGGTGGCACAGTGGTCCACTTTTAAGTATAATTTGAAATACAATATAAATTATTTTTTTATTAATCTAATTCCTCTTTATTTCCCCATTTACCTGCAAAATAATATAATAATGCATGCAAGTAACATTTTCAAACAAAATATATACAAAAGAAAACAAACATTATCCAAAAAATATATTTTTTAAATAATAACAGATTAAGATACCGGAGCAATTGCAAATAAGGTGAAGTTATTAAGTAAAATAAAGTCTTCGCACATTAAAATTTGCAAATAAAACTCCGAGATACTCATGAGCCTGAAATTTTCCTGAGATACTTTTGGGACTTTGGGGGGGGGGGGGGGGTGCACATTAAGGTAGAGTGGCTCACCTTGGGAATCGGGACAGCTTTATTTTTTGCCCTACATTTTAAATTAACTCTTAACTCTTACAAGTGCAGATAGATAGCAGCACAATCTAACTTTTTGACATGTTTTGATTCCATTGGTGAAGCAGGCAAGAATTTATTAAGATTTCTATTTTCCAAACATCTCCGGTAACTTTCATGTAAAAGTTTGATAAGTTGCAAAGTGGAATTATTTGAAAATATTTTTAAATAAAAGGTAATATAATTAAATTTAAAGCTTCATCTATAAAACTGATGTATAATAACAGTTCTAGTGCCAAGCTTAACAACATCACATTAAAAAATTTCATAGTGAGTATAGGGTGCATCTTGGGATAGGTGGAAAGGTAGTGCACCTTGGGACACAAGATATGCCTAGCTAACTTTTATACGAAATATTTTAACAAAAATATATTGCGTTTAAAACATTTTTTATTTAATCTGCATAATATGCATTTATTAATAGTTATTTCTTCTTTTAAGAAGTCATTAGGCTTATCAATGGCAAAGATTAGAAATTTAGAATACAAAAAAAAATTGCAGCAATTCATGCTGACAATATTGAGAAAGCTGCTTCAAAAATTTTATCAGCTGAAATGACTTTATAATTTAAATAAATTAATTTTCCTGAACAAACAATTCTATGTATATTGTAATTCAATTATTGAACTTTTCAGGTATATTTTTAACTGTCCCAAGAAGACCCATCAGGTGGTACACCTTCGGACAAAGCACAAGTTTAATAAATATATTTTTTTAATTTCTATAATGGATATAAGATCAAAAGCTATTTATTAATGTAGGCAAAGGTTAAAAGAATGAATACGAGGTAATATTTTGATAATTGATCGATATAAAAAAAAATGAAAAAAGAAGAAAATAAGTGTCCCAAGGTGAATCACTCTCCCCTACTATAAACAAATTAATAACCATAAAGTTTTGATTCCAAATTTGTTGATGTCATATCTAAACTAAGTAATACAATTTCAGAACCTGTCAAAAATTCTTTTTGTAATTACAGGATACAGTCCATATGCTACTTTTATATTTTTTTAAAAACAGTAAATACAAACCAAAATATTTCTTACTATCTTAAATAAATTGCCATTTTTCTTTGTTTACTTTATTTTACACATAAATAATTGCTTTAAAACAATATTTCTTTGTAGGGAATAGGCAATTATTAAATATTTTGAAGATTCTGCATTACAGTAACAGAATGGATTGTGGACCACCGCACCCCAGAAATGGGTAATCCACTGTGCCCTATGTTGAAATTCAGTACATTCTCATAAAAATAATATTTAAAGCTTTATTTTGAGCATATTAACTTTAAAATTAAATAAAAAACAGTTACCTTTGCAAAAAAGCTGTTTTACCTTATTTATCTATAACCCTTAACTACTAAATAAAGAAAAGTATGAAAATGAAAAATTTTATTTTTAGACGTTCAAAACGATCAGTCAGGATAAAAGTGTTCATTCTGAGCTAACTATGTATTCTGAAGGCTATAAGTAATCAATGGAGTGATCTAATCAATTAGCCTAAGCAAATCTTTAAAAATAAATAAAATATTAGGGGAGGTCCACTTTACCCCCCCCCCCCCCCCCCTAAATAAAGTAGTAAAGTTAATTTTTTTTTTTAGTCTGAGCATTAAAATAAGAATAATCAATCTTGAAAAGGTTTTGTTCATCTCATAATTGTGGAATAATATTGCATAGACATTGTTTTGGGTGTAAACACAAATTCAATTGATGAGTAAAAGACTTGTACATTTTACAAAACATTAATTAGCTAAAGAATTTTTATAAAATTTATAAGCAATATTTATTAATTCTTTATCCACCGTGAATGGATTAATTAATACCTTGTAAATTTATTGGTCCATAAAATATATACCTGGTTGTTTATGTTTTCGATTCCATCTCATCTAAGCCAACTGAAGTTTAAGGCTTCTTTTTCAAGAAATTTTACACAAACTACAATACGAATCTTTGTCATAATATACAGCAGAATAATTAATTTTCCTCTATTGCATTATGTATATTTTTAACCCGGGAGAACTCGCTAGTGAGAATGCCCAATTGCTTTTCTTTTACTTTACAGTCATATAATATCAACTATTTTTTTGGTTGGCTTAGTACTTTTATTCACAAAATAGGTAAAATAATTGAAAAACATTTTGAAATTTTAATTAAAATGAAAATTGATTTAAATAAGAGTCTTAAAAAAGCACGACTGTGAGAGAAAATCTCATGCAGCGAGTTCTCCCGGGTTAAGCACCACTTTGGCATTTTGCAACGAGATAATATTTCTACTTAAATGTTCAGTCATATGGTGAGTCTTATACTCAGAGCACTTACAGGAGAGTAAGGAAGAATGGGACACTTTTTACAAAAATAAGAAAATCAACTTTGTTTGACTCAAAAATACAAATTTCAAAATTATAGAATACAAAATTAAGCACTTTCTAATGTCCTTGAACAATATAGAAACATAATTTGCAGAAAATATTTTATAAATAAATTGTAAATTTCAAAATGTGTCCATTACCTCCCTATTAACAGGGAAGTATGGGACAGCTACAAAACAAGGAATGATAAGACACAAATAGTCACTGTAGGTTGATAATGTCTGTATCAATTTATCAAATTCCAGTATCTTCATCACTGGAAGAAAAATCCAGGATTGTAGGATTGTCAGTCACAGATGACATTTAAAAAATCATCAGTTCAATTTATTTACATTTTGAAGTAAATGAATATATTATAAAAGAATAATTGCATATTACCAATTTACATTCATCTTATTAAAAAGAAGGAAATGGACTTGTGCTATTCCTCCCTTTGCTGGCATGTCCCAATCCTCCCCAATACCTATTTTATGTAAACTACTTGTATAAACAAAAGTGCTGCTGGCTTAGTTTAGATTATGGATAATACACAGTATGCTGTTCTATAAATAGGGAAACTATTATATTTACACATAAGTCAATATATAGCAATCATAAAATGTATATTAAATAAATTTACTTTTGATTTCTGAAATAATCTTTTTATTTATACAGTTGTAAGCTTATGCAGATCAGAAAATTGTTTCAAGAGAAGATTAGAATACCATTGTTTCATCTAATGTGTAATTGATGAAATATACAAAATGATATGTAAAGAGAAAAACCTATTGTCTCATTCCTCCTACTGTTCCATTCCACCCCACTCTCCCCTACTGTTTTCCTCCTTTACAGTTATAGTTTACAGTATATTACTTTACATTTATGAGTTTAAAAAAAGCTGTAAGGCAGTAGTTTTTAGGGTGCACAGTTATAATAGATAAAATACCAAGTACAAACATTGTAAAATTACATTATTAAGCACTGGCCAGGAATTACACCACAAATATGAGCTTAGTTTCACTTTCTCATATAAAAGTGTTTAATACAGTAGAGGAAAATTTTATAATCACTTTTAAAAACTGTGATATGTCATAGTTGAAATAAAATAAAAATAAAATAATTAAAACGTTAAGAATGACACAGACCTTTGTAAAATGTGTGAAAATCAAGGTCAATATTGTTTTGCAAAAATTTGAGTAGAAGTTTTGAATTTTTTTTTTCAGTATTAAATTTCAACTAAATGAATAGTTAAGGCACGCATTTCAAAGCAAAGGATTCAAAGTATCTTTCAGATTTTTTACGGTTTGATAAACAGTTATTTTGATAACGAAAGGGAAAATGACCAAGCACTACCCCAGAAACTCAGTAAGCAGGAATTACCCCGGGTGACTAACACATTCATTCCTTATTAAATAAAAAATCTTAAAGTGTCCATTTTAATCTTCATAGTTTTTATATCTAAAAGATACATAAATAACATTTTTCAATTAAATTTTCAAAAATGTATTTAACAATTTAGAAATATGATTTCAACGCTTTTTATGCAAAGTAATATTATGCGTAAGTCATAGTCCTGTTTTGAATAAACAATTTCCGCATAAATAGATCAAAATGAACAAAATTCGTCTCATTTTACACATTTTTAATAAATTCCAATAGGAGTAGATACAAAAAAGGCGGTAGAAGTTATTTTTCATGTCACTTCGCTGTAGATCTGACCTTTATAAATAAGCATAAAAAGAAATTTAGAAATGAAAAAAACCTTACCCATGATGTAGTACAAACAATTAGAAGTGCTAATAGAAAATTACTGTAAAATAATATGTAGAATTTCACATTAAATAGCAAAAATATAGTATAAATTTTCACGATATTTGTCTATCATACACAGATATCACAGCATTCAACAGAATGTAACTTGTTGGTTGGTTGGTAGGCGGCTTGAGACTTTTGCTACGCCGAAGGCGGCATTATGGCCGGGATCCAGATAAATTTTTCGCTGTTAGCGATACGAGATTTCCCAATCAGAAGCCTGCGTTTTTGCGAAGTTTTCTCTGTTTGAAGTAAACAGGGAAAAGTTCAGAAAAATGCAGAATTTTGATTGGGTCAATCTCATTTCGCTAACAGCAAAAATTCTATCTGGTTCCCTGCCATTGCTTTGAATAACTAGGAGAGCTGGAGTGAAGCTAGCGGGTTGGCCAACAAAACACAGAGACAGGTTAACCGCGAGCAACCGCACACTGCTAAAAATCTGCAACTTTTGCTGCATAGTCAGTCCACCGCTTTTATAGAATATCTCTATTCTAACCAATGAGAATGCTCCATAACATCATCAAGTAATCGTTTTATATAAAAGAGGCGGTGTGACTATGCAGCAAAAGCTACAATTTTTTTTAACAGTGCAGAGGAGAACTTTGACAGAGAATTGACGCCTGAGTGGGACTGAAGAGCAGCGTTCAGAATCTTCGCATAAGTGGACCGGGAGATCAGGCCAACCACAAGCAGTAAAGTAGCCTTTTCCGATCTGTATTTCCCTCAGTGCTGAAGGACGTGGTCAGGGGTATGGGTTATACAGCAGAACGAGAAAAGTGGAGGTTGAGGGAGCAGCATCCTGAACAGGAAGTTCTTGGTCAGCCAATTCTGGGTGCGCCACCGAGATACCCAGATGTCTTCATCTCGATGACAGGTCCACTGCCGAAAGATGTCCTCTCACTAACGCGAGGGAAATCGGAGCAGTAATTGAGGTTCAACCATGAATATGTCCTCTCAACTAACCTGTCGCAGCGAATCTGAGTCGCAAGATCGTCAGGGGTGACCCAGTTTAGGGTGCGAGCCAGTTAAAGGCCGTTACGGGCCAGAGAAACAGCCACCTCGTTATGGGGAATACCTTTGTGCCGGTGCACCACACAAGAGTAAGAAAGACTCGGTGAGACGACAGAAGCCACTAGATGGTGTTATGGAGTAAATTGATCACCCTTGGAGAACGGAGAGACGAGTTTCTATGGCAGAGAGAACGGAAAGACTGTAAGTGAGGCAGAAATATCAACCGTCATCAGAAACACAAGAAGAAACAGCTAGGTAGATAGTCAGGGGCTCGGCAGTGAAAATAGAGTTGAGATGAGGAACAAGCATAGCGAGGCGGAACTCGTTAGATTAATGTAAACAGCAACGGCCGTTTTGGAAGCGTCCTTAGAGGCATCTGACGAAAGCAGGGTGATAGATAGGGGTAGAGATACTCCACGACTTCCGAGCTTGGTAGCTATCCCCCGAAGGGAGAGCAGTATCCTGGAAAGGAAGACCATCCAAAATGATGTGGAATTCAGAGTCGAGAAAAGCATGGGAAGACCACGAGAACTTAAGGATATGATTAGACTTTAAGTTATATGTAGCAAGGAGATCATCATCAGCAGCAGCAGAGAGATGACCAGATGAGGTAGAGGAGGAAGCCGAAGAATGGGGGTGAGAGAGAGAGAGAGCTGGCGTACTAGAAATCTTTTGGCGATGCAGCGGATTCGGTTGGCCATCCAAGAAGCATTTGCCTCACGGCGAGAGAGTAGAATGAGAATACATTTTGGAAGGCCGGTGAGACCCAGAGAGCAGCGTTGTATATGACCTCGAGGGAGTTCAGGGTCTATGGACACTGGACAGACCTTAAAAAAGAGAGGACAGGCATACTCATGGAGGGTACGAAAAATAGAGTCGAAAATTGCATGCGGACAGTGTGAACACCATGACTCTGAGCAGCTTTCAGGTAATTTAGCCTCCTAAAAACCTTGGCACGATGTTAAGAAAAATGATAAACGAAGAGAAGAGGTCTGCCGAAGCAGACCCCCGAGGATCCTGACAACGGGACTCCACTCAAGCTCTGAACCCCTGAGTGTGATCTTTGAGTCAAGAGGCCGAAGGTGGGAGAAATGAATGGCAGCACTTTTCACCTGTGAAATGGAAATATGATAAGCAGTGAGCCATTGTACCAATCGGTTGATACACTTCTGGAGTTTAGCCAATGTGCAGAGAGGATCCTCCCCCAATGCATATAAGAAAATATCATCAGCGTAGACAAGGAGGTGTAGACCACTCTCTAGGATCTCAAAGATGTTAAAAAGTAAAATCACAAAAAGGAAGGGAGAGAGGACGCTACCCTGTGGTACGCCTCTCCTACAAGGACTTCCACGGGATGTTGATGGAACGGTCAGTCAAAAAATTCGCGATCCAATGGCTGATTTTACACCGGACACCAAGGTGAGCGAGTTCATAAATTAGGTCATCTATCCAGACATAATCATATGCTGAAAGGATGTCCAAACACACAGCAAACGCGGCCTGACGGGAAATGCGAGCTCCGTAAATATCGCGAAGAATTTGCACAGGGCCGGTCGTGGTATCCTTGAAAGGCGCAAAACCGTAATGGGAATCATAGAAGATATCGTTATTCCCAGTCCAAAAAATGAGCTGTGGAGAAGGAGGCGCTCAGTTACTTTGAAAAAAACTGCAGTCAAATCAATGTGGCGATTATATGAAGCCAGGCGAGTCAGTTTCCCAGGTTTGTAGATTGGAACAATAGTGGCTTCCTTCCACGAAGAGGGACACAGTGTCAGAGTCGAATAGGACGTTGTACAGGGCAAGTAATTTCTCGGTGTTCTCACGAGAGAGGTCTTGGAGAGGCCTGACGGAGATTCCATCTCGTGCAGGAGTTGTGCGGAGTCTCTTCTGGATGGCCAGCATTAGTTCGTTAAGCGTCAAAGGAGCATCAAGGACAGCATCGCCATCGCTCAGGTCATACGGAATGGGAACTAAGGGGTCGCTTTGGCTGAACCCTGCGAGGAAAAGATCAACTTGCGAGCGGCCGGAAGCATCAGGGACACCACTCCACAGGACATTATCGCCGTACGATGTCTCTTTGTGAGCAAGGTTTTTGAGTAGTTTAAAGTTTTGACCTTTCGATCCATGGGAACGGCAGATCTTGCCCCAGTAATTAGGAGAAGTTAGTCTCATGTGCAGCCTGAGTTTGCTAGTCGTCTGCTTGTAAAACAGCCACCTATCATTTGAGCAATAGCACCTTGCAAGGCGTAGGTACCGGCGATTGAGACCGAGAAGCTTGTGACAAGTGGGATCCCACCAGAAAGCACTACGGCGTGAAATCCGAAGAGAAAAAGTGGAGAACCTTTTCTCTTCGTCGTCTCGAGTCGTAGAAGATCCCAGTGGCAGAAATATCTATAGCCGAGTTGAGGAAGCGGCTGGCAGTGGCCCTTTTGACAAAACGGTGGTTTGGCTTGGTATAATTAACGGGTTCGCAAACATGAATAGTCACAGGCTGGTGGTCAGAATCAAAGGGATCCGGATGGATCGACCAGTACAACGAACCGTAAAGACCAAGGGACCTTAGGGAGAGATCAAGCAAGGAAGGAGAGGAAACAGGAACCGTACAAGTCGGAGTAGAAGTATTGCAGATACAGATATGGGGGCTGAGAACTGAAGAGTGGAACCGCTGAATATCAGGGGGGTAGGGAGGATGGTGACAGAAAAGGTTGATTTTGAAGTCTCCAAAAATAATGAAAGGTGGCTCAATAGTATGGTGCAACTCATCAAACCAACTTTCAACAAACGAGCCCCTAGGGCGGTAGATGTTGATGATACTAATCAAAGCGCCATGTATTTTTGTCCTTACACCAAGAGCCTCGACTCTACCGAAGGAGTCGATAAGGAGGGACATATGATAGGCAAGATAAGAGACACGGACCACCGTGAAAATTCCATCACTGCGACCGCTACTTCTGCCAGCGAAAAAAGTGTGCATATTGAGGAATCGAGAAGGTCGAAATGGAATCCAAGAATATTTCATGAAGGCAGATCACCTAGCAGCCCCCGAACAAAGTAGCGTGTAACCAATGGCCGTTGGCCCTAAAACTGCGACAGTTCCAATGGACAACCTTAAAGCTCATGAAAAGGACAAAAACAACATATAAGGTGGAATGAAAGGCCAGATGGACGGGGGGGGTAGCGCCGAAAACAGGAAGCAAGCTGTAGTAAAGAACAACCTGATAAGGAGCAACATAAAAGCACCACCGTTCTCCCCACAAAAAATGGGGGAAGAGAGAGGACCTACCTCAAACACACTACGTGGCAGAAGGAGGATATCCGAGCTTCGTCTCTCGCTGGGTAGTAACGTCTGGAACCCAAGATTCGTGTGAGGAAGTTTCCACGAAGAGGTCTGTTAAAGACTCGTTAGTCGATACAGCCATACACAGTTTCTTCAGTTTCTCTGACTTAAGGTGCGCGCGAGGTGAGGATGATAATAGTCCGCTCATTTTTTTTTAGAATGTGATGGCTTACTTGGGATAATCTGAGGTCAAAATATCTTTCACGACACCAATGACTGCTGTGGTGACCATGTTTAGCATGTTCTGGCAGTTGGATGTCTGAACATCCAAAACCTGCGGCAGCATACCGGCAGTACTTTCGGGGAAGCATTGAAATAAGTCTTGTAATTCTGTTTTGGTTACAAAGTCTGTAGTCGAGGGGTGTCCAAGTAAGGGTTGAAGAAGCCGCAGCATAGGACTCCGATTTTTAAGCCGTACTGGATCTGAATTGGCGCTGGGCCTCACTGAAGCTCAGGTGATATTCTGCTTTAAATTTTAATAATTTGATTTCCCGTATATAGTGCTGGCATAACTTATCAGTAGACACATGATTACCTTTGCAATTTGCACAAGTAGGTGTTTCAGAAGAACAAATGGCTTGATGAGTTTTGGCGCACTGGCCGCATATGTGAGCACTTTTTCAGGCCCATGAATTGTGAGTGAATTTTAAACAGTATGTGCAGAATCGTGGTTTGTCCACGAAGAGAGAAATTCGGTGAAACTGATGCTATAACTTGTGATTCCCAACGTGGGGCGTACGACTCGCAGATCGAAATTAAGGGAGCAATTCCTGATTTGAAATGAAACCATTTTTTGAAAAAAAAGTTTTTTATTCAAATTTCAAAAAGATTAAATTGAAAAGTACAAAATATAACCATTTCCGGAATTATTCTATTTCTATTCAAAATTTCTGATAGTTTTAGAAATTTTTATACATTTAAAAATTCTTTAACAGCCTACATCACGGAGAAACTCGAACGCTAATGTTAATCCTATGGGAGAAATCTTTACAGAATTTTCGCTTGTATATTAATATTTTTTGTTTGATTTTTTTGCTTGGGATACTTGATGTCAATATCTTTTATTTTGTGTTTGTACTTTTTCGATTTAGATTACTTTTTTTATGAGAATTGTTCTGAAAGTGAAACTATCCTCATATAGAAAACAGTAGCCGAAATCGACGGTTCTGAAAGTGAATCTAACTCATATAGGAAACAGTAACCGAAATTGACGGTTCTGAAAGTGAAATTATCCTCATATAAAAAAAACTGTAACTGAAAACGGAAAAATATAACTGCACAATAAAATATATCAATCTCATGTATCCTATACGAAAAAAAAAACATTTAAAAATATTAAATTACAAGCGAAAAATCAGTAAAAATTTCACAAGTAGGTTTAGCATTAGCGTTAGAGTTTCTCCGCATGACTAGTGTTGGCTCTTAACTTTACTAATTTGTATTTATTGATTGAGTCTTGTATATCTTTTCGCTGTGCAATGTGTCACATGAAGAAACGTATAAAACAATACAAGTTAATATTTAACATCTTCTGTATAAGTATAGAATATAGTCAGTTTTGGAAGTTTAATCATATCACTAGTAATCTCGGTTAGAAAATTTAGCCTAATTTAATAGCATAAAATCTCTGGTTAAAAAGGCAACATGTTTCTGTTCAAAGATACTATAATAATAATCAAGGATTCTGGTTCAGGATAAGTCAGGTATAGCCAAGTAGTTAAAACCGAATGTCTTAGCCATTTATGCTCAATGGTTCTTTAAAATGCCAGTAGAATTATAATTTTATAAAAAAATATTTGATTCATCTATTAACTTCGTTACGTTTCGTGGTCAATATTAAATACTTTACGTTATCATCGATAGATAGCGTTAGTAGTTCTGTGAAAAGAAAAGTTTTAGAAAGATAATATTTCACCTATGCAATCTCATTCAAGCTTACATTTTGTTGTGTGATGTGCGATATTATGTTTCTGTTGTGAAAAAGTTCAAAATTTATTAGTAACGTTATTGAATATATTTTTCTTAATTTTTAAAATTTGGTTAATTATTTGTTAAATTACACTCTAAAATTGGGAGGAGTGAAAAGTTCACTCTCTGAAAGAGTGACAGGCATTTTCACTCTTTTTGGGGTGAATTTTATAAAAATACATTTCTTAAAGAGTGGAATTTTCCACTCCTTAGAAAGGAGTGAGATATTTCCCTCCATTGTCGAGAGTGAAATATGTCACTCCGTTGTCGAAACTGAAATATCTCACTCCGCTGAAGAATGAAAGCCTGGCATTATACACTTTAAAAAATTTTTCCTCTCAACTTTGAATCAATATATGGAGTAAAATAATGAAAAAGCACCAAAATATGTCACTTCTTAATTTTCAAAAACTGCATTTTATAATGCAACCTTGGAAATTACGTACTAAAATGCACTCCATTCAAGTGTGAATAGTCACTCCTCTGATAGAGTGACTATTCACTCTAAGCAGGAGTGAGTATTGTATGGGTATTAATAATCAGCCGATCAGAACAGTCTTGTCTACGACGCTTTTTTAAGATAAGAGAAAGACGTCCGCCATTTTAGAATTAAAATATCCGGATATTATTAAAGCAAATATTTAGGAAACTTTTTATCTTCATTTAAAATTAAATGTAATTACGATAGAGAAGATAGAGATAGAAAGGATAGAGAAGAATTACGATAGAAAGGATAGAGAAGTACATTCTCAAAAAGCATTCGAAACATTTTTGCGGTTTCAAACTCCTACTACTGCCCAGATAGCATTTTTTGCTTTTTAAAGCCTTTTTTCAACCATGCTACGTAAATGTTTGAATGCTTTTTTAAGGCTTTGCATGAAAAGTTTGTAAATGTTTTGTAAAGGATCGAAAAAGGTTCCTAGTTGACGCTATCTGAGGGAGTTTGTAAGTGTTTCGTGATAAGCATGTGAAAAGGAAGAAACGAAAGGGTAGTTACAGGAGTTGCAATCAAAGATTGATGAAAGGCTTTTATTACAAGCATGCATAAAAAAATGAAAATGAGGTTTTTATAAATCATAAAATCTTATTTGACAGAAAAATGAGATAAATAACTCAACTTAGAATTTTTCTGAGCTGAGCATATTTTTTATTTTTGTTGTTTGTTTGTTCCTGTGGAAAATTAAATTTTAGTCAAATATTATCTATACATTAAAAAATACTGGTTTTTATTAGTCCACATGTTTATCAAATTGCTTATTTTAATTAATATGTTCATTTTTTACCTTGAAAGAAATTCTTACATCCCTGTCTTTTACTAAGTATGTATAAAATATATGTTTAATTTTTATCAATTCGCTACATTATTAGATCCTATTTTAATAATAAAAAAAGCTTAATAATGTTAAGAGGCTACTTCACTCACACAGAAACACCTGATTGCTAATGTTAATCCGCTGGGAGATTTTTTTTTAATATCTCGCTTGCGTTTTTTTTTTTTTTTTTTTTTTGCATTGCATTGCATACCTGCAGTTTTGATACAAAGGCCATTTTTCGACTTTGTTTTACAAGGTTTTTTTGCTTATTAGGATATATTCAGAACTGCTTTCGAAAGCAAAAATACTCCAGTAAAAAAAAAAAAAAAAAAAAAAAAAAAAAAAAAAAACATTGCAAACAAAACTGAAAACTTAAAAAAAAAAGGTGTTTGTACAGATTGACCACAAGTAACAAATAATAAAATTTACAATATTGAAATGCAAACGAGATATTTAGAAAAATTCTCCCACAGGATTAACATTAGCATGCAAGTGTCTACGCATGAGGGATGTGTAATCCCATTAAAAAAAATTTCTTAAGGAAAAACACTTTCATTTGAATAAAAACCATTCCAAGTAAAATTTTAATTAATTATCAGCAATGAAATTATTGAAGATTAAATACCTGAAATTTTTTACATTGCTAACTCGGCGCAAATCAACAGTGCATTGCAGCACTATTTCAGGGATCCGGGTTCGACATTTTTCACTCTGTTTATTTACGCTTAGTTAGCAACTTGAAAAATTTCACGTATTTAGTATTAAAAAATCATTCTTATACACATAGGCATAGAGTCTTGAAAATTATTGGTAACTTAAAATTTAAAAAAAGCAAAAGGGATTTTTTTTTTTGGTCATTTATCCTTTAACAAAAGAAAAAGGAGAAATTCAATAAAATAAAAAAACTAAAAGCTTTTTTATATTAGAGGGTAAGAAAAAGTATTTAAAATGTTACAGGGACTTGAGAACATACAACTCTATGTCTATGCTTATACATAGTAAATTTAATTATACTTTCAGTTACTTACCTTTTGAATCCAGTTCACTATTCAGGATCAGATAATTTTTATTGTATACATATATAATGAAATCTGTGTTTACCTACAATAAATAGCACATCAAATATATGGAATTCCAATATAGTGTACATTTAATGACTGTAGAAGATTGTATATTTTTTATATTACTACTTCATTAAATTTTTTAATTCTTTCATTTATTAAACTTATTTCTTAGAATTTTCAATTATTATTTAGAGAATATTGTCAGATTTATAAAATAAATCCTCCACAGGATTCTGATTGATGACCACGGGAATATATTTAGTCTTTTCTCTGAAAATTGTTTAATGATGCAAAATGCAAAAGAATCTTTTTTTACAAATTCAATGATCTTTCCAGCATTTTTACATAAAAATAGTAATTTCTTGCTTGCTCAACAATGTAAATTACATATTACAATAAGACAAATTTTAAAAATCATCTGCCTTCCTCCCTTCTCCAATGTTTTTCTTTTACCAGAGAAATATTATCCTATGTACAACAGAGCAAATACTAAACAAAATTATTTTTTTTAGTTTTTTAAAGTATAATTTAGCTCACTTAAATTGTTCTTTTTCTGATTGTAATTATTTTTAATAACTTAAGACTGAAGCAATGAAAAATATTTCTCAGTATCAAGGAAATAGTCTCGAAAACAAATGAAACATCATTCAGTTTATAAAATTCTATTTATTTACATATAAAGAATTAATATAGTAATTTATTTACATATAAAGAATTGATATAATTAACAGGAACTTCATTAAATTTTTCTTCTTGATTCATTCTTTTCTCTCTAGAAAAAAATAAAAAATAAAATTATAAACACACAAATTACATACGTATAGTAAAAGTAAATAAAGTACAGTGTGACCTCAAAAATCCAGCACCAAAGTCATCTCGCCGCTTTTTTTTTTACACTTCCACCTTATAGGAGAAAGAAAAATAATAAATCGTTAAACAATTAAAAATTTCGAGATTGAAAGTGATGGATTGGCTGACAGTGAGATCGCAGATGGTATGCTAAATTGAATCCCTTCTGAGTACAGAAGAAAAGGTATCAGTGGAAAAATGCTTAAATTTGACTGGAAAACTAACATCTGCTTTAGATAAATAAGACTGTATTTTCAAAATCAATATTCTACATTTGTGTAAAATTAAAACTTGTTAAAAAGCTGTTCAAAGAATTGAAGCAAATAAAATTGACATCGATGTTTAGGAAATTACACGAGAAGAAATGATATATATTAGATTTTTTTTTTTTTTTTTTTTTTGTAACATAGAAAATATGAATAGAAACTTTTAATTTTAATATTTTTTAAAATATTTAATTTTCTAATTTTCTCAAAGACTATTACTTGGGTATGAATTAAATTACGAATAACGGCACCATTAAGACTATTAAAAGTATTTTTGAAGTCAGAAATTCGGCATCGTCATGGTCCTGACAATGCCGGATTTTCGAGGTTATACTGTACACAATAGAGAGTGACACAGACAGAATCTTCATCTGGGATTGTTACTCATAAAATGAACATTTTGATTTTGTGACACACACACACACACAAAAAAAAAAAAAAATCCCTACATAATGAAAAGCACAAATAACCATAATAAATCTAGCCTTTATGTGTTTAAAGGTTTCATAAAAGAGCATTTTCTTATATCTTCAGATGATGGGAAAAAAAAAAAAAAGGAAGAGAGTGAGAAAGAGTAATAATTAGTGAAATAGGTGAAAAAAAAAAAAAGATTATATTCTATCAGCAGAGGGTATACACTAAAGAGTAAACACTATAGCTACAAACAGCATGGTACAGTGATATATATAAATGGATACATATCCGATATTTATTTTCAAAATATCATGAAGTTTGATATTTATTTTCAAAATATTGTGTATATTTTCAGTCGAGCAAGAGTAAATGGATTTTTCGACTTTGTCGTTCTGTAGATAAAGAACTTTTGCTCTGGCAATATGACAATTTTAGCACCCCCCCCCCCCCCCCCAAAAAAAAAGTAAAGTACCAATTATACGTCTTTCAGGAAACCTTTCTAAAACGATGCATAACTGAGAAAGGCGTATAATCGAAATTTTAGTCGGCTAAGGGGCAAAATCTTTGACTGTAGAAATACAATGCTGCAATCGCACAAATTGAATTTTGATATCATTTTTGATTGTTTTAAATACATTATATATTGAAAAAAAGTTAGCCCTTTGCACTCGAGGACTCCGGAGCGGAGCCATTTAAAATTTGTCTTCAAACTTTAGGGCTCCGCTATGGAGACAATAAAAATAATTTTGTGATATCTGCAGGGTTCGTTGATATATATCAATATCCGATATTTATTTTTAAAATATCAAGATTTTTGATATTTTGTATATTTGATATTTATTTTTAAAATATCAATGTGTAAGATAATTTTGATATTTTCTTCAGTCAAAACAAATGTAAATGAAATTTTCAACTGTTATTGACTGTGCCATTCTGTAGATAAAAAACTTTTGTCTCTGGCAGTGACTTTTCTAGGCAAAGAATACAAGAATTTTTTTTTACAAATATCTTTTCTAAGCTTTATGTTTGAAACTTTTATTTTTAAATGTAGAACTAATGATTATGAGAGACAATTAATTCAGAACAGCCATTGAAAGAGAAACTGTAATTTACATAATCTTATATGCAGCATTATTAGAAAAGAATTTTCTGATTGTGGTTTAACTGAGTCTAAACTGTACTACAGGTTAGGGAATAAACAATAAGACAAGCTTACATTTATGTTAAAATTCTTCAATTAAAAAAAAAATAATTTGTATTTAAAATTTTATTTTATAAAATATAAAACTTTCTCGATACTTGATACAAATCCTATAGTTTATATACATATGCAAAATGTATGCAAATATATGCAAATTGTATCTGTTTTCAAATAGTACATTTTCAATTTTGTTCTAAGTAAAAAAAAAAAAAGAAAAAAAAAGAGAAATGCATTTTAGAATACTATTGTTTAAGTTTTGTATGTTAATTGCAATATGTATCACAATTTACGATTACAAAATGTAATAATTTTATAATTTTTAGTTTTTTTTTTTTTTATATATCATAACATTTGTATTCGTATTTATAAAGAATTAAAAAAAATAATAAGATATAACTAAAATCACTTTGAGTTGCTGGTAATACAAATGAAAAAAACCTTTGAGTGCAAAGGGTTAAAATATTAAAAAAAATAATTAAATAATTTCTAAAACTGAAAAATAAAAGTGAGAATTATCAAACCTTATATATCAGTTGCATACCTTGTTAATTAAACTAATTTTTAATCATCGTCTGACATGCCGATTTACTTTAAAGACTTAAGCAAAGCATTATTTCAAGAATCAGAAGTAAATTTGCTTCATATACTTTTTATGCTTTCTGTATATTAGTATAATATAATATAGTAGTATAGGCTTGTTTACGCGTAGATATAATAGTTTTTCTTTTTATTGAACATCATACTGTATATTATTCTTAATTTAAACTATGCCTAAAAGTAGAACTTTTGTTTATACAAGAAGTTTAACATAAAAGAAGGTAGAATGGGACATGTTTAATTCTTTCTTTTTAATAAGATGAATGTAAATTGCTAATATGCAAATATTTTTAGAAGGTAATATATTAATTATAACATTATAAATATATTCATTTACTTCAAAACATAAATAAACTGAACTGATGATTTTTTAATGCTATCTCTGATTGACAATCCTGAATTTTCCTTCCAGTGATGAAGGTACTGAAATTTGATATTGTAGCACAGACATCAACCTACAATCTTTGTTAGACTGTATATATAGCCAACAATAGACTATTTGCTCCTTATCATACATTGTTTTATAGCTGTTCCATACCTCCCTGTTAGTGGGAAGGTATGGGGCACGTTTTGAAATTTATAATTTCTTTATAAAATTGTTTCTGCAAATTATGTTTCTATATTGTTCAAGGACATTAGAGAGTGTTTCATTTTGTATTCTATATATCAAAATTTTGTTTATGTGTCAAATAAAGTTGATTTTCTTATTTTTGTAAAAAGCATCACATTCCTCCCCACTCTTCCCTCAAGGTCAAGTAAATAATAATTAATGTATAATTAAATATGCATAATAAAGATGAGATACATTTTCCAGGAATTATTCAATGGAACTTTCCTCATAAATGTATCATATTAATTCACATCAAAGTCGTAAAGTAAGGAAGTTTTATTTCAGGTTTAGCCAGTCTTAATAATAATAAAAGCTTGATTAATACATAAATAAAATATATTTGATAAAAAGATTGTGATTACCAATTATCAGCAATATCTTGATTTTTTTCAGAAATAAATTTATACTTTCTTCACGAAAAAACAATGAGTTCAGTCATATATCGAGAATTATATACAGTAGACTCCCTCAAATCCGCACAGCTTGGGACCAGTGGTTGTGCGGAATTTAGAATTTTGCACATTTCTGATCATTACTTTGTTTACATTTTTTAAACAGTAATTTGAATGTAATAATGCATTCAAAATTATACATAATGCTTGCAATATGGTAAAATATTAAAATAATTAAGTAAAGTAATAAACTACAATGATAAAAAGTAAGATAATTTTGAAAATGATTAAAATATTGAAAGTAAAGGTCAAGTAAATGATCAATAATGTATAATTAAATATGCATAATAAAGGTAAGATCCATTTTCCTTGAATTATTCAATGAAATTTTACTCATAAAGGTAACCTATTGATTCAAATCAAAATCATAAAGTAAAAAAGTTTTACTTAAAGTGTCTTAAAGTAAAAAGTTTTCAAAAAATGGGTTGCTCATGGAGGGAGTTCAAATGGGATGGTCTCTGAAGAGGTAAAATTAGTATTGAGCCTATGGGAATAAATTTCGTTCCATGAAAAAATGATCGGTCAAGGAGGTGGTCGCACAGGGAGGTTTCACTATATATATGTGTGTGTGTAAATATATGTATATATTTAACACTGGCATACAGTTACAGAAAAGTAGAAACTTTCATAGGAAAAAGAAAACATTATTCGTATCATTGAGCATTAACTCACAAAAACAATTTTTTAAAAAATATATAATAACCAACCTGTTAATTTAGAAACTACTGCCTGTTCCACTTCTTGCTGGGCAATTTTAGATTTTGTACCCTTTAGGACTTTGTTCCAACATCATCTGTAATTTTCTCAACATGCTAGCAACCATGACTTCAGCATCTTTACCAGATGCTGTCATTAGTTCTTGAAACTAAAAAATAAAACATAAAATAATAACAATGAAGAAAAAACTTTTAAACCCTTCATGACAAGCCTCCCTTGTACTACTGTTTTCAAATAGTGACTTTTTCCTTATTTAATAAATTTATATTAAATAAAGTAAAAATGGTACTTTTTAGTTAGCCAGGCGCCAGTGTTATGTATACAAGTATATATACATATATATGTATGTATATATAACACTGGCGCCCGGCTAACCGAAAAGTACCGTAAAAATTACCATTCCGATATAGTAATAGTTACAAGGACTGTGTACACACTTTATATCACACATATGTTGTCATGAAGGGCTTAACATTACAATATATTTTGTAATGTATTTTTGTACCAATTTATATTTATTATTTATTATCAACTACACCGGTAGCAGAAAGTTAGAGATGGGAGTCGCAGATTTTCTTTTTTCGTTTGCAGGTTATTTTTCTATTGAACTCTTATTTCGCTTTATATTATGTTTGGCTCTTTCTTACTTAATACAAAAACTTAAGATTATTATTAGTAAAATTAATGAAATGCATAATAACATTTTTTAAAAAAGTGATCGTTTGATTAACACTTCGATTGTAAAACTTGCAACCTGTCAAACCTGTTTTACCTGCAGGTTATTTTCTGCCTCTGAAGTATCTGTTGCAGACACTTGGAGGATTTTCTGCTATTGGGTCAACTACTAAAAGTACACTTATTAAAAGTATGTACTAACTTTATGTGGTGAAATTGGTTGTCGGGATAATCAAGTAGTACCAAAAGAAGTAGTAGTATGAATTTCATGCCCTGTCAATTTTCACACTGATCACACTGCCAGTACAGATAAAATTATGGGGGGAAGGGACAAGAAGGGTAAGGTAATTTCATATTTATTAATTAAACAATAATAAACCAAGTTTTAATTTGTATGAATTTACAAAACATTTAATTTTTAAATAATTCTTATTTTGATTTCATTTTTTCCAATTTACTATTAATGACTAAAAGTATTGATGGGCAATTTAAAAATTAACAAGCTAACTGATAAGCACTTAAGGCTCATGATTTTATAGGCTGTGCTTAATATAACGGTATCACTTCAGGGAGGTGGAGTTTGGCACTTGATATCTTAAGATATCTCTAGGGAGAGGGAGAAGATTCATTTTCGATATTGTTACCATTTTTGATCCAACCAAAATATTCATTTTTCTATTTGTAACTGTTTCTTTACATCAAAATATTCAGTTATCTATTTTTATGAAAATACTAAATTATTATTAAAATCATTAAATGATTATATACAATTATTTCATTCTGAAATGTGGAATACCTCAACGTTTAGCTTTCCTATTTTTTTTTATATATATATATTTGCATATAATCCGCTGTTGGAGAAAACAGATAGTACGTTTGAAGTGATACTTGTGCTTATTAGTAAAATAAAGAGGAAGAATGTTGTCTATCTGTTTTGTTGATAAGAGCGGCAAGAAACAATATATCTGCTGAATACATTATGTAACAAAGAGCTATTTTTAAATACTTTTAAAAAAATTTATTGATATAAACTTATTTTATATTTAATATAGTGATATTTTACATACTCTTTCTTCTTTATTAGAAAATTTTATAAATAACAGATGTATAACAATATATTTGCATATAACTGAAAATATGTAAAAAGAAAATGAAAGGAAGAAAAAATAAAAGAACTTTGAGACACTGATAACAATATGATTAGTGATGGAAGGGTGGGACATAATCCAGGAATGATAATGTAAGATATTGTAAAGGCCGGAAAGATTACAAAATTACTATAAAGTTGGTAACGTTATATATGTACAGCCTATTAATATTAAAAGTTTTGCCGATTCTCAATCAGCTGGCAAAATGACATACAAAAATTAATTTCTACTGTAAATGTATGTTTATTTTAAATAAATAATTTTTTTATTCTTCACTACACATAACAAATTTATTTTTTGAGATGTATACATGCACATGATTTAGTGGGGGTTTTTTGCAGAAAAACTTTTAAATAATTACTTGTGTTTGAAGACAGTTTTTAAATTTTACATATAGCAGCTACTATAAATATAGGAATAGCGAAAAGGGAGTTTGTGCAATAAGGATAAGATATTCTCAAATAAATTTAATGAAGGACATTATAATTATACAATTATTGGCACAGATGTCATATTCGCCCCATATTGGTGCGATTTTTTTTCGGTTGTCAATTTGGCGAAAACATCAACAGCATAAACAACATAATCTGGGTTACCACATCAAGCAAAATAACGGCACTTTGCCGCCAGTTAAGTACCCGTTGCGTATATGACATTGGCGTCAGAAAAAAATCGCGCCAATATGGGGCGAATATGACATCTGTGCCCAATTATTATTGTTTAAATATGAATATTATTTAACATATGATAAAATATTTTTTTCTCCTTAAAATAAGAGCTAAGGTTGAATGCATTTTTTTTTTTTTTTTTACTTAAAATGCAATTTTTTAGGAATATATTAAAGAGACAACTTTTGAATATAAAGCTTTTTTAAATAGACTTTTAACAATTCTAATTGAAAAAAAAAAAAAAAAAAAAAAAAAAAAAAAAAAAAGATTTCTGTTTGAATGTTATTTTAAAATTACAACAGAAAATCATCTGTAAATATATATAGACGCTAAAAGGGATAACAAACAATATACCTACATTTTGATAAATACATTTTAATGAAATGATCTACATGTTTTATACGCTACGCACAGCATATAGGGTAGATGTGCCAGTAATGGACACCCTTAAGGAATTTCTTTAAAAATTATTTTTTTATTAATAGTTATAATTATTATATTCCAGTTTTTTCAATATTATATTAATCTATCAACAATATTTAACCATTCTTATAGCCTCATTTCCCCATATGAATAGAAATTTAATTTTAAATAACAGAAATATATCAAAACACCCAAAAGCCCAGTAATGGACACCCTCTGGCCCAGTAGTGGACACCCTCTGTTCCAGTAATGGACACCCCATATAAAGTAATAAATATAATTGTTTTTATGACTGTATTTAGAACCAGAATTTAATGAATACATACTAATGAAACAAAATAGTTATTTTTAAATAAATTTAACAATTAGGATACCAGTAATTAATAAAATATTTGTGATAATCATTTACTGTTTGCATCAATTATTCTAATTATCAGAAGATCGATGTTTTAATTATTTTAGATGGATAGTTTAAAATACTAAATGCCAGACAATTACAGCTATCAAATTATTGAAACAGTGGTGGATTTAAAAGGTAATTAAAAAAAAAAGTTTTGGAATATTGATGTTTAGTTTTGTGTCACTATTTTTAACAATCTTCCAGAGATTACTTGATATATCATTTATAATACTTAATATTACAAATATGAAAGAAATGATATTGTGAGTTGAATATTTTAAATACTAAATAAAATAATTTCAAAATAAAACTGTAGAACTGATGTTTGAGGACCCTGATCTGCAGATTTACTAGTTTCATGAATATTACCTATAACTTTCATTAATAATAGTATTACATTTTTTTTTTTTTAATAAGGAAACATTTAAGACAGAAAATGGATTTTTAATAGCTTCTGTAACATTGTTTTTATTTAAACGGAGAAAGATTAAGCCCTATGAGCCCCTCTTTGACTGTGCTCTTAAACAGTATTTTCTGCTTCCCGACTAGTTTGATTGCCAGATTATAAAATATGTGAGGCATATATATGTACTACATAAAAAAAAAATAATAATAAATAAAATAAAATATCGAAATTTTATTAATCACATAAAATAACTTAAAAGCAGCTATTTATAAAAGTTTTGGTGTTATTACATTTTGGTAAGTATAATTTAAAAATTAAATTTGATTATTTAGGTTTGCAGTTAAGCCAAAGTATTTTATGCACTATAAACATTACTAAAATTGCATTTTTAGCAATGTCTACATGGGGTGTCCATTACTGGAAAATGACTAATTAACCATCCCAGTAATGGACACCCCCTCTTAAAACCTTAAAAAGAAATGAAATTTTGTAAATAGCCATTAGTATATAAAATTCAAAGTTTTCTATTGCTACTCAAACAAAAACATTCAAATTTTGCAAGAAAATAAATAATATATAAATTAATTAAACGAAGCCAGCTCTTAACCTCTTCATTAAGATTTTCACAGAAAAACAGCAAAACTTTGAAACATTATTTTCTGCTTCCTGATTGGTTTGATTAAAAGTGTCAACAATAACATAGTTTAATAAAACATACAAGGGGGAATTATAAAAAAAATAATTAAAGCTAAATATTTATTAGTTATTTTTTTATGAACCAAAAACATCAAGGGGTGTCCATTACTGGAAGGGTGTCCATTACTGGCACATCTACCCTATATTTTCAAATGAATGTAATTTGTTGAAGGTCAAAGTCTGTTTTGATTTGTAAATCAGTCCACAGCAAGGGGGTGGTGGTGATTTTAAAACGTATACATTCCTTATTTTTTGAAGACTTTAAGAAAGAAAGATAAAATTTATTTTTACAAGCTTAAAATAA
The DNA here is from genome assembly GCA_963932465.1 of Maratus speciosus. Classification (NCBI taxonomy): domain Eukaryota; kingdom Metazoa; phylum Arthropoda; class Arachnida; order Araneae; family Salticidae; genus Maratus; species Maratus speciosus. The sequence goes on along the minus strand of CAWVRF010001568.1, from coordinate 708,972 downwards.
TTAAACATAAAAACAAAATTGTGCTTAAGACTTAAGTGTTTTTAATTATAAAAACACTAGTATAGCCTCGATCATAATTAAAAATGCTTTATTATAATAAAATATGTTCCTAAACACTTATTCCTACAAAAAATTCCTTACACTTTCTCGATTTCATGTTTTATGGTTCATTTACATTACCATTACGTCAATCCTATGTGTTAAAAGTATACATAACGGAACTGCAGTTATGTTATCAAAATACATTTGAAAATTCGCGATGGTTACGAAACGTGAAACGATACGTTATAACATGTTTTAAGTAAATCATGTTTATAGAAGTTAGTTTAATTTAAAAATGTAGCATGCTGTATAACATAATTAAACAAAATAGTGTTGAATCAAATATCTTTTTCCCATGGGTAACTTACACAGAAATCTTAAATATAAGGCAGTACAGAAGAAAAAAAGACTACAGTAAGAACGATTTAAATAATAATGATATATACTAATAAGTAAAAGTAATGGCAAACTTACCGCATTTTCTGTAAATGTTAGAAACTTAGAATAAACTTGACACAACGAAAGCTTTCAAAACAGACGCCATTGGGAGACGCAGGCCACAGATTATTATCTTTACGCTGGCCGTGAAAAGAAATAAGTTGCGCATGCGCAAAAATCGTACGGATCATAATGATTTCCGAACATTGGTTGGCTATACGATTATCACGAAAACCTTTGCAGGATAGTTAGAAAGTAAAGCAAAAACGACCCTTTTCGGAAACCTTACATGCTATCTGGGTGTTATCTGCAGTTAATAACCAGCGTTTGAGAACTCAAAAGCTTAAAGTATGATGTTTTAAATGTTCTCAAGGAGAACCCTCACTTAAATATACCGGGTCAGACTAATTGTTCAATAATTTCCAAAGCGATCAGAAACACAAAAAGATATTATCAGGGCTAATCATTAAAGAATGTACAGTAGTGTACGCCATATATCCTTTGAATTTTTTAAAGAAACTCCTTTTATCCTTTATTTCTCAAGTAAAGCTATAGCATACACCCTCTAACTATAGCGTATACCCTTTAGTGTTTGTAATACACAGCACTGGGCATAATATAATAGGATCATTGTGTCACAATCCACTTATTCATGCACACTTCGCACATGCCTTGGTCGGCGCTGGCACGAACTAAGCTAAAAAGCTTGGTGATGTGGTATAAGATACAAGATAGATAACATTCCCCCACCCCAGGATAAAGAAAAAATCAAAATTTATAGTTACCAAAAAAAATGAGCAAGCAAGTATTTAAAAATATATGTGAATGTGCAACATAAAAAGAAATAAGCAAGCTTGATCGTGATTATCTCGTCTGTTACACATGGATCTGCTAATTCGCATGTATTTATCTTTATAGGCAATAAATGACACAAAAACAGAAAAAGAAAAATATGAAAGGCAGAAATATTTAAATCAAATATAATATGGTGCTGCCATCTATTAACTTGAACGACCTTTAAGGGTGTATTCGAAAAAATATTTTCCCACCCTCAACAGCTCGAAATTTTCTGAGACATTTTCAGACTCATTTTTAAAAGTAAAAACATGAAACTTGCTGGGGTGATTTCTGAAGACATGTTTAACATGCCGTGTGATTTCATTTTCAGCTCAATTAATTAGAATTTGATTTTTAAACAATTATTTTCTCAGTATGACCATTTTTTTCATTCCCAGATCGCCCGCTTCGGAAAATTCGGTTCAAAATGCCAACTTTGACAGCGTTTTTTACAGTATTTTCTGCATTTATCAAAAAATTAAGAAGCACCACACATTATATAGTTTCTAAATAAGAGAATTTCCAAGTTTGATGCGTTTGAGAGCAAAAATGAATTTTAAAATGAATCAGAAAATTAGCAGTTTGGATCGGAATACACCCTTAAAAGGGAAAGAGCTGGAATTTATCTGTAGTAACTATGCATCAAATCGTTATAAGCTAGCAGAGGTTTGCTGCTCTGTGTCTCCAAACAAACCTAACCCGACATGCGCATTCAAAAAGAATTTTCTCATGAAAAAAAAAAGACTGAAAATTATGTATGAACAGAACCGAACATTCCAGAAAAAGTTACATATTTACAGAATACTTTTTTTTTTTTTTTTTTTTTTTTTTCATGCGAAAAATCGTCTTAAATGTACCTAGCGGGTCCATTGGACCTGTCTGATAGGAGGAGAGTAGTATACACCGTATATACATATTTTAAAGTAGCATAAACCCGAGCAGATATAAACATAATTTTTAAACCGTTTTGTCTAAAAATTCCTTACTTTTACAGTTATAAATTTTAATTTAAATGATAAATGTGACAAAATTTAAAAGTAATAATTTCAAAATGCCTTATTACTTTGATTTTTTTTTTTTCTAATCTACTCATCGTAATATGCAATTTTTTAGTCCAGATTAGAGATAGTATGCGTTCGAAGTGCAATTGTCCTCAGTTAGAGACATAAAAATTATACGTAAAAGATTCTCATCATTTTAATGACGATATCTTTTAATTTCGGCATTTAAAAAAAATATACCAAATCTTTATTAGCTCTGTAAAAAACTAACAATATGCAAAGACTATTTTTTCGTTTTACAAAGATTTAATTTAAAGGAAGTAAACAGAATAACACAGTAAATATTTTAAACTTGCGAAAATGTTTTTAAAACAATCTTTAAATTTTCAAAGATATTTTGTAAATTCTGAATACTTAGATAGTTATTTGAAATTTAAAAAAAAATAAGTTGGACATATCGTTTATCCCAATTATTTTAATATAAGAATAATAGTGTGTCTATATTACACCAACTATAGTTAACATCAGCGTAATAAATTTATTTCACATATTTATTCCATTAATTTAAACGGACAGTAAAATATCCACTCTAAAAAACTGAATAAGAAATAAAATGTATTTTCTCTTACAGATGGCACCACCAGGCAATTTGTAGTTGGAAATATATCAACTATCAACATTTTCAAAATTTCCATTGAACTAACGGAGCGCTAACTCCCCATTCTGTTACATCCACCCATGAATACAATGCCATGCCATGCCATACAATTTCGGAACAAAAATTATAGCAAAACACCTAATACCTCCCCTAGGGTTGCATCGGATGGGTATTTTATGATTCGATTTTCTGTTTAAAAATGAAGAAGATCCTACAATTTTCACGGGATTATATTTTTAATTAAAAAGCTACATATTTTATTTAATTTCATCACAAACATTTAATTTGTTCCTACATAAAAATAAAATCTCATATTAGCTTAAGAAGTAACATGAAAAATTCGATCAGTATTATTCATAAAAATATGAAAAAAGTGTAAAAATGGCCAAAGGTGATTAAAAGTATGTCGAAAATTTTGAAAATCTTCCATTAGTATTCAGAAAAGTACAGGCTGCATTTCATGCATGCATAAAGTATGACGAAGTCGTGCCAAAAACTGAATCAAAGAATCAGCGCCCCGTTCAGTTACGGAGCTCCGTGATTATACTCAAAGACTGGAATATTTTTGGAAACGTGTTATGCTCTAAAAGTGTTGGCTGGAGCTAATAACGACAAAAATTTATTTTGAAATAAATTATTGAATACAATTTTAAATAAACTTAATTTAATAATATATTTAATATATTTTGAAATAAATTCAGACACTATTTAGGTTATTTATATATTATATTTTGGTATAGGATGTTTCAAGTAGGGAATTTAGCTTATTTATTTTAAAATACTTATTCCGCATTGTCAAGCACAATGAGATATCCCCGTGGGTCGAAAGTCTACGATATTCAACGTCTATATACTTTGTAGCTACTAGTATGTTGTGATTACATATAAATAATTTTTTCGTAACCTTAGAACAAACATACTACGTGGTTTAGAATTTGTTTTTTCAAAGGATTGTTAAAACATTTGGCACTCATTTTAATGTTAACACATGTCCACAATTGAGGATCAATTCAAAAAAGGAAGTCACTTAAAACTTTCACAACACTCTTTTATCAAAATTAGTAACGAAAAGTCCACTTTAGTTAGATAAACACCCTGTATTTTTAACTGATAGACCAAGAGGCGGCAGCATAAACAATCACCTCATCGAGTTCATAGCCGAAATTCCAGAATTAGTTAAAACTCCATTTGCATATTAAAATGCAATCGGTCTGCTAAATCATATCTTTGTGGAAAACATTTGAAAACCCGATTTTAGCGGTTGACTCGTAGGTTTACCATTGTGTTTTCCTGCACCGAAAGGTGTTACAACATGGAGGACTGGAAGCAGGAAAACACAATAGTAAGCCTACAAGTCAACCGCTAAAACCGGGTTTTCGGGTGTTTTCCAACAAGATATGACTTGGCAGACCAATTGCGTTTTAATATGTGGATCGAGTTTTAACTAATTTTGGAATTTCAGCTGTGAACTCGATGAGGTGATTGCTTGTGCTGCCGTCTCCCGGCAGTGGAGGAATATGAATAAGTGGATTGTGACCCCATGATCCTATGATATTATGCCCAGTGCTGTGTATTACAAACACCAGAGGGTATGCGCTATAATTAGAGGGTATATGCTATAACTTTACTTGAGGAATAAAGAATATAAGGAGTTTCTATAGCGTACACTACCGTACATCCTTTAATGATTAGCCCTTATTAGCTTTTTTGTGTTTCTGATCTCTTTAGAAGTTATTGAACAATTATTCTGATTGACCCGGTATAATTAACTGAGGGTTCTCTTTGAGAACATTAAAAACATCATACTTTTAGCTTTTGGGTTCTCAAACGCTTTTTGTCCATCAAAGACTGGCTAAAATGATGATGCCCCGTACCCTCTTCCCTACCTCTGGAATATATGAGGGGCTCACAACCATAGTAGACCAAGTCCATTTTGAAAAAAAATGAGATAGTCCATTTAGAAGGTGCATAAAATCTATTTTATCCTCTCCCAGAGTAAACCAAGCCTGTAAATAGATGACATATACGAGAAAATATGTGAAAACAGACTTGGTTCATTATGGGAGTGGATAAAACAGATTTTATGCATCTTCTAAACGGACTATCTCATTTACTTTTTCGAAATTGACTTGGTCTCCTATGGTTGTGAAGCCCTCATATAATTCTTATAAAAATTTTAAAAAATCGACTCACGTGGGGTAACAGTACACTAACAATGATTTAACATATTTCTACACGTATGCTTATAAACAGGTAATATTCTTCTCACAAATATGTTTATAACATAGGTTGATAAATGAAACTGGCATTCATCTTTGCATTTATATTTAGAAGAGCTACGTTGTTTTTATCACTTTGCCTCGGTGTGCTGTTTAACAAAAGTATTTTATGACCTGTATATCAAAATTTCTTGAAGAGACTCTCCCATTTAGCATTAATATAGTAGTTAATGATTAATTTTAGTAACTCACTGATAACAGGTAGGAACGTTTTGGATCTACAAATAATACAATTAGAGCTGCCATCTTCTGCGGTTTTGGACATGACTGATTTTTAAAAATTCTTCGCATTATTTTATCGCAGATGTCTCTGTTTAAAAAGAAGAATATTTATTTTATTAATTCTAAGTGCCAAAAAAAAATCACAGTCGTTGGTAGTTATGATAACAATGCGCAAAAATCTTTACTGCGGATCCTCATTTTAAGTAGACTTTTTCGTGCTATCATACGCCTATGTATTAGTAGACTTTCATTTGCCCATTATCGCCACTTGACCGTCGTGTACAATCTGATTTAAAGTTTTAAATGTTTAAGGGTGTATTCCGATCCAAACTGCTAATTTTCTGATTCATTTTAAAATTCATTTTTGCTCTCAAACGCATCAAATTTGAAAATTCTCTTATTTAGAAACTATATAATGTGTGGTGCTTCTTAATTTTTTGATAAATGCAGAAAATACTGTAAAAAACGCTGTCAAAGTTGGCATTTTGAACCGAATTTTCCGAAGCAGGCGATCTCGGAATGAAAAAAATGGTCATACTGAGAAAATAATTGTTTAAAAATCAAATTCTAATTAATTGAGCTGAAAATGATATCACACGGCATGTTAAACATGTCTTCAGAAATCACCCAAGCAAGTTTCATGTTTTTACTTTTAAAAATGAATCTGAAAATGTCTCAGAAAATTTCGAGCTGTTGAGGGTGGAAAAATATTTTTTCGAATACACTTTTAAGTCATAATTCATGTTTATATATTGTGCATGTATCATCAGATTCATAAATTATTTATTATTATCCATATCCTTCTGAGATGCCTATTTAAAATTTTATTGATTTTAAAAGGGGGTTTAGATATTTCCTATGTTTTTGAAGATCACTGGATTTAACCATTTTAAAAAAATGGATTTAAAAAAAATGGCCATAATTTTTTTTTTTTTTTTTTTGACAAAAAAATTATGGTCATTTTTTTTCCCATTCTGACTAGAAAATCAGAGTCCTAACTTTTTACGACTGCTCTTTCATCTTCACCTAGCACTTCAGTTATAATGGCTGTTCCATAATAATAAAAGCCGTCAGTCAATCAGAAGAAAATGATCCATTCCAAAGGTATAATCCTTCATTTGGTGCCCCTTCATTCTGGCGCCCAGGGCACATGCCCCTTCTGCCCCCCTTAGTTTCGGCACTGGGGGGGAAGGCAAATATGCGTAAAAGGCAAGGGGCAGTGGCGTATACAAACGAGATATTTTATAAAATTCTTAGCGCGAGTATTTAGGCTAATTTAAAAAAATGTCAGAATAAAACTGTATCAGGTGCTCCTCAGATGCGCACAATAAAATCAAAAGACCGCCCCTCCTCCAACATTCAAGAAAGTTTTGAAAAGAGGCCACTGCCCTATTTAACTAAGCAATAATGCGTAAAATTTCTTTTTATCGTCAATTTGAGCGTGCCTAAGCAAAAAGTACCTGTAATGCTATGTATCTGGAACAAAACAAAATGGAAAAGAAGGTGGGGAGGGGGCGGTGCATTTTTAGTGAACTGTTATTAAAAAACCAGTTAAGTCTCAGTCATAAAATTTACAATTTAACTTTATAGTACAAAGATGTTTATTATCCTAAGTTTTCAGAATTTCTTAGTCAGTCCTTTTTGAGATATTAATTAGTGAAAATTGCCAAAAGCAGACTTAACACAGTTTTTGATAAGCTGTACAAAAAAAAAAAAAAAAAAAAAAAAAAAAAAAAAAAAAAAAAAACTGTTTTCAGTATTGAAATTTATAAAAATGAATAGTCCTATAAGAGATCTTTAAAAAAAAAATATTTAAGGTGACTCTCATTTCCTTCATAAAAAACAATGGCAGCGTAATGTGGGGTTTGACCTTTTATTTCTTCGGTTTTTAAGCATGTTTTTGATCTAGATCTTTAAGTCTAATGAAAATTTTAAAATTACATAAAATGTCGACAATTTTAAGACTAATGAAAATTTTATAATTACATAAAATGTCGACAATTTTATGCTGAACATTTTGGTTTTAGATTCCTCTTGATAGGTAGAAAAATAAAGCAGTTACAGCATTTTCCGTAAAACAGGTTTTTCTAACAAAAATGGCTGTGTAGTTTGTTAAAAAAGGCCCCTCCAAAAAACTATATGATAAAAAAAAAATTTAGTCATGTTTTTAAACTCAGAAAACTATGAAGAAATCTTTGTTAAAAGATTGGGAAAATTAAAAATGTCGAGCGACACCACCTGGGTGATTTAAACTGGAGTGACCCTAATATGTAGATGGTTATTTTGCGTCATTAGTATCCAAATTAAGTTAAATGTATGCGGATGGATAATATGACGCAATGAAATAATTTACATAATTTTTTGTTAAGGTTTCGGATAGCATGGCGCAAAAGATAAATCACATTATTCAATAAATACATTTCAATGCATAATATAGGTTTAGGGAAAGTGATATACTTACCAGTGTATTGAAAAAATAAACGTATAGTTTGGTTGTCTAAATATACTTTAGAAGACAAATCAAAAATAATTTAAATTGAAACTTAATTTATAATTTTATCAAAATTTTATTTTTTATTTCCCCTTACATGAATAAAATGTTTAAACGGCTGCATACGTATAAAGCCTTTAGAATATCTTTCAAAGATTTTTTTATGATTATTTTGATTTATTAAATTACATATATTTATTCTCTTTTTTTAATTTTTTTAATGTTTCTCTTTTGTAAATTAAAAAAATAAACGTTAAAACTTTTGGAACTATATGTGCAATGGACATGGATCTCTATTGCTCTTATAAATATATATATATATATATATATATATATAGTCAAACTTTTTGTAAAAATGAACCATTTTAACAAATGAATTCAATATAACAAAATAGTAAATAATTTATAAATACTTGTGGTTATTCCTTGCAAAATAAGAAATTAAAGTCCTTGAAAAAGTGCTTTGATTTTTTTTTTCAAACAAAAAGACGTATATGCACATGTAAGGATAAAAATATATGCTTTTGTGAAGTGTATTTATAAATAACTGCATTAATAATGTTTTTGTATATAGACACTGAAACAGCGAAGAAAGAAGAAGTGGGGAGGGGGGGGGGATTAAAACTCTTCCCGTGTAAATTAAAACTGTATAAACTAAATGTAAAAACTTCTGTGGTATAATCAGCAATCGATTTGAAAAAATAAACAAACAAAGTAAAAGCAAAAATAGTTTTTTTTTTTTTTTATGTACTAAATTGTTTAATGTATCAATTGTCTCAAGGCTCCATAAAAAGGGCACTAACTAGGCTTAAACTGGTATTTATGTGTGTTAATATTTTCTGGGATCGAAATTTGGACAATAATCTCGAATATTACTTTTTCTTAAAAGTAAATGAACCCAATCGCGCCAGTCATCCTAACCGTTCGGAGTTTTCGCGGTTTTCTTAGAACATTGGATTTCCTTGCATAAATACGGGTTAGGTTCCCTTAGAAAGACCCCTATGGAGGGCACCCCACCCCTTTAGGGCCCATATCCCTCCTGTTGGTAATTGGCCGTAATAAACACAACCAACCTTAAAAGTAAATTAAGAAAAATATATCATTTATATTACAAAATATAAATCAAAATAGCGCAATAGGATATAGGTTCCTTTTTAATTTCTTTATAATTTTCATAAATATAATATTTCATTATTTGAATAAATATTTCAAATGATACATTTAATTTAAAATTGTCTTCATTGTTCTTTATTGTTGCCATAGCTTAAATAAGAAAAATAAAAATGTTTCGATAAAGTATATTAAATTGGAATCTTTAATGCATGCTTTTATATGCAAAAGTGATGTGATATTCAGTAGAGAATACATATTTTTTCTTTTTTTAAACCCGAATTTTAAACACATGCAAAAATATTATAGTCATATTTTTTCACATACATTGAAATATATGTATATGTAGATAATGCAAATAAATGCCGATTAAATAATTTAAATAAGATTAAAATAATAGATTAAATTTAATGTACACAGAAAGCTTCTCAACATGATTGTGTTATTAGTGGCATAATTTTCGCCTATTTTTCTTAATAATTGTATATTTAAATATAATATATTTAAAAATTTACTTTTGTGCAAATTTTCATAAAATTAAAACAGTAGAATTTTAATCATAGAACATAAAAAGAAAAACAAATGTATTCAATGAATTTAATTAATTTACTTTAAATTTTTGAATGAAATTCTATATTTTCCTTTAACCATAGTGTCAATTTCACTGGCCAGCTATTCCACCTATTCCCTAATCAATTCCAACTAACTTTGAAGGACTAAACAAGTAAAGTATTACTACATGGAATCCTTTCTTAGCAAGATTTTATTTTTTCAGCCAAAAATCAATTTCATTGTCAAAACGTTTAAAATAATAAAGTATTACTCAAATGATTTTCATGTGAAAATTGGCAAACAAAACAAAAGGAAACAAATCAGTAAATAAGAAAACAGTACAAAAAAATTAAACATTTTTTAATTATTAAAAAGAGCTAAAGCGCCCACAAAATTTGAGTAACCCATAGAGAGACGCCAGAAAAACAGATAAATATTTTCCAAAAATAGCCACATGGCATTCAGAAAATAAAAAAATAATAATAAAAAAAAGCTTCATGAAAATAATTTAAAACGATAAAAGAAACAGCACACGTACTTTGTTGCTGTTGCTTATAATTCTCTCTTTATTGTCGACACTAATTATGAATTTGTAAATTAGTTACGCCTAAAAATTAAGAATTCAAAAAATATTTCGTACAAATTAGTAATTCGACATAGATTTCATTCAGTAGAAATTTTTTATAGTTTCACGAATCATTGATTATAAAGTTAAATTATGTTTTCTTTTTTTTTTTTTTAATTGTGAGAAGATAATTCTGACAGAATTTTCTAGATCTTTTTGTCTGGTTACCAGAGTTGCCAAGTCTCCGGATTTTTGGATACCAGTATTTTAATTGAGAAAATGTTCTTTTATTTAATTGAAACATTTGGGTGATTTAAAAGTACCACATTTTCTCTAAGATAATAGTGGTGCGCAAAAAGCCGGAGACTTGGCAACTCTGCTGGTTACCCTTTTATTGGTTAGATGATACAATGCATAGTAAAACACTACTGAGCTAAGTTGAAAAAAGCAATAAAACGATAAATTCTGCCGAAACATGATCTGCAACAGCAAACCACGCAGGGTTCTTTTCTAGAATGGAGTAACTCTTTGTGATTATGTTCAGATTCAGAGGGAATTAGAACTAAGCGTTGACACTATGTAACTCCTGTATGACCCCTTACATTTCCCCCTCTTAATGAGTTTCCGCTAAAATCTTTTCGGCTTTAAGGGAACAAACCGTCTCATTACTGTTCTCCGCACCCCAGTCAAACCCTTATCTCTGGGGTCAAGAAGGGTCACTATTTCTTTCTCCTTACTGAAATGCAAAAGACACAGACTGTTTTTTTTTTTTCTGAATAACTCTTACTTTATGGAAGATTATTAGATTTGATTCATAAAAGTTGCTAACGTTGCATAAAGTTGATTAATTAGTCATTCATATAACCGGTATTTTTTGTGCGTGTGTGTTGGAGGGGGGAGGGGGGGACAGGGCCGAAACTAGCCTTTTTTGCGCCCGGGTCAAACATGGATTTTGCCCCCCCCCCCCCTCTTCCGCAAAGTATATTTACAAAGAGAATTTTACTAATTTTCTAATCGCCGACTTATTTTAAAATTTAAAATATGTAATCATAAAATATGTAATACTGAACTACTTAATCTACAATGGCGGATGTCACGGGGGGCATTAGCTTCCTCTGAACACCAACAAAAATATTCTAAAAATCATTTTTAAAATGAAATATACAGTCAGAGTCCCGATTATCCGAGTCCTGCTTAACCGAGTTTCCGCTTTCACCGAGTTATTTTCTTCTGATGGACTGATGGCTTCTATTATTATGAAACAGCCATTATAAATAAACTGTTAGGTGAAGATGAAAGAGCAGTCGTAAAAAGTTAGAACTCTGATTTTCTGGGCAGAATAGGAAGGGAAAAAAATGGCCATATTTTTTTTTTTTTTTTTTTTTTTTGACAAGAAAAATTATGGCCATTTTTTTTCTTCCCATTCTGACCAGAAAATCAGAGTTCTAACTTTTTACGACTGCTCTTTCATCTTCACCTAACATTTCATTTATAATGTCTGTTTCATAATAATAGAAGCCGTCAGTCCGTCAGAAGAAAATGATCCATTACAAAGGTATAATCCTTCATTTGGCACCCCTTCGTTCTGGCGCCCGGGGCACATGCCCCCTCTGCCCCCCTTATTTTCGGCACTGGGGGGAAGGCAAATATGCGTAAAAGGCAAGGGGCAGTGGCGTATACAAACGAGATATTTTATAAAATTCTTAGCGCGAGTATTTAGGCTAATTTTAAAAAAATGTCAGAATAAAACAGTATCAGGTGCTCCTCAGATGCGCACAATAAAATCAAAAGACCGCCCCCCCCCCCCCATTCAAGAAATTTTTGAAAAGAGGCCACTGCCCTATTTAACTAAGCAATAATGCGTAAAATTTCTTTTTATCGTCAATTTGAACGTACCTAAGCGAAAAGTACCTGTAATGCTATGTATCTGGAACAAAACAAAAAGGAGAAGAAAGTGGGGAGGGGGCGGTGCATTTTTAATGAACTGTCATTCAAAAACCAGTTAAGTCTCAGTCATAAAATTTACAATTTAACTTTATAGTACAAAGATGTTTATTATCCTAAGTTTTCAGAATTTCTTAGTCAGTCCTTTTTGAGATATAAATTAGTGAAAATTGCCAAAAGCAGACTTAACACAGTTTTTGATGAGCTGTACAAAAAAAAAGGAAACGGTTTTCAGGATTGAAATTTATAAAAATGAATAGTCCTATAAAAGATCTTAAAAAAAAAAAAATTATTTAAGGTGAGTCATTTCTTTCATAAAAAAACAATGGCAGCGTAATGCGGTGTTTGACCTTTTATTTCTTCGGTTTTTAAGCATGTTTTTGGTCTAGATCCTTAAGTCTAATGAAAATTTTATAATTACATAAAATGTCGACAATTTTATGCTGAACATTTTGGTTTTTTGATTCCTCTTGATAAGGTAGAAAAATAAAGCAGTTACAGCATTTTCCGTAAAACAGGTTTTTCTCCCAAAAATGGCTGTGTAGTTTGTTAAAAAAGGCCCCTCCAAAAAACTATATGATAAAAAAAAAATTAGTCATGTTTTTAAACTCAGAAAACTATGAAGAAATCTTTGTTAAAAGATTGGGAAAATTAAAAATGTCGAGCGACACCACCTAGGTGATTTAAACTGGATTGAACCTAATATGTAGATGGTTATTTTGCGTCATTAGTATCCAAATTAAGTTAAATGTATGCGGATGGATAATATGACACAATGAAATAATTTACATAATTTTTTGTTAAGGTTTCGGATAGCATGGCGCAAAAGATAAACCACATTATTCAATAAATACATTTCAGTGCATAATATAGGTTTAGTGAAAGTGATATCAGTGTATTGAAAAAATAAACGTAGAGTTAGGTTGTCTAAATATACGTTAGAAGACAAATCAAAAATAATTTAAATTGAAACTTAATTTATAATTTTATCAAAATTTTATTTTTTATTTTCCCTTACATGAATAAAATGTTTAAACGGCTGCATCCGTATAAAGGCTTTAGAATAACTTTCAAAGAATTTTTTATGATTATTTTGATTTATTAAATTACATATATTTATTCTGTTTTTTAATTTTCTTAATGTTTCTCTTTTGTAAATTAAAAAAATAAACGTTAAACATTTTGGAACTATATGTGCAATGGACATGGATCTCTATTGCTCATATTATATATATATATATATATACACACAGGATGTCCAGCAAATAAGACCCTGATTTCAAAATTAAATATCTCAAAAACAAAGATCAATAGAATTATGCGGTAAACGGTTTCTTTATTAGCTAAGCTGTAAAAATGTTGTACAGAAGTTTCAAAAATTAGTTGCAAAAACCGCTAACAGATGGCGCTGTAATCGCAATGCCTATAAAATGTGTTTTGAAGTGGAGAGCCCTAACGTCTCATTCCTAGATGGCTTCCTATGGAAGAACGAACATTGGGAAAGACCGCTTTTTCGTTGGGGTGATGTGCAAAAGTGGAGGCATCTGGTCACGGAATTATTGCATCAGCTTCAATTTCAGAGAATTTCAATTAATAGAATTTTCAATAAAAATTTTAGCAATCATTATATAAGAACTTTAAAAAATATTTTATTTGGGTAATGCGCAGAAGCGGAGCCCTGTGTTGACAGAATTGAGGTTTGTTTCAAATTTTGTTATAAGCTACTTCGGTACCAATATATCTGTTGTATGTCTTTTCTCTCCTAATTGGTAGATCGTGGAATCGAATCAAAGTAGAGGAGGATTTGAAAAAAAAAGAAAAAATGGAAATCTTAATTTTTTATTTTTATTAAAACTTTGAAAAAGTTTGAATAAAAAAATCTAAAGTTTCTGGTTTTAAAATTTAACTTAAAAGAAACCCCTTTTTTAAAAATCATTGAGCATTTATAATAATGATTCATAAATCATTTTTTTTTAATTGTAGAGAATAGTTGGAATGAAAAAATACAAAGTTTCTATTTTTAAAAATTTAATTAAGTTAAAAAATAATTTTAATTTTAAAAACTCGTTTTCATTTTTTTATCATTGAGCACAGAAATATGGTGCAGCTTCTAGCGATAGGATCCGAAGTGTTCGAAAGGAATGCAGCATCCAAAATACTTTTGCTTTGATGTTGATGATACGACTTATCATCAGTTCCTTTGAAAAAAGAAATAATTTAATGGATAACTTCTGTCTCTAAAACTTTGTTTACAAAGAAAAGAAATATATGTGTTGTGCTAAAACCAAAGTATTATGCCGTGATTTAAAAATAAATTAAAATTGAAAAATTACTTTTTTATTTATAATAATTCAGGTATAAACAATAATACAAAAATATTATGCCGGGATTTAAAAATATAAATAATAAATAGAAAGTACAAAATTATTTTTCTAAATATATGCATTTTGATTTAAATAATTATACGGCATTAAAGATTGAATTTAATAAAATATTTAAAAAATTCTTATAATGATTTCTAACTTTTTAGTGAATATTCTATTAATTGAAATTTTCTAAAATTAAAGCTGATGCAATAATTCTGTGACCAGATGTCTCCACTTCTGCACATTATCCCAATGAAAAAATGAACTTTCCCAATATTCGTTTTTACGTAGGGAGCCATCTAGGATTGAGTCGCCATTGCTCTGGACTTCAAAGGAGTTTACAAGTATTGCGATTACAGCGCCATCTGTTAACGGTTTTTGCAACTAAATTTTGAAACTTCTGTATAACATTTTTACAGCTTAACTAATTAACAAACCGTTTACCGCATAATTCTATTGATCTTTGTTTTTGAGATATTTAATTTTGAAATCACGGTCTTATTCGCTGGACACCCTGTATATATATATATAGTCAAACTTTTTGTAAAAATGAACCATTTTAACAAATGAATTCAATATAACAAAATAGTAAATAATTTATAAATACTTTTGGTTATTCCTTGAAAAACAAGAAATTAAAGCGTTTGAAAAAGTGCTTTGATTTTTTTTTTTTTTTTTTTCAAACAAAAAGACGTATATGCACATGTAAGGATAAAAATATATGCTTTTGTGAAGTGTATTTATAAATAACTGCATTAATAATGATTTTGTATATAGACACTGACATAGCGAAGAAAGAAAAGGTGTGTGTGTGTGTGGGGGGGGGGGATTAAAACTCTTCCTGTGTAAATTAAAACTGTATAAACTAAATGTAAAAACTTCTGTGGTATGATCAACAATCAATTTGTAAAAATAGACAACCAAAGTAAAAGCAAAAATACTTTTTTTTTATGTACTAAATTGTTTAATGTATCAATTGTCTCAAGGCTCCATAAAAAGGGCACTAACTAGGCTTAAACTGGTATTTATGTGTATTAATGTTTTCTAGGATCGAAATTTGGACAATAATCGAGAATATTACTTTTTCTTAAAAGTAAATTAACCCAAACGCGCCCGTCGGCCTAACCGTTCGGAGTTTTCGTGGCTTTCTTCGAACCTTGGATTTCCTTGCATAAATACGGGTTAGGTTCCCTTAGAAAGACCCCACGGAGGGCGCCCCCCTTTAGGGCCCACATCACTTGTGTTAGTAATTGGCCGTAATAAACACAACCAACCTTAAAAGTAAATGAAGAAAAATATATCATTTATATTACAAAATATAATTCAAAATAGCGCAATAGGATATAGGTCCTTTTTAATTTCTTTATAATTTTCATAAATCTCAATATTTCATTATTTGAATAAATATTTCGAATGATACATTTAATTTAAAATTGTCTTCCATTTTCTTTTTTGTTGCCATAGCTTAAATAAGAAAAATAAAAATAAAATTGTTTCGGTAAAGTATTAAATTAGAATCTTTAATGCATGCTTTTATATGCAAAAGTGGGGTGATATTCAATAGAGAATATATATTTTTTTCTTTTTTTTTAAACCCGAATTTTAAATACATGCATAATATCATAGCCATATTTTTTCACGGATCACGGAAAAAAGCGCACCGGAAAAAAGCGCACGGAAAAAAGCGCCCCGGAAAAAAGCGCCCCGGAAAAAAGCGCACCCGGAAAAAAGCGCTCCGGAAAAAAGCGCACCCGGAAAAAAGCGCCCCGGAAAAAAGCGCACCTTTTTACAAATCACATATTAAATAAGTCTGATAATAATACACAGGGTTAACCTCAGAATATAAACACCAGATTGAGATGACTTTTTGAAATCTGGCGTCTTGCTCCCTCGGTACGGAGAGGCTGGGGGGGGGGGGGGGAGTGGGGGGGTCTTTAAAAGGTATCTTCAAAACCTGCATTGCCTCGATGATGATAAAATTTTGTAAGGTATGCAGAATCAGAATATAAACATCATGTACTTATACAGTGAAACCTCCCTGTGTGACCACCTCCCTGAACGACCATTTTTCATGGAACGAAATTTATTCCCATAGTCTCAATACTAATTTTACCTCCATTCAGAGACCATCCCAGTTGAACTCCCTCCATAAGCGACCAATTTTTAAAAGAAAATGAAACAGATTTTGTAAGGTATGCAGAATCAGAATATAAACATCAGGTACATGTATATATACGGTGAAACCTCCCTGTATGACCACCTCCATTAAGCGACCACCTCCCTGAACGACCATTTTTTCATGGAACGAAATTTATTCCCATAGTCTCAATACTAATTTTACCTCCATTCAGAGACCATCCCAGTTGAACTCCCTCCATAAGCGACCAATTTTTTTTTAAGAAAATGAAACAGATTTTGTAAGGTATGCAGAATCAGAATATAAACATCAGGTACTTATATATATACGGTGAAACCTCCCTGTATGACCACCTCCATTAAGCGACCACCTCCCTGAGCGACCATTTTTTTCATGGAACGAAATTTATTCCCATAGGCTCTATACTAATTTTACCTCCATTCAGAGATCAACCCAGTTGAACTCCCTCCATGAGCGACCAATTTTTTTTAAAGAAAATGAAACAAATTCCGTTTTTTCCAGGTCGCTTGAAGAAGGTTTTATTAAGAAAATAATTCCGGAGAGTGCATTTTTCATCAAACTTATAAACTAAGTTTAGATTTTTTTTAATTCCGGTAACCTTTAAATGTTTAAACTTCTTTGTGCTTTTTTAGGCAATGAATTTAACTCTGATGACAAATTAGGAATGACGTTCAATAAACTCCCTTGCACTATTCTGTCAGGAAACTCTCAAAGAAATAGATAAATTAATGATATCGTCATTATTTGTTTCCGTCCAAAAAAATTGCATTTATTTACTGAACTTCGAAAAGAAATAAAAGTTATAAAATATAAAACCGTAAAATCAAAGCAAAGGTCAATGTATTCATTTTTTAAACTCTACAGTAATTAACTTATGTAATTAACTTTTGTTTTGATACTTAAAGTTTTATATTTTTTCCTAATGTGAAAATTAAATTTTAGTAACGTTAATTGTTACCTTTTTTCAACAATTAAAATCTAGATTTAAACAGGACCTCCATTAACAGGCCACCTCTCGGAGCGACCCATTTTTATTGGAACGGAACGTGGTCGCTTTAGGGAGGTTTTACTGTGTGTGTATATATATATTTAGCCTCCCTTATCCTTCCGGAGTACGGCCGTTTGTGTGTAGGGGTGGAATCTACAAAATCCGAATCTATTAGACGATAAAATTTTGGAACAGTATAAAATCAGGATGTTTTCTAAGTATATAAACATCCAATTGGATGAGTTTCTTTTAATTTGGCCCTTACCCTCCTCCTTGGCAGGGGGGGGGTTTACAAAAATCTACGATTACCTTCCTCATAAAACTGTACAAGAGTCCATTATCATTTTATATTATTGCCCCCCCCCCACACACACACACACTAAATTTTATAAAAAATTGAATATAAGACCCGAGAATTTTAAATTGTTATAACCAGTCATCAAATTGTCACAACGGTTTGTTCTTTTAAGGGTGTTCTCAAATCCAAAGGACCAACTTTCTGACATAAATTTTAATTTTTTTTTTTTCGAAAATGCATGAAACTGGCTGGTGTTGTTGTTCAGAAACTATGTAATGGAGCTGTTTTTTCCATTTTTTTTTGCAAATGCAATAGATCTTTCAGAAAATAATGTCAAAGTTTGCGTTTGGAACCGAATTTCCGAGGAATGAAGAAAGAGTCTCAAGAGAGGGCGAAAAACGGGTTTGTCACGTGATCGAAATCCCTTATAACTCAATAGGTAATTGATTGATCTAAATGTTAAATTTCTTAAATTAATTCTAAATTTTTAAAACAGTGTAAAAAAGCATTGAAATCTAAGATGAAAATAATTTGTAAAGTTTCTATGGGTATTTTGTCTGATGAATAAACGAAAAATGCTTTAAATATGTATTTACATAAGCTTAAATGATTATGTTTGTTAAAAAATAAGTACAACCAGTTTATAAAAAGCAAATTCTTATCAGGCATAAAATGCATTCGCTTTAAAAATGATATTTCAATCTAATGCTGCTATTTTATGGATTTCAAATATAACTTCAGATATAACTGGTCATTCTCATGTTATTTTGTATGCACAAATTAATGGTTGTAAACCATTTCCATAATTTGTTTTAATTAGCATGAACATACAGGCGTGTAAGTTTTGATTTATCAAAACTTACACGCGTACGGACTGGACGGAAACGGGACACACGCGGACGGATCGCCTATCTCCGTCCGCAGCCCCTTTTTCTACTACTTATTCTGACTCTTTTGCGGAAGCCAGGCTCATAGGCCCCCACCCACGTCCCGAGTATAAGAGACTCTAGCGAAAGCAAATGTAGGAAAAAAAAAATCTTTCTTCTTGATGGGTGTAATAAAATTGATAAAGTGCAGAAACATAAATAAATTCTATCGAATAAGTATTTCGTGTTTATTTTGGAACTTTAAATGGTTTAATTTTAATTTAGGAATTCAGAACAACTAAATAACATAAAAGAAAATTACACTTATTTGTTAGAGAGTTCATGATGTTTTACGACAGGGGAAAAAATTATCAAGAGAGAAAGAAATTCCTCGAAAAGTAATCGGCGACCAAAAAATGAATAAATAAACAAATAAAACCGTGGTTCCCAGTATAAATTTCGGGGCGACCGCTCCTTTACCCCGCCCCCTCTTTGTATGTCCCTGGGGAGCACACTAGAGGTCTGCACGGACCGCAGTTCCCGGGCCCGGCCCGTTTATATTTTCACAGTTTACGATCAGGCCCGACTCGTGCAAAAATCAATGAAAACAAGCCCCGCCCGTGAAAAAATCAATTCAGTCAGGCCAAGTTTGGCTCGACACAATTTCTTAAAAAATTCCGATTTTTCTTAACATACAATTGCAAGGCTGCCACTTGCTACTAAAATGCTACTAAAAGCGACTATTTTAAACATCCGGCGGCTATGACGACTATTTTAGGCCGAAAACCATTAAAAAGCAACTATTACAAGAAAACAGGGGACTTTTTTCGGATTTCAGCGACTAGTTTTACTGAAAATATTCAATCTTTTTCTTCAAAGCATCTAGAGTCATCTTCCAAAACGCACTGTTTCAACGGTTGTTTGAGGAGATTCGTGATTTTTTCCGCAACGAATTCCAAATTTCGCGATTTCGCCCCCCAACCCCCAATCGATTGACGAAAATTCATATTTATTTCCGAGATCTTTTTATACTATCGTTGAAGGAGATTTTGTGATTTTTTTTCCGCGATCCTTTGCCAAATTTCGCAATTTTTTCTTTGACAGATCGACAAAATTGATTTTTTTTCCGCCACCACTTGTCCAAATTCGCGATAAATTTTTTTCGCGACTGATTGATGGTAGTTACTATTTGTGTCAGAGATCTTTTGACGAAATTCCGGATTCTTTTCCAGATCGGTTGTCAAAATTCGTGATTTTCTTTTCACGACCGACTTACAAAATTCGTGATTTTTTGCGCGATCATTTGATTAAATTCTCATTTTTTTTTTTGGACCAAATTTGCGTTTTTTGGCCGCCACCATTTCACGAAACTTGCGATTTTTTTTTCTTGCGATCGTTAGACGAAATTTGTAATTTTTGGCCCATTCTTTTGACGAATTTTGCGATGAGTTTTCTGCGATCGAATGACGAAAATCGCCATTTGTTTCCGCGACCTTTGGTAAAATTCAAGATATATTTTATGGTTGTTTGAGGAGAATCGCGATTTTTTCCGCAACGAATTGCAAAATTCGCGATTTTTTTCCCTATCGATTGAGGAAAATAGTTATTTCTTTTCGCCATCTTTTGCTACGATCGTTGAAGGAGATTTCGCAATTTTTCCTATGACCTATTGCAAATTTCCCACTTTTTTGAGGGCGACCGTTCGCGGAACTCACATTTATTTCCGTGATCCTTTGCCAAATTTTGCATTTTTCTTATCGTTTCACGGAACTCACGATTTTTTTCCGCGATCCTTTGCCAAAATTCGCGAATTTTTTTGCGACAAACGCGATTTTTTTTCTCCACCACCACTTGTTGAAATTCGCGATACATATTTTTTCCGCGACCGATTGATGGTATTCACTGTTTGTTTCAGATATCTTTTGACGAAATTCGCGATTCTTTTCCACGATAGATTCGTGATTTTCTTTTCAAAACTGACTTACGAAATTCTTGATTATTCGCACAATCATTAAACAAATGATTGCGCGATTTTCGATTTTTTACACGATTATTTGACCAAATTGGCGTCTTTTCAGGTGTGATTCTGTTCTGAATTTTCTGAAGATTTAAGGCATTCGGTTCCAAAAATTTTTAAAAATCGGTCATCAGTCCGAAAATTCGGCCATAAAAAATATCGCGAATTTCGGCAAACGGTCGCCGAAAAAATCAATTTCGACAATCGTTCACAGAAAAAAGTCGCCAATTTCGTCAAAGGATCGCAGAAAAAACGAATTTCTCTAAAGAATCGCGGAAAAAAACGCGAATTTCTACAAGGGATCACGAAAAAACGCAAACTTCGTCTAGGGATCGCGAAAAAACCACACATTTCACCGCGCAAATTTCGTCAAAAGTTCGCGGATAAACGCAAATTTCGTCAAAGGATCGCGATAAAGAAACGCAAATTTCGTCGAAGGATCGCAGAAAAACGCGAATTTCGCCAAAGGACCCACGAAAAAACTCATAATTGGCGCCGGGAGATCCCCCCTTTCCCTCCTCTGTTGTAACCTTTCAGAAAATTTGCTGTGAATTTCAGATTTTTTTCTTTTACTCAGAATCACCCCTGCTGTTTTTTTCTCCGCGACCATTCGACGAAATTTGCAATTTTATTTCTCTTTGTCGTTAGACGAAATTCGTTATATTTTGTGCATTCTTTTGACGAAATTTGCGCTGATTTTTCCGTAACCGAATGACGAAAATCGCCATTTGTTTCAAGAATCTTTGATAAAATTCATATTTTTCCATGGTCCTTTGAGGAGATTCACGATTTCTTCGACGATGAGTTACCAAAATTCGCATTTTTTCCCCTGCCGATCGTTTCATGAAATTTACGATTTTCTTTATACTATCCTTTGCCAAATTTCATGAATTTTTCTACGACCGATTGACGAAATTGATATTCGGTATTTGTCGGAGATTTTTTGACGAAATTCGCGATATTTTCCCATGATCTTTTGTTGAAATTCGTCTTTTCTTTTGTCGGCTGACTGAGGAAGTTCAAGGGCAAGGAGGCAAAAAGAAAAGAAAAAATCATTTGGGGGATAAAGGCAGGGACGACTTTATGAGCCATGTCGCCCTGTGGGAGATTTTTTACTGTACCACTGCAAATGCTATACTCATATTTTTTCTTTTAAAGGGTTTTACTAAAGCATTTTATTTTGTGCACTCCTTCCAGGGCCGAAACTAGCTATATTTTCACCCGGGGCAAATATGGATTTTGGCACCCCCTCCTTCCCCCGCAAAATAAATTTACAAAGAGAAATTTGCGAAAGTTTCTATTAGCGGGCTTATTTTTAAATTTTAAATGTGTAACAGTAAAATACGTAATATTGAAATATGTAACCATCTTTGTCAAATATTTATTCATTAAAACCTGTGAAAAAAATCAAAAGGAAGCGGAAATATTTCCGCTTTATAGAGGTTTCCGTCTTGGCAGATATAACTGTTGGTATTCATTCTGTTGGAACCATGCAGTTTTTTTTTTCATTTAAGACAAGATTCCATTATAGACAGATTTCATTTTTCCAGATTTTACTGTTGTTGTAGCATAACAAATTATTACAAATGAGGTACTTTAATGTCATAGTGATATGAGTCATATTGTTTTAGGAACTAAAAGACCAGGATTTACTGTAGGCATAAAAATGAATTCCAGCATTGTAAAATATCTTCCTGTACTATCTACACCAGTTTTGTGGAATTGTGACTTATACCACTCTTCTTATATATAGATTGTTATGTCTACATACTTTCCTCAACCTAATGCTAATTTTCAAATTTATGTGTGACTCAAAACAAATTTTATGAATTTTCAACCACTTCGTTTTTATTGTACCAGTCAGTTACCTGATCGCGCCCCCTCTAAGGCAAAATATGGTGATATGCATGTAAAAAAAAAAGTAATTGTAAGAAAAAGAATGAGTTATTCATTTGCTGTCTTGCATATTGTAGGCGAATCTTTTTATGTATTTGGCAATTTTAATTCTCTTTACTCAGCTTTTTTTTTTTTTTTTTTTCGGCTAATATATATATATTTTTTTTTTTACACAAATTGCATACGTGCATATACATATTGTATAAAATGGCAAACCAAATTTTCATCTGGTGCCCCCTTCGCGTGGCGCCCAGGGCACATGCCCCCTTTAGTTTCGCCCCTGACTACTTCTCCCGTTTGTTTTTATTGCCCCGGGCAGCCACCCGACTTCGCCCATATTAAGACGGGAAAAATGAAAGCTCAACGCTTCTCAGGGAGAGAGAGAAAAAAAACTGAACAGCCTTCATGGAATCTTTTTATCAGAAAAGTCGGAGTCAAATAAAATCTTCATTTGGTGCCCCCTTCACATTTTGGTACATTTGGAATTGAAGAAAGAAAATAGCCTAAGAGAACAGCTCTTTTTTCTAATTCATTTGCAGACTTCTATTATAGATGAATCTTTTTATATATTTGTAAATGTTAATGCATTTGGTTCAGTTTTCCTTTTGGATTTTCCGGCTGTGAGGCATTTTTATGCAAATTCAATATAAATACACACATATTTTTGCATGTAAAGACAAAAGAAAAATCTTCATTTGGCGCCCCCTACGCTTTCTGTTCTGGCGCCCAGGTTGTAGAAGATTGGGGGGGGCACATGCCCCCCGACGCTACGCCTGTGCTACCAGGTATTTTAAAATAAATATAATGGCGACTATCTCTTAAACCGCTGTTGCTAGAAACATTAATTTAATCACAAAAGTATACAAATCATGAACAGATTTTAGATATGGCATTTGTTTTATAATTAGTTCATGTTGTTGTTCAGAAACTATGTCATCAAACTAGAAACAGCTGTTTTTTCCTTTTTTTTTTTGCACACGCAATAGATCTTTCAGAAAATAGTGTCAAAGTGGACGTCTTAAACCGAAGTTCCCGAAGAAAGCAGAAAAACGTGTTTGTCACGTGTTCAAAATCGCTTATAACTCAATAGGTAATTTATGGATCAAACAATGGAAAACACAGTTCGATAGCAAATAGCTTCCGTAGTCAGGCCTTCCAATTTTATATATTTCCGTTTAAAAGGGAATTTGTAAATGTGTCAAAACGTTTTGCGCTTGTTGAGCAGAGCAGTTGAGAACAGTCTTAAAACACTTTTCAAATGTGTTTCTTTGATAACGGTAAATAAATTTTCGTACCATTACAAGCAGGGTTGTTTGGTTTAAACCACGTTGGTTTAAACCATGGTTAAAACCAAATGGTTTAAAAAAAACCATGCTGGTTTTTTTTCATGTGGTTTTTTTCTCTTTTTCCCTAATGTTTTCTTTTATTTTACACTTTATTCAAAAATACAAAATCCAAGTTATGCAGAAGCTACAAGCAAAGCTTTAGAAAAATGATGAATTAATAAATTTGTAAAGGTGACAAACACTTTTAATCAATCAAACTTTTCTTATAAGCTTACATAGCAGACTAACTAATTATTGTAAAATTAGCTGGGAAGAAAAAAACAAGTAGTTACTTTTTTTCTTCTTTTTTGTGAGCCTTTTATTTTTAAAAACAGCCAAAATTGCAAATTTAAGCTAAAAATACACTTTTATTACTTAGATTGCTTGATTAGTTAAGATTTACTAAGAATTACATATGCCTCAATGATGACATAATCATAAGTAATTCTCTCCATTGGTTACTTTTTGTTCTGTATGCTAAGGAATGATTGGCTGTGAGTTTTCTTTGCTGTATCATGGCTATTGGGTTTAGTAAGCTTTTGTTTTTCTTGCATTCCTACATCGGGATTGGGGTTTTGCATTATGATTTTATTCTGTTACCAGCAGGATTGGCACGGTTTAAATCAATTGGTTACCCAACTGTTTTTTTAGAAAAGATCTAATATAATATTTTCTCATTTTTGTAATTTGTTTCAAATTATTGGATATAAGTAATTTCTACTTTTAAGGGTGTATTCCGATCCAAACTGCTTATTTTCTGATTCATTTTAAAATTCATTTTTGCTCTCAAACGCATCAAACTGGGAAATTCTCTTATTTAGAAACTATATAATGTGCCGTGCTTCTTAATTTTTTGATAAATGCAAAAAATACTGTAAAAAACGCTGTCAAAGTTGACGTTTTGAACCGAATTTTCCGAAGCGGACGATCTGGGAATGAAAAAAAATGGTCATATTGAGAAAATAATTGTTTAAAAATCAAATTCTAATTAATTGAGCTGAAAATGAAATCACACGGCATGTTAAACATGTCTTCAGAAATCACCCCAGCAAGTTTCATGTTTTTACTTTTAAAAATGAGTCCGAAAATGTCTCAGAAAATTTCGAGCTGTTGAGGGTGGAAAAATATTTTTTCGAATACACCCTTAACAGTCATATCCCAGCAGTCATCGTGAGACAAAGTGAGTCTAGGTTATATTTGTATGCATGTAGAATGCAAATTGCATGTGTTGAACATATCTGAAGCTCTAAAGATAAAATTTAAAATATGTGAATGTAGCAAAGATAAGATAAATTAAAAATATTCAATATTTTGAATAAAATATTTTCCTTTGAGAAAACGCAGATTATTTACAATTAATAACATAAAATGACCTTTAAGATTTCAGTCAAACTGCAAAAGAAAATTTTCTTGATTAGGGAGATGACTTTTTAAGACTGTTCTCAACTGCTCTACTCAACAAGTGCAAAATGCTTTGACACATTTACAAATTCATTTTTTAACGAAAAGATAAAATTGGAAGGCCTGACTGGAAGCGATTTGGAATCGAACTGTGTTTTCCATTTTTGATAAATAAATTACCTATTGAGTTATAAGTAATTTTGATCAGGTGACAAAGAGGTTTTTAACCTTTCTTGAGTAGTTATTTTTCTTTCGCAAGGAAATTCGGTTCAAAACGCCAACTTTGACACTATTTTCTGAAAGATCTATTGCGTTTGCGTTTGCAAAAAATGAAAATAAAAAATAAAATAAAATAAACCGGAAAACACAATTCCATTACATAGTTTCTGAACAATAGCTTCTGCTAGTTTCATGCATTTCCGAACAAAAATAAATTAAAATTAATGTCAGAAAGTTGCCCCTTTGGATTTGAGAACACCCTTAAAAGAACAAACCGTTGTGACAATTTGATCACTGGGGGTCTTATATTAAGTTTTTTTTATCAGATTTAGTGTGTGTGTGTGTGTGTGTGTGTGTGTGTGTGTGTGTGTGTGTGTGTGTGTGGAGGGGGGGGGGGGGTTATATAAAATGTTAATGGTTACGAATACAGTTACAGAATACAGTTTTATGAGGAAGGTAATCGTAGATTTTTGTAATCCCCCCCCCCCCACTCCCGCCAAGTAGAAGGGAAAGGGCCAAATTAAAAGAAATTCATCCAATTAGATGTTTATATACTTAGAAAACATCCTGATTTTATCATGATCCAAAATTTTATCGTCTAAAACCGTAATAGATTCGGATTTTGTAGATTACCCCCCCCCCTTACACACACACACACAGCCGTACTCCAGAAGGATAAGGGAGACTAAATATATATATATGCATACAGTAAAGCCTCCCAAAAGCGTCCACGTTCCGTTTCAATAAAAATGGGTCGCTCCGAGAGTTGGCCTCTTAATGGAGGTCCTGTTTAAATCTAGATTTTAATTGTTGAAAAAAGGTAACAATTAACGTTACTAAAATTTAATTTTCACATTAGGAAAAAATATAAAACTTTAAGTATCAAAACAAAAGTTAATTACATAAGTTAATTACTGTAGAGTTTAAAAAATGAATACATTGACCTTTGCTTTGATTTTACGGTTTTATATTTTATAACTTTTATTTCTTTTCGAAGTTCAGTAAATAAATGCAATGTTTTTGGACGGAAACAAATAATGTCTATATCATTAATTTATCTATTTCTTTGAGAGTTTCCTGACAGAAGTTTATCGACTTTGCCGAAGTTTATCGGCAAGGGAGTTTATCGACTGTCATTCCTAATTTGTCATCAGAGTTAAATTCATTGCCTAAAAAGGCACAAAGGGGTTTAAACATTTAAAGGTTACCGGAATTAAAAATAATCTAAACTTACAAGGGAACCACTTTTGGTGTTGCTCGCACCTAGGATCGAGACCTGGTGCATTTTGTAGCCCTATGCATAAAAGTTAGAGAACCGATCAAATTTCTTTGTTAAAATAATATTTTATATACTTTTTTATACTTTTAATTTTTTATTATTACATTTTTATTTGTTTATTTCACGCCAAAAGTGAGTTAAGTCGCCAAATATGGAGCTACAATTTTTCCACCCACTTTATCCTGAGAGTAAGTACGTACATTTTAGAATTATATCAGATTGCGATTTGTTTGATAATTGATTGCATAAGAATCATGAATTAGGATTTTTTTTTTTTCTATGCAGACGATAAATATATAAATAGTAAGTATATTTCTATAAAAGCTTTCAAGATCGTTGAAACTATTTTTGAGTGAAATACGAAATAAACAAACCATTTTCTTTTGAAATCGAATGGAATAAAGTTTCGAATTTTTAAAATGAAATGTTACTGTATTAAATAGTCCTTTGGTAATCATAAGGTAATCATAAAGTAAATTAATATTTTTACACAATTTATAAAAATTACTGTGACATAACAATTTCTACTGAAGTCCAAAAACCACACCTCACGTAATACAAAAGCTATGACATTTGGCTAGGGTTGCCGGAAATCTCTACTTCTAAAAGAAACCCACCAACTTTTCCCCGCCAAAAAATATGAATATAATGTTGCAATTTTTCAAAGTCAAATTCGTGGTTTCTTGAAGGAATTTTTAAACTTTTTTCAATATTTTATACTTATTATTAACTAATTTGTATTTTTAAATGCGTTTCTTTAAAAAAATTCAATGTTAATAGTCCGATAAGTGGTCTCGAAAATTGCATTTTCAGAAAGTTATGCTGCTGTAAAACCAAGAAATATTATTTTAACAGAAAAATTTTATCGATTCTCAAACTTCGCAATATAGGGCTTTAAAATGCACCAGGTGTCAATGCTAGGTGCGAGCAACACCAAAAGTGGTTCCCTTGTTAGTTTAGAAGTTTGATGAATAATGCGCTCTCCGGAATTATTTTCTTAATAAAACCTTCTTCAAGCGACCTGGAAAAAACGGAATTTGTTTCATTTGCTTTTTAAAAAAATTGGTCGCTCATGGAGGGAGTTCAACTGGGATGTCTCTAAATGGAGGTAAAATTAGTATTGAGCCTATGGGAATAAATTTCGTTCCATGTAAAACTGGTCGTTCAGGGAGGTGGTCGCTTAATGGAGGTGGTCACAAAGGGAGGTTTCAATGTATATGTAAGTACCTGATGTTTATATTCTGATTCTGCGTACCATACAAAATTTTATCATCGAGGCAATGCAGGTTTTGAGATACCTTTTAAAGCCCCCCCCCCCCACCACCTGATGAATAATGCGCTCTCCGGAATTATTTTCTTAATAAAACCTTCTTCAATCGACCTGGAAAAAACGGAATTTCTTTCATTTTTTAAAAAAAAAATTGGTCGCTCAAGGAGGGAGTTCAACAGGGATGGTCTCTGAATGGAGGTAAAAAAATTAGTAATGAGCTTATGGGAATAAATTTCGTTCCATGAAAAAATGGTCGTTCAGGGAGGTGGTTGCTTAATGGAGGTGGTCACACAGGGAGGTTTCACTGTATATATAATTACCTGATATTTATATTCTGACTCTGCGTACCTTAGAAAATCTGTTTCCTTTTCTTAAAAAAAAATTGGTCGCTCATGGAGGGAGTTCAACTGGGATGGTCTCTGAATGGAGGTAAAATTAGTAATGAGCCTATGGGAATAAATTTCGTTCCATGAAAAAATGGTCGTTCAGGGAGGTGGTCGCTTAATGGAGGTGGTCACACAGGGAGGTCTCACTGTATATATAAACACCTTATGTTTAAATTCTGATTCTGCGTACCTTACAAAATTTTATCATCTAAGCAATGCAGGTTTTGAGATACCTTTTAAAGCACCCCCCCCCCCCCCCACAGCTTGATGGATAATGCGCTCTCCGGAATTATTTTCTTAATAAAACCTTCTTCAAGCGACCTGGAAAAAACGGAATTTCTTTCATTTTCTTTTTAAAAAATCGGTCGCTCGTGGAGGGAGTTCAACTGGGATGGTCTCTGAGTGGAGGTAAAATTAGTATTGAACCTATGGGAAATAAATTTTGTTCCATGAAAAACTGGCCGTTCAGGGAGGTGGTCACACAGGGAGGTGGTCACACAGGGAGGTTTCACCGTATATATAAGTACCTGATGTTTATATTCTGATTCTGCGTACCTTAGAAAATCTGTTTCATTTTCTTCAAAAAAAATTGGTCGCTCATGGAGGGAGTTCAACTGGGATGGTCTCTGAATGGAGGTAAAATTAGTAATGAGCCTATGGGAATAAATTTCGTTCCATGAAAAAATGGTCGTTCAGGGAGGTGGTCTCTTAATGGAGGTGGTCACACAGGGAGGCTTCACCGTATATATATAAGTACCTGATGTTTATATTCTGATTCTGCATACCTTACAAAATCTGTTTCATTTTCTTTTTAAAAAATTGGTCGCTTATGGAGGGAGTTCAACTGGAATGGTCTCTGAATGGAGGTAAAATTAGTATTGAACCTATGGGAAATAAATTTCGTTCCATGAAAAACTGGCCGTTCAGGGAGGTGGTCACACAGGGAGGTGGTCGCTTAATGGAGGTGGTCACACAGGGAGGTTTCACTGTATATATAAGTACCTGATGTTTATATTCTAATTCTGCGTACCTTACAAAATTTTATCATCATCGAGGCAATGCAGGTTTTGAGATACCTTTTAAAGACCCTCCCCCCCCTCCCCCCCCCAGCCTCTCCGTACCGAGGGAGCAAGACGCCAGATTTCAAAAAGTCATCTCAATCTGGTGTTTATATTCTGAGGTTAACCCTGTGTATTATTATCAGACTTATTTAATATGTGATTTGTAAAAAGGTGCGCTTTTTTCCGGGGCGCTTTTTTCCGGATGCGCTTTTTTCCGGGGCGCTTTTTTCCGGTGCGCTTTTTTCCGGTGCGCTTTTTTCCGTGCGCTTTTTTCCGGTGCGCTTTTTTCCGCCTACCTTTTTTCACATACGTACATTGAAATACATGTATATGTAGATAATGCAAATAAATGCCGATTAAATAATTTAAATAAGATTAAGTAATAGATTAAATTTAATGTACACAGAAAGCTTCTCAACATGATTGTGTTATTAGTGGCATAATTTTCGCCTATTTTTCTTAATAATTGTATATTTAAATATAATATATTTAAAAATTTACTTTTGTGCATATTTTCATAAAATTAAAACAGTAGAATTTTAATCTTGGAACATTAAAAAAACAAACAAATGTATTCAATGAATTCAAAACAAAAGGAAACAAATCAGTAAATAAGGAAACAGTACAAAAAAATTAAACATTTTTTAATTATTAAAAAGAGCTAAAGCGCCCACAAAATTTGTGTAACGCATAGAGAGACACCTGAAAAACAGATAAATATTTTCCAAAAATAGACACATGGCATTCAGAAAAGAAAAAAAAATTAATAAAAAAATCTTCATGAAAATAATTTAAAACAATAAAAGAAACAGCAGTAGGAGCACAGCACACGTACTTTGTTGCTGTTGCTTATAATTCTCTGTTTATCGTCGACACTAATTATGAATTTGTAAATTAGTTATGCCTAAAAATTAAGAATTCAAAAAATAATTCGTACAAATTATTAATTCGACATAGATTTCATTCAGCAAAAATTTTTTATAGTTTCACGAATCATTGATTATAAAGTTAAATTTTGTTTTTATTTATTTATTTATTTATTTATTTACTTTTTTTGGTGAGAAGACAATTCTGACAGAATTTTCTAGATCTTTTTGCCTGGTTACCCTTTTATTGGTTAGATGATACAATGCATAGTTAAACACTACTAAGCTAAGTTGAAAAAAAGCAATAAAACGATTCGCCGAAACATGATCCGCAACATCAAACCGCAGAGGGTTCTTTTCTAGAATGGAGTAACTCTTCGTGATTTTGTTCGGATTCAGAGGGATTCAGAACTAAACGTTGACACTATGAGACTCCTGCATGATCCCTTACATTTTCGGCTCTAAGGGAACAAACCGTAGAGACTAGGGAGGAGCCAGCTACAAGCGTCTAGCGATCACACTTTTTCATTTTGATCCTGTGATCCTGCGGGATCAGCGTGTTCCGCGCATATCGTTCCGCGCAGGACGTAGCGATGTTTGTGTAAAATAGCATTCTAAGCAAAATTCTTTTAGGAACTTTATAGAACTTTATTTTATTTTGATTCAAATTAATTAAACTCTAAAATTATTTTAAAAGGACGAAAAAAATATTAAATTATAATTTAAAAACAGAAATTATTAAATTCAAAATTTTGAAAAAAAAAACAATTTAAACATTGTGAAAAAATATTAAATTTAAATTATTAAACATAAAATTACTAGAAACATATAAAAATTTATTATATTCAGAATTTAAAGTGCCTTTAAATGATAAAAATATTAAATTACTAAATCATTATAAAATTTATTATATTCAGAATTTAAAGTGCCTTTAAATGATTAAAAAAATAAATAAATTACTAAATCATTATAAAATTTAAAATTAGGAAAAAAATAGTAACAATTATTATTTATTCAAAATTAAAAGTTCTTTTAAAATGATGATAAAAATTAAAATTATTAAATTTAAAATTATGAAAAAATATTTAATTATTATTAAATTTAAAACATTCTTTACGATTTGCTTATCTTTACACCACTAGATGGCGATACAATAGGCGTTAAATCTGTTAAAACTACGATCACCATATCAAATATCTGGAAAATTCACAATAAAAAAAATTGTTAATAGTGGTACAAATATTGAACAATATAAATTTTCAATTTTTATCTTCAAAAAAATTTAGTTTTTTAAAGCAAT
The DNA here is from genome assembly GCA_963932465.1 of Maratus speciosus. NCBI lineage: Eukaryota > Metazoa > Arthropoda > Arachnida > Araneae > Salticidae > Maratus > Maratus speciosus. The sequence continues at coordinate 677,137 of CAWVRF010001568.1, read as the reverse complement.
CTTGACATTCTTTTTTATACAGCTCCGTAAGGAATCGAACCCATGCCATCTAATCTGAGGGTGAACGTCATACCACTACACCATAAAGTTCCTTAAAGAAATATGCTTAGAATATTATTTTACACAAACATCGCTACGTCATGCGTGGAACAATATGCGCGGAGCAAGCTGATCCCGCAAGATCACAGGATCAAAATGAAAAAGTGTGATCGCTAGACGCTTCAGGAGCCAGCTTATCTTCCGTCTCTATCAAATGGGGAAAGTAAGCTTCTTTCCCCGAAAGGGTTCGGTGGTTGACTACTGCTTCCTTCCCGGTTTTGACCTTCCCCTTTCGTGAGTTCTTCGTGAGTTCCCCCTTTTGTGAAACAGAAAAACAGCCTGCCACAACGTTCTAGTTTAGAATTTAGTGTCGCTACCGATTAAAAAATTATGTATACAAATATAGATAGTACAAAACACATGTCAGATTTAAGCCTGACATGCGCATGTTTCGTTAAGCCTGACATGAGCATAAATCGCTGCTTGGCGACATTTACTATTCGGCGGAAAAGGGGTTTCCATACCAAGAAAAAATCCAAGATGGAAGCCGCGGGAATATACAGCGTCTGTTCCAAATAGTCTTAAGGGTGTATTCCGATCCAAACTACCAATATTCTGATTCATTTTAAAATTCATTTTTGCTCTCAAACGCATCAAACTTGGAAATTCTCTTATTTAGAAACTATATAATGTGTGGTGCTTCTTAATTTTTTGATAAATGCAGAAAATACTGTAAAAAACGCTGTCAAAGTTGGCATTTCGAACCGAATTTTCCGAAGCGGGCGATCTGGGAATGAAAAAAATGGTCATACTGAGAAAATAATTGTTTAAAAATCAAATTCTAATTAATTGAGCTGAAAATGAAATCACACGGCATGTTAAATATGTCTTCAGAAATCACCCCAGCAAGTTTCATGTTTTTACTTTAAAAATGAGTCTGAAAATGCCTCAGAAAATTTCGAGCTGTTGAGGGTGGAAAAATATTTTTTCGAATTTTAAACAATTTTGACAACATTTTGATTTTTAAACAATTATTTTCTCAGTTTGACCATTTTTAGTAGCTTTCTTTACAAAAAGCTACCTATTGCAGCCGTTCGGAGGAAAGCGATTTCAAAAAATTTTGGTATATTTTCATCGATCATGACCCCCAGACCCCGAAACCACCCTCCGTTCAAAATTGATATATATATATATATATCAATATATATATATATATATATATATATATATCTGACCTATGTCACACTGTAACTCTCGTATTTATGAACCGATTTGGATGTAATTCGGTGTGTACATAGCACATACCAATGTCTCGACCGAGTTCGTTGGCCAGCTACATCCGCCATTTTGTTTCAAAATGGCGGCCATTTAAAAATTTTAAAAAAATTTAAAATTTGAAATGTGGTACCAAAAAATTGAAAATGGAAAAATATTTTTTTCTTATGTATTTGACCTTTATACAAAGACTCCGTAGCAGTTTTTGTTTCGTCTACATCTTAAAAAATGGCTGAGTTATAGCATTTTGAATTTTTAGCGAAGCTGACATTTTGAAACATCCTGAATTTTGTCACGCGATAAAAGGCGTATTTATGAACCGATTTGGATGTAACTTCGTTTATGCATAGTACAGACCAATGTCTCGACCGAGTTCCTTGGCCAGTTTCATCCGCCATTTTGTTTAAAAATGGCGGCCATTTAAAATTTTAAGAAAAATTTAAATTTGAAATGTGGTACCAAAAAATTGAAAACTGAAAAAAATATTTTTTTCTTATGTGTTTGACCTCAATAAAAAGATTCGGGAGCAGTTTTTGTTTCGTCTATACCTTAAAAAATGGCTGAGTTATAGCATTTTGAATTTCTAGTGTGGCTGACATTTTGAAACACCCTGATTTTTGCCACGTGATAACAGACGTATTTATGAACCGATTTGGATGTACCTTGGTGTGTACATAGTACATACAAATAACTCAACCGAGTTCGTTGGCCAGCTTCATCCGCCATCTTGTTTCAAAATGGCGGCCATTTAAAAAAATGAAAAAAAAATTAAATTTAAAATGAGTTACCAAAAAATTGGAAAATGAAAAAGAGTTTTTTTGTATGTGTTTGACCTTAATACAAAGATTCCGGAACAGGTTTTGTTTCGTCTATATCTAAAAAAATGGCTGAGTTATAGCATTTTGAATTTCTAGTGTGGATGACATTTTAAAACGACCTGATTTTTGTCACGCGATAACAGGCGTATTTATGAACCGATTTTAATGTAACTTGGTCTGTACATAGTACATACCAATGTCTCGACCGAGTTCGTTGGCCAGCTTCATTCGCCATCTTGTTTCAAAAGGGTTGCCATTTTTTTAATGTAATTTAAAATTTAAAATGAGGTATTAAAAAATTGGAAAATGAAAAAGATTTTTTTATGTGTTTGGCCTTGATACAAAGATTCTGGAGCAGTTTTTGTTTCTGAAAATTTGTTCTTTTGTTTATATCTTAAAAAGTGGTTGAATTATAGCACTTTGAATTTCTATCATGGCTAACACTTTGAAACGATCTTGTATTTGTCTCGCGATACCACGCGTATTCACCTATTTCGATGGAAGAAGGCATGTGGATAGTATACATCAATATCTCGACCAAGTTCGCTGGCCAGCTTCATCAGCCATCTTGTTTCAAAATGGCGGCCATTAAATTAAAAAATATATATATTTAAAGTGAGGTGCAAAAAAATTAGAAATTGAAAAAGGTTTCTTTCTTAAGTATTTGACCTTGATATAAGGATTCAGGAACATTTTTTGTTTGTCTTTATCTTAAAAAATGGCTCAGATATAGCAGTTTCAATTTCTAACGTGGTTGACATTTTGAAAAATCTGAATTTTTTCCTGCGACAGCACTCGTATATATCAACCGATTCCGATGTGAGTGAGCATGTGCACAGCAATTACTAAGGTCTCGACCAAGTTCACTGGTTAGCCTCATCCACCATGTTGTCTTAAAATGGCAGGCACTTTAAGAAATCGCCGAATTTGGCAGCCAAATATAAGTTACTTTAAATAAAAGCAGCCTGGATAAAGCTGACTAATTTCGCGAAATTCTCATTCATAATGATTTAGTATTGATAAAAATTAGTATTGAATCTCCTACATTCGGTTTCCACTTAATTGAGCTTCGTGTGTTTGAATAATATAAGTTGGCTTTTTTAAAATAAGGAATATGAAAGCTACCTCTTCCTCCCGGCACTGGCCGGAAGGACTTTTTTCATTCCCAGATCGCCCGCTTCGGAAAATTCGGTTCAAAATGCCAACTTTGACAGCGTTTTTTACAGTATTTTCTGCATTTATCAAAAAATTAAGAAGCACCACACATTATATAGTTTCTAAATAAGAGAATTTTCAAGTCTGAATGCGTTTGAGAGCAAAAACGATTTTTAAAATGAATCAGAATGTTAGCAGTTTGGATCGGATTACACACGCTTTTATTTTATATAAAATAACGTCGCTCGCATCCGCTTAAGAATTCCACATTTATCATCCTGTCTTAAACAACATCTACAGAAAAGTAGGCAAATGGCGTCACTATCACAGAATAACACACATATCCAACAAAAAGTAATGTCGTCATTAAAGAAACTTGACAAAAAAAAAAAAAAAAAAAAAATCAGCTTACTGATGATTCATATGCCTTGATTTGTTTGCAACATTAATATAGGTACTTAAAATCGAATATAGTTCGTAATAGCTCCATGTTTTATCAGAAATCATTCATTTATATTTTTTCAAAATAGCACATTTTAATTGTATTTTTTTTTTCAGTTGTTATGGGAAAATGGCAACAAAAAGGTATTAATCTACTAATTTCCAACTATTTTTCCTTTACTTTCTACAGAAAACAGAAATGGAGTACTTCTGTTGCCAACGTTAAAGGAATGAAGTTAAAAACTACAAAATAATAATAATAATAATAATAATAATAATAATAATAATAATAATATCTCAAAAATGAATTGAGATGCAGTTTTTAAATAAATTGCATTTAAAAGTACTTTTTCTGCTATACGAAGGTATAAAAATAAAAAAAATGTGGGATGCTTAGAATTCGATACATCTGTTTTGTTGTATGGCTGGCTTATACAGGGTGATTCATAAATATCGAAACAATAGGCTATTTCCTTAAATATTACCCCTAGACCCATACTTCCAATTGCAAAGTTTCATAAAAAAAGGTGCAAAATTTAATGACATAAGTTTCAACTCCATGGGGGGGTTTATTTGAAAAAATACGAAAATTAAATTTTTATACGGCCCCCGTAGTGTAAAAATTCCAATCAGTAAAACTTTCCTTATCCATTCCTGAATTAAACACAAAAAATTGCATCTGCATATCTGAAAATCTCGTAGAGTTATGGCCGTTTAAATAATTCAGCAGGTTTGAAGGGATTAGACACAAATTGAATAATGTAACCAAGAAATAATGTTACTTTAAGAGTTCTAGGAAACATGTAAAAAATATATTTGTTGTTAGAATTTTGATTTTTCTTTTTTTATTTGTGATGGTTAATCATATAATTTGCAAACAAAATCGCATCCTAATATTTCTCATATAGTATTTAAAAAAATTAAATGATTATTATTTTTTTTAAGCGGATTTGATTTAAAATATTTATAACTCGAAAAATTATTCATAGGATTTCAATTTTTTTTTTCATTTAATTAAAGAGGAAACTATAATTTTAGCTTTGTTTCAGGATTTTTTAAAATATTAATTTTAAAAATATTAAAAATATTTATTTAAAAATTTATGTAATTTTTTTTTTAAATTATAATTTCAAAGTAATTATTTTTCAAATTTTCAGAAACAAAATTAATGTAATATAATCAAAACAGGCATGTTCCAAGTTTGCACCTTTTTTATTTACGATTCTTGACTTACAATAATTTAACGACGAAAAATGGTAAAAAGAAAAAGTAAAAATAAAACTTCATGCAAAAAAACGCATTTAAAGTTTTAAACATTGATTGGATTCTAATAAAATGTTTAAATGCTTTTTTAAAAATTGCACGTGTAAAAGTAACTTCTTTCTGTAGCTTAAACTTCCGATTCAGTTTAAGGGTGTATTCCGATCCAAACTGCTAATTTTCTGATTCATTTTAAAATTCATTTTTGCTCTCAAACGCATTCAGACTTGGAAATTCTCTTATTTAGAAACTATATAATGTGTGGTGCTTCTTAATTTTTTGATAAATGCAGAAAATACTGTAAAAAACGCTGTCAAAGTTGGCATTTTTAACCGAATTTTCCGAAGCAGGCGATCTGGGAATGAAAAAAATGGTCATACTGAAAAAATAATTGTTTAAAAATCAAATTCTAATTAATTGAGCTGAAAATGAAATCACACGGCATGTTAAACATGTCTTCAGAAATCGCCCCAGCAAGTTTCATGTTTTTACTTTTAAAAATTAGTCTGAAAATGTCTCAGAAAATTTCGAGCTGTTGAGGGTGGAAAAATATTTTTTCGAATACACCCTAAACTTTTGTCGTCTCCACCTCCTTTTTGTACTATTAAATATCCATAAATAAATGTTAAATGTGTAATTTGAAACAATGCATTTTCTAACATGCCGATTAAGAGTTTTTCATAATTTTAGTCCTCACAAATTCAGACTTTTTATCGTCCCGGCGAGGCCGTTAAAAAAGTCTATATTCGGGGGCCGGGCTGGCTAGGCGACTTTATCCTGAAGACTCGATCAGCCCGGGCCTAACGTAGTTTTTTCATACCGAACCGGGTGTTGGTGCAATTTATGACGGCCAATTATCTACCCGAGGTTTATGGGTCCGAAGGGGGGCGGAGGGGGAGTGCCTTCCGTTGGAGGTCTTTCTAAGAGAACCTAACCCGTATTTACGCAAGGATATCCAAGGTTCGAAGAAAACCACTGAAAACTCCGAACGATTGGGCTGAAGGACACGATTGGGTTCGAACCCAGCATGAGAGCAGAACCTCTCGGCCACTGGTTATACCGAACCGGGAATGGCTTCCTTATTCCTAGGTCTCCCCTGGGCGAAATTTTCAGTCCCGGTCTCGAGACAACCCATATTAAAATTATTATCTCTGACTGACCTAACCCGTGCAAAAATAACTAAAATTTGGCTCAGCCACAAAAATTTACAACAAATACATATATTTCTAAACGACCATTATTTTACAATAAAACTTTAAAATTCACATTTTTAAAGGATAGTAGATTTTAAAGCAAAAAAATTAAAATACTGTAAAACTAGTGAAAAAAATCTGCCTATCACGGAATCCTTTCTTAAACGGAAAAATCTGTTGATCCGTGGAAATTGAATATATTAATACCTGAGAAAAAATAGACTAGTACTTTTACAACTCCTAAGAAGGGAACTTGTGTCGATAACACTTTTTTTTCTTTCCTATGTGATTCCATCTCATAAGATTTTACTTTATAGCATTTTTCATCATCTCCAACACATGGAATATGGATTAACGATATTAAAGGAGAAGTGAATCGTTTACATATAAATAGAGATTCATTAATAAAACAAATAATCACAGCTTTTGGCGCTTCTTTAAAATTAATAAGTATAAACATGAAAAAACAAATAATATAATAAGTATTTTTGGTCAGAACTCCTTCATACGAAACAACTTTTAGCCATATCGATGTGTAAAACTATGTAGAAATTCAGTCAGGCCGGGCCAGGCTACGATTTGAACTTTTTCCAGGTAGGGCCGAACTTTTTTCCATATGAGTCGGTTTGGGACCGGATCTAGATATTTCGACCCGTTCAGACCTCTAGTGCAGACCACCATCATACTTTGAAAGCAGGTTTAAAGTAAAATCTATACGCTGCCTATTTTATGTCCAAAGTTAGAGGCACTATCTTATATCGACTTTTAATAATGTACAGTTTGTGGATGATCCCTATCTTGCATTCAAAATTAATCAAAAACTCGTCGCTCAGACGCATGGATTACCGAATTCCTGATTACCGATGAATAGGCACAATAAGCACGTGCTTCCCTTTGAGGATTTTGAAAGGGCCCGAAATTGAGAAAACGAAGGCCCACAAATTTTATATTGAATTAATTCCATTCCAAAATTCTCTCTTTTTTTTTTTTTTTTTTTTTTTTTTTTTTTTTCAAATTGTTAGCTCAATTTTAAAGTGTTTCATAAAAATACCTTTCATAAGAATTTAATTTTTCATGTAATAGATCAAAATATTGATATTTTATGTTCTGCATACATGCTGAATCCAACCTTTTTATCCAACTGATATTGCTATGTAAAATCGTTTTTGCATATTTTTCTTTGTTTTACGCAATTTTTGTGTACATATATATTGGAGAACATATATATATATTTTTTAATGTAATATATGTGAACTCAGAGACATTCTTTGGAATAATATTTGTAACATTCCTGAGTTTCTGGTTAGTGAAATTTAGGAAACCCTTCTCAAATGAAAGGGGGCCCCGAAATGACACTGTGCTTCCCACAGCTTCAGAGGTTAATCGGGCCCTGGCATGGATAAATGGTGTAAGTCAAGAATTTCGGATTTTGATATCTCTGCGAATTTTGACGATATCGAGATGAATTTTTTTGTGTTTAATTCAGGAATGGACGAGGAAAAATTCCCTGATTGGGAATTTTATTCTACGGGGGCCGTATAAAAATTTAATTTTTGTATTTTCTCATATAGACCCCCCATGGAGTTGAAGAATCTAGGAAAAAAGGTGACCGGAAAAAACGGGACCGGAAAAAACGTGACAGAAAAAACAAGAGCGGAAAAAACGGGACAAGGAAAAAACGGGACCGGAAAAAACGTGACAAGGAAAAAAGGTGACCGGAAAAAACGTGACAAGGAAGTGTTAAATATTGAACTTGTCGATAAATAAATGCTAAAAACTAAAGTTTTTCCACTGTCAGTTTCTTACAGCGTAGGGGGGGGGGGGGGCAGAGTTAATGGGCGAGTTAGACAACTCTAAGATTTGGTCCAAGAAAGTACAATTTTAACATTTCATTAAGAGAAGTTTAGTATGACTTCTACAACGGACAAGTTAGTGCTTTCTACGGAGGGGGGGGGGGGCGTTAAGGAAATACAATTTATTGATTCTTTCAATTCGCTATTGATAGTTTATATATGAGCAAAGATGTTTTATAAGGCGGAGGATGAGGGAAAAAATTACGTACACAGCTTGTAAAGGGAATAAAATAAAGACGAAGAGAGGAGGCATTTTCTTTAGAGGAATTTTTTCATTATCCTGCTATTTAGCTCAAAGGCTATCAAAGCCCAAGGGCTAATGTGCACGCAGGTTCTGTGTGTATGTATGTATGCACTTACGTCTGTATGTACGTAACGCGATAACTCTTGACAGAAACATCCGATTTGCTTTAATTTTTTTTTCCAGGTTCATTCTGATAAGGCGCCTCCCTGATTAGTTTTGGGGGTTGTTGGTTAAGAGTAAAGGGGGGCTATTATGGGTTTTTCATGCAGAATTATTCGATTTGCTCCAAAATTGGTATACCGATTTATTATGTTAAGGAGCTTCCATGATTAGTTTTGGATGTTCATTAATTAAGTATACACGGGGGAAAGGGGGCTAGACCCCCCCCCTTAATTTAGATAATGGGTTTTTCATGCAGAGTTATTCGATTTGCACCAAATTTAGTATACCGGTTTATTATGCTAAGGAGCTGTCTTGATTAAATTTGGAGGTTTATTGGTTAAGTATGAAGAGGGGGGCGGGGGCTAGTCCCCCCCTTAATTTAAATAAATGGGTTTTTCACGCAGAATTTTTCGATTTGCTTCAAGTTTGATATATCGGTTTATTCCGATATGGCGCTTCCTTCATTAGGTTTGGAGATTCGTTGGTTGAATATAAAAGGGGGAAAGGGGGGAAAGTCCCCTCTTCTTAATTTAGATAAATGGATTTTCATGCCGAATTATTCATTTTATTTTTTTCTATGTTCATTCTGATAAATGGGCGGGGCTGGTATGGACAACAGGGGTAAACTAGTATTAATATATAGGTACTCTTAATATAATTCCATATGTTTTAATATTATAACTAATAGTTATTTATAATTTATTTAATTTTATTAATATTTTGTTTCCTATCAAACAATTAGATCGTTTTAAAGAGAGGGCAATATATTAACATACGATTAGATTTGGTAATACTGTTTAACTAACTTTACATGACCTCAGGGTTTAAACTAGAGGGAAGCTAGGGGGCGTATACCCTGGGCTGCCGGGTAGAAAGGGGAGGCATTAAATTTGGTTCGTCTTCCGGTTCAAAAAACAAATAACGAAATTAAGTTAAAAATGTCATGGAATCGGACAACCGAAAATAAATATATATACATTTAGGCGGTTCTCAAATTCTCTACTCAACAACGCGAAACTTTGACAAATTTTTCGATTCATTTTTAAACGTAAAGGCCTGGCTAAATAAAAAAAAAAATAATAAATAAAAATAAATAAATAAATAAATAAAAAATTCTATAGCTTACTAAAAAATATATAATTGAATAAAATTAAAATATTTCAAACTAAATAAATATGGCTATTAAGAAAAAATGTACCCATATTTTGAACTTTAATGAAAAATCATGCTTTTGAAGCATGGGACCCCCCCAGGTTAAGTACTTAATCCTTCAACAAAGAGAGTGGTTCCTCTTATTATTGATTGATAATCTTTCAAAATATTTTGCTTTCTATTTGATTGTAACAGGCGTTTTGCAGATTGTAGTTTTAAAAGAATGATAGACAGGTATTATGTTGACGGAAAATACATTGGAATTTTACAACTCACTTCAATATACATATTTGAAAGTGATAGAAGATGAACCTTAGTTTTCCAGAATGGTTTTTGTTGAATGATATTAATCTGACAGACGAATAATGTATAATAAAAGGGTTGTTTCTTCTGTGAAATTTTTACGTGCCACCCATCGTGTTTTATGAGATATTTTCATGTAAATAATAGGTAATGGTGTTGATTTTAGATATTTCACACAATTTGATATAGCGTATAATGAATAACTTTGAACCGGATTATTGGAACAAATACTCAGCTGTATTTATCCTTTTTAAATATTCCCTGAAGTGCCATATGCTACATTTCTAGAGACCTCACAAGTTTAAAGACTGAATTATTTTTTGCTTAACTATTGCAGATTGATGTATAATAATTTAAGAGATTGGTTCGTTGTGTTTATGACGGCCAATTATCAACACGAGGGATATGGGCCCAAAAGGTGGGAGTGGCCTCCTTGGGTGTCTTTCTAATGGAACCTAACCCGTATTTACGCATGGAAATCCATGGTTCGAAGCAAACCACAAAAACTCCGAACGATCGGGCCGACGGGTGCGATTGGGTTCAAACCCAGCACCTCCCGCCTACCAGCATCGAGACCAGAACCTCTCGGCCACTGGAGGGGCAATAATTTAAGAACTCACATTGTTTTAACCTTGTTGTAGATTTAGGAAATGTACAAATGTCATGTTCTTACAACAGAATTCCCCCCTCCCCCCCCAATCTTTCAACATCAAGAAAGCTGAAAAGATGCAAAGGCAAAGAAATCATCATTTTAAAAATACTTTTGTTTTGTGCAACCAATAATGCTTTCGAACATGATAGAGTAAAGCGTCTGTAACTCATTCTAAACTGTACTACTACTAATCGATGTATTAAATGAATTTTATAAACAGTTATTTTAATGGTATTTTGAAGAACTGTCGTCACATAAAGGGTTAATGTATTATTTAATTGCTAAGTTTCATATTTTCCGTTTCCACGTTTGCTAATACGATTACGAAATATTTTTTATTCCTATATGTATGAACATTTCCAGAATTTTTTCTCGATCAGTTTCCACAGAATTAATCAGAAATATAAATCTTAATTTTCCCATGCGGTTTTTTTTTCTGCCTACCAAATTATGTGTAGGTACATAAAGATAAGTGAATACAGTCAAACCTCGTTAACATGAACCTCAAGGGGAATTAAATTTTTGTTCATGTCACCCGTAGTTCATGCTATCAGTGTAACAAAAAATCCAGATAACAAATATTGAGGAAAAATACATATAGGGGAGACTGGGGGCTAATGGGACATAGGAGGAAACGGAACAATAGGGTTTTCTTGTAAAATATAACAGTATAATATAATCTTGTAAAATACAACAGTATAATATAATCTTGCAAAATATAACTTTCGAAGAATAATGCACCTCAAAAAAAAAAAAAAAAAAAAAAAATGGAGGGGGGGTGTTAGCCTCCGCCCCCCCCCCCCTTATACTTAATCAATGAACCCCCAAATCTAATCAGGGAAGCTCCTTAACATAGTAAACCGGTATACCAAATTTGAAGCAAATCAGATAATACTGCATGAAAAAACCATATCGGCAAATTAAGCTTTATACTTAACTAATGAACCTCCAAATCTAATCAGGAAAGCTCTTTATCAGAATGAACATAGAAAAAAATAAAATAAATTGGATAATTCTGCATGAAAATCCATTTATCTAAATTAAGAAGAGGGGACTTGCCCCCCTTTTATAAATTTAACCAACGAATCTCCAAACCTAATGAAGGAAGCGCCATATCGGAATAAATCGATATATTAATTTGAAGCAAATCGAAAAATTCAACATGAAAAACCCATTTATTTAAATTAAGGGGGGACTAGCCCCCGCCCCCCTCTTCATTCTTAACCAATAAACCTCCAAATTTAATCAAGGCAGCTCCTTAGCATAACAATCCGGTGTACTAAACTTTGTGCAAATCGAATAACTCTGCATGAAACACCCATTTATCTAAATTAAGGGGGGTCTAGCCCCCTTCCCCCCCTTTATATTTAACTAATGATCCTCCAAAACTAATCATGGAAGCTCCTTAATATAATAAATCGGTATACCAAATTTGAAGCAAATCGAATAATTCTGCATGAAAAACCCATTTATCTAAATTAAGGTGGGGGGAGTAGTCCCCCTTTACTGCTAACCAATAACCCCCAAAACTAATTAGGGAATCGCCTTATCAGAATGAACCTGGAAAAAAAATGAAGCAAATCGGATGTTTCTGTCAAGAGTTATCGCGTTACGTACATAAGACGTAAGCGCATACATACATACATACAGAACCTGCGTGCTCATTAGCCCTTGGGCTTTGATAGCCTGCGAGCTAAAAAGCAGTATAATGAAAAAATTCCTCTAAAGAAAATGCCTCCTCTCTTCCTCTTTATTTTATTCCCTTTATAAGCTGTGTATGTAATTTTTCCCTCCCCCTCCGTCCTCCACTGTACCCAAAAATCATTATTGATTAAAGTTTTAAAAATATATAAAACATCTTTGCTTATATATAAGCTATCAATAGCGAATTGAAAGAATCAATAAATTGTATTTCCTTAATACCCCCCCCCCCCCCCCTCCGTAGAAAGCACTAACTTGTCCGTTGTAGAAGTCGTACTAAACTTCTTAATGAAATGTCAAAATTGTGTTTTCTTGGACCAAATCTTAGAATTGTCTAACTCACCCATTAACTCAGTACCTCCCCCCCTCCCCCCATCTCCTACGCTGTAAAAAGCTGACAGTGGAAAAACTGCACTTTAGTTTTAATTGTTTATTTAAATATGGCCTTCATGTCGTTAAAAAATATATAAGGTTTACTGTGTTTTTAAAATATACATTAAATTCCTTAAAAAACAAACTTCATATTATATTTTCTGTTATGTATACAACTTAATAAATAGAATACTTTCCCGTGGTCTTTTATCCGATTTGTTTTTTCCTACGTGCGCTTTTTTTCCTTGATTCCAGTATCTTATAGAAATGTTTATTTTAATTTATTTTGTTTAGTTTAAATGTTTAGAATAATATATCTGGAAATTCCATGATGAAACCAAAAATTTAAAAAAATTTGACTTCAATCAATTGCTTAATATAGCAAAAAAAAAAAAAAAAAGTAACAAACAATGCTAATTTCTAATTTTAGGCATATCTTAACAAAGATATTTATTTATTATTATTTTTTCTTTATTTGTTCTGCTAATATCTGAAAATACTAATGCCACTGATCGGGACATAAAAAATTATAAATTGATAAGTGATTCAGAAAGTCTAAAAAATATTATTATTATTATTATTAATATAATTTTATGTTAATAAACAAAAAATTCAAATAGCGTTAAATAAAATAAAAATAATAAAAATAAAACTTTCCAATCGAATCTATTATAACTAACTTCTTTAAAATTAAAAAAAAATAAAATAAATTTTATATGATATTATACATGCGTAAGTCGAAAAACAAGTTGTTATGTAAACGAGCATTCTCGTATGCGAACATTCACAACATTTTTCAATATTAGCATTCGTAGAAATCGACAAAAAATATTTGTATTGGCGTTCGTGAATGTGAAGTTGAAAGAATCTATAAATTGTATTTTCTTAATCCCCCCCCCCCCCCGTTAGAATGCACCAGCTTGTCACTTGTAGAAGTCATGTTAAACTTCTCTCAATGAAATGTTAAAATTTTGTTTTCTTGGACCAAATCTTAGAATTGTTTAACTCACCCATTAACTGTGCCCCCCCCCCCCTACGCTGTAAGAAACTGACAGTGGAAAAACATTAGATTAGTTTTTAACATTTATTTATCGATAAGTTCAATATTTAACCCTTCCTTGTCCCGTTTTTTCCGTGTCCCGTTTTTTCCGGTCCCGTTTTTTCCTTGTCCCGTTTTTTCCGCTCTTCTTTTTTCTGTCACGTTTTTTCCGGTCCCGTTTTTTCCTGTCACCTTTTTTCCGTTTACCGGAGTTGAAACTTATCCCATCAAATTTTGCACCATTTTTTTTGTGAAACTTTGCAATTGGAAGCATGTACCTAGGGGCAATATTTAAGGAGATAGCCTATTGTTTCGATATTTATGAATCACCCTGTATAACGGAACTATATTTTTTAGATGCGACACTATAATTGCTGCCCGAAAGAAATAGCATATCGGTAGCTAAGAAAAATACATACAGAGATTTTAAAGGGCATGGAAAAAAGGCGAATAAAGCAATTTTTTTTTTACAAAATATTACCAATATTTTTTATATTTTTTATACATTAAAAGTATCAATTCTCAAAATCAGTTGAGGTTGTATACAAATAATTGAGATAAATATCTTTATGTGTTATAAAGAGTAGTTTGGAAATTATCTTCAGCTGCAAAAATAAAAATATTTGATTATTTTTTTTTTTTTTTTTTTTTTTTTTTTTAAATCACTGACTTATAGATTTCCGCTTTTAAAACTGTACTCCGAAACCACGCAAAATTATAGTTGTAAGCACGCTTTTTTTTTTTTTTTTTTGTAAAATAAATGTCCACTTTTATGCTTTCATCATCTATTCTCATATTCACTTATCTTTACGTACCTAAACTTAATTTGGTAGGCGGGAAAAAAACGCATGGGAAAATTATATTTCTGATCAATTCTTTGGAAACTGGTCGAGAAAAAGTTCTGGAAATGTTCATACATAAAATATTTCCAGTAATAGTAAAAAATATTTCCTAATCGCATTAGCGAACGTGGAAATGGAAAACATGAAACTTAGCAATTAAATAATACATTTTAACATTAATACCCTTTATGTAACGACAGTTCTTCAAAATACGATTAAAATAACTGTTTAGAAAATTCATTTAATACATCGATTAGTAGTAATACAGTTTAGAATGAGTTACAGATTCTTTACACTATAATGTTCCGAAAGCATTATTGGTTGCACAAAACAAAAGTATTTTTAAAATGATGATTTCTTTTGCCTTTGCATCTTTTCAGCTTTCCTGACGTTGAAAGATTGGGGGGGGGGGGGGTATATTGTAAGAACATGACATTTGTACATTTTCTAAATCTACAACAAGGTTAAAACAATGTGAGTTCTTAAATTGTTACCCCACCAGTGGCCGAGAGGTACTGCTCTCGAAGCTGGTAGACGGGAGTTGCTGGGTTCGAACCCAATCGCGCCCGTCGGCCTAATCGTTCGGAGTTTTCGTGGTTTTCTTCGAACCATGGGTTTTCATGCGTAAATACGGGTTAGGTTCCATTAGAAAGACCCCCACGCAGGGCACCCCCACTTTTGGACCCATATCCCTCGTGTTGATAATTGGCCGTCATAAACACATCAACCTCTTAAATTATTACACATCAATCTGCAATATTTAAACAAAAAATAATCCATTCTTTAAACTTGTGAGGTCTCTGGAAATATAGCATATGACACTTCAGGGAATATTTAAAAAGGATAAATACAGCTGAGTATTTGTTCCAATAATCCGGTTCAAAGTTATTCATTATACGCTATCTCAAATTGTGTGAAATATCTAAAATCAACACCATTTCCCATTATTTACATGAAAATATCTCATAAAACACGATGGGTGGCACGTAAAAATTTCACAGAAGAAACAACCCTATTATTATACATTATTCGTCTGTCAGATTAATATCATTCAACAAAAACCATTCTCCAAAACTATGGTCTTCTATCACTTTCAAATATGTATACTGAAGTGAGTTACAAAATCCCAATGTACTCTTCGTCAACATAATACCTGCCTATCATTCTTTTAAAACTACAATCTTCAAAACGCCTGTTCAATCAAATAGAAAGCAAAATATTTTGAATGATTGTCAGTCGATATAAGGGGAGGGGGGAAACCACTCTCTTTGTTGAAGGATTAAGGATTTAACCTTAGGGGTCCCATGGGTTGAAAGCATGATTTTTCATTAAAGTTCAAAATTTGTGTAAATTTTTTCTTAACAGCCATATTTATTTAGTTTAAGGGTGTATTCGAAAAAATATTTTTCCACCCTCAACAGCTCGAAACTTTCTGAGACATTTTCAGACTCATTTTTAAAAGTAAAAACATGAAACTTGCTGGGGTGATTTCTGAAGACATGTTTAACATGCCGTGTGATTTTATTTTCAGCTCAATTAATTAGAATTTGATTTTTAAACAATTATTTTCTCAGTATGACCATTTTTTCATTCCCAGATCGCCCGCTTCGGAAAATTCGGTTCAAAATGCCAACTTTGACAGCGTTTTTTACAGTATTTTCTGCATTTATCAAAAAATTAAGAAGCACCACACATTATATAGTTTCTAAATAAGAGAATTTCCAAGTTTGATGCGTTTGAGAGCAAAAATGAATTTTAAAATGAATCAGAAAATTAGCAGTTTGGATCGGAATACACCCTTAAAATATTTTATTTTTATTCAATTATATTTTTGAAGTAAGCTATAGATTTTTTTTTTTAATTAAATAAAGATAACAGTAAATTTTGCATTTAAATTCCCGAAAAGAATTTTTCTGAAACAAATTCACTTACTCTTTTAATGAATTCTCAGGTGTCATTTGGGCAAAGTCAGCAATAAATAAATAAATCATTTATTAAATATCGCTTTCATGTCGTTAAATAAAAACAGCTATATTAAATTCCTCAAAACCTAAAAAAAAAAACGAACTTCATATTTTCTGTTATGTATACAAATATATGTATAAAAAATAAATAAATTATTTTTTAAAGATGACCTTCATGTCGTTAAAAATATATAAGCTTTACTATGTTTTTAAAACAGATATTAAATTCCTTAAAAAACAAACTTTATACTATATTTTCTGTTATGTATACAACTTAATAAATACAATACTTTCCGGTGATATTTTATCCGATTTGTTTTTCCTATGTTATGTGCGCTTTTCTCCCGTGATTTTAGTATCTTATAGAAATGTTTATTTTAATTTATTTTGTTTAGTTTAAATGTTTAGAATAATCTATCTGGAAATTCCATGATGAAACCAAAAATTGCAAAAAATTCGACTTCAATCAATTGCTTAATATAACAAAAACAACAGCAACAAAAAGTAACAAACTATTCTAATTTCCAATTTTAGGCGAATCTTAACAAAGATATTTACTTATTATTTTTTTTTCTTTATTTGTTCTGTTAATATCTGGAAATACTAATGCCACTGATCAGGACATAAAAAATTATAAATTGATAAGTGATTCAGAAAGTCTAAAAATTGTTATTATTAATAATATAATTTTATGTTAATAAACAAAAAATTCAAATAGCGTTCGATAAAATAAAAATAATAAAAATGAAACTTTCCGATCGTATCTATTATAACTGACTTCTTTAAAATTTACAAAAAAAAAAAAAAAAGTTTATATATTATACATGCGTAAGTCGAAAATCAAGTTGTTATGTAAACGAGCATTCTCGTATGCGAACATTCACAACATTTTTCAATATTTGTATTCTAATTATCAACGGAAAGCATTCTTATTCACATAATGTCCAAATTAAGTAGTGGTGTAAAAGGGAATATTCATATGCGAATATTCGAGAATTTTTTTCTATATTTGCATTTTTAAACATCAACGGAAAATATTGGTATTACCGTTCGCGAATATCAAATATCAAGTAGTGATGTTAATTAGAATTATCGTGCGAATTTTCAAATTTTTTCAATATTAGCATTTGTAGACTTGTTTAAAACAATAAGTATCAATATATTAAACCGATTTTGTTTTCCTTAAATAGCACAGCCCCTATATGTCTATTTATGTAAATTTGCTGGATGAATAATGTAATTTATAGCTAACTGCAATTTTTTATCGCAAACCGCTTTGATCTTAGAATGTCATAAAATCTTACGTAAGCAAGGGAGGGGGGGGGGGTCCTAGCATTTGCTTATTTTTCCTTACAAAGGGGGGAGGTTACCAAAAATATACTTACATAATACTTAAATTGGCCCATGACAATAAATAAGAAAAAATCCGAAACTCAGAGGGAGATAATTCCCGTACCCTCTCTCCCTAAATAAGCCCCTGTCTTTGGAAACCACTGCGAATGTCTAACCCGGAATTGGTAGGGGAAACTCAATTATTTGAATGAAATATTTAATTTTTTTGTTAAAAAAACACATTAGTTACGCAATTTAGCAAATACTGTAGTGTATTATCTTTACTTTTTATGTTAATGTTATTAAAGAGAATTCGACTTTCCAACAAAATAAAAGACTGAAATGCAGCAATTTATAATAAAAAGAAAAAAGTTGTTGAAATCAACAATTGTAGATTTCGATAAAATAATACGTCAATATCATCTGTTTTCCACAAGATTTCGTAAATTCTGTCTCTTTTTACAAAACGGAATTTTCTCAAGAACAACCAAATAACGATAGCGGTAAACAGGAAGGAAATTCAATTCATGTTTTCCTCTTGAAAGAGAAGGCCATGTGGAGGTCAGAAATGCACTTCTGGTATCTTTCCGATTATGGGATAAGAGAAGGGGGGTGTTTCGGTGTTTGGGGCATTTCGAAGAGGGATGAAAATTTATTGCATCGGCAAGACACAAAACTGGAAAATATTTCAGTCCAACTTAGGTAATTTGATATGAAAAAATACAACAGAGGTTAGGAAAGGTTGAACTCGGAAAATCCTTAATCGTTCTGAGGAGTAAGTACATGTACTGTGAGATTGAGAAGTGCGGATATACTAGGCATAAATCTTGGAACATGGAACATGAGATGTAGATCAACTGTTTAGTTGGAAACTGCAGTTCAGTGCCCTAATCCTATTACATGTAGAGTCGTACATTGCTATGCTTAAGAAATTTCAACAATCTTTATTTAACACTATTTCTACCAGTATCAAATGACAAAATTTAAAAATTTTGATTTTTATTTACTTTGATTTTTATTTGTTTGTAGTTTTTGAATGTAATAAGAATTTAAAAAATGTTCAGTATATTAAAAAATATTTGTAAATATTTCAGTCTAAAAATTACAAATGAAAATCTATAAATCGAAATCATTTAAAAGGTGCAAATTGACATTGGTAGAAATAGTGTTAAAGAACCTATAATTTAGTCCCATTAATAAAATGTGTATATTAGGTACGGCTCACGCAAATCATTGCTTAACAAACTAAACTACTTTTGAAAATTGATTGAAAACAACACTCAGATAATGTATCTTTTGACGAATAAAAATATTGTAAATTTATAGGAATTAATCTCTTAATTAAATAGTTTTTCAAAACCACAATGCCTGTTAACCCTTTATGTACTCAATTATGAATTCATGAAAATTTTATCGTCTAAAGAATTTTTCGTGAATTGTTTAAACTACTTTAGACAATTTACATAATCATTTATGAATTTTAGAAGGATTCATTAAATTTGAATTTATAGGTATTTTCTGCAATATTTATAACCCCACTCAAATCTTTTATTTTAAATATTTTCCTTAGTATTTTGTAGAATTAAGAAATGTACAAATATAATGTTCTTACAATAGAAATATAGAAATATTTCCGAATTGAAAAAACGTCCACCTTATTACTATTTCCATATATTTTTACGATTTAACACTAAACATACTAGGCATGTTATTCAAGTTTTAGAAAAATATTTCACACCTGAATTTTTACTTAAAACTATTATTTTTTTAAATTTACTTATTCCTGTGTGATTTATATTTTGAAGAAATTTCTGGTTCTAATTTAAATAGTTTCATTTGGTACCGGTTGTTGTTATATTTAGTGTTAAAAACGATTGATTTATCTATCCAATGAATCAGATGTACAGTCGTGGGGAAAAAAGTAAACACACCCTACTAACTCTGCAACAAATTATTGTAGAAATTTACTGGTAACAAACGATTGGAAATAAAGTCTACTTTTAAATGATGTATTAAAAATTTGCTTAGGGGGGCATCTACATATCAAAACGAACCCAAACTTTGTTTTTCTTTTTTCAATAGCAATACTCAAGCTTGACACCATAATTAAATTCTACACCCTTCAATTAGCCTAAATCCAAATTTTCATTAAATTCGTACGATTAGTTTCCGAGAAATTAATTATTTTAAAATCAGAATATTTTAGGGGCAGTATCCAAATTGAAGGCCCGTACTTGATCGTTGAAATGCCACAAAATGACTATGTCACTTCTATTAAAGTATTATTTCTTGCCAATAGTATAATTTCACTCGCTTAATGTGTTTCGACTATGGTTAACCCAAACGTCTCAATAAAAGTAGTATTTGTTTTTTCAAATTATGCTTTTCGGCTCATCATAGACGGCTCCTTAATTCATCATTTTGACGTTTTTTAATCATAATTCAAAAACTACTTCGACTAAAAATTTGAAAATGAGAATTATCATAAAGCAGGACAAAATAAATATAAATCTATCAAAAAATTGTAGGTTCGAATTCATATTTTTTTCGAATATTAATTTCATAATTCATAACTCATATTATGAAATTTTTAAAATTAAAAATTTAATGTAATGTTTGGGGTTTTTAGTAATCTAACCACACACAAATTATCACATTAAGATTAAAATTTCAGGAGATGTTAATAAAAATATATTAATGGAATTTAACATTAGAAGCTATAAAATTTGAATGTTTATAATTCAAAAATTCATCATCCGAATGACTTGGAATTTCGTTCCTATGCATAGTTTGAACCGAAAATTTAGAATATATTGTCAAAATTGGGTGTTGCCATTGAAAAAAATCAAGTTTGGTCTGGTTTTGATTTGTAGATGGCCCCTAAGCAAATTTTTAATACATTATTTAAAAGTAGACTTTATTTCTAATCTTTTGGTACCAGTAACTTTCTTCTATTGTGTTTAGTTGCAGAGTTAATAGGGGTGTTTACATTTTTTTCTTCCCACAACTGTATCACCTCACCATAAAGGGGCCCTATTAATAAATCTTTTAATGAAAGAAAAATATTTAACAGACAAAAATGCAATTTTTGCTGTAAAATTTGAGAAATGTATTTTTTTAACTATGAAAATTTTAAAATCACACTTCTCTTTTAATTTTAACCATTTCGAAATACCTTTTGTTATATCCGTTTCTTTTAAGTGTGCTATATAACGGTAAGGATCAGATTTCTAAAAAGTTAAATGGTTTAACCCTTTACTCCTCCAATTATGAAGCCAGGAATTACTCTAACACAATAATTATCTGTTTTAATCTCTGAGGTTGCATTAGAAAAGATATATAATAATAATATGTGGATGATTTTTTTTCAGTAAAATTTATTTCCGGTGATTCTCAAATCCCCTGTTAAAGAACTCGAAATTTGACGCATTTTCCGACTCATTTTTAAACGTACAGGCATAAAATTGGCAGGTCTGACTATTGAAGCGATTTGGAATCGAAATGAGTTTTCTACTTTTTAGCACTTTCCAATAAATTTAAAAGTGTTTATGCATTCGGTTTGTCTGTCCGTCTGCCCATGCTCCAACTGCCGTAAATGTACTTGGATTTTGATGCGATCAATGAACCTTATTTAGGGTAATCAAGGCATGTTTGGTATTGTATATGAAGTAGTGGGATTAATAGTTCATTTACAGGGGCACTCAAAAGAATTCCGTTACATTATGATTATAGTCAATGAGGAAAAATCGTTTGCTGTGTATTTTAATGACGTTACGCTATTTCAAATGCATCGAAATTGATATAAATCACTGAATTTCATTACAAGATTATTACTATGCAACAAGACAGTACAATATATACAGGGTTGCCAAAGAATTCCGATAATTTCCCGATTGTAGACGGGGACAGCTGAAATTGGGTTTTCAAATGTGTTATGCGTTTACTTATGTTTGAATTAGATATAATATTTTAACTTATTAAACGGTGCAGTTTTGTATCAAGATTCTGAAAGTGTTGGAAAGTGTTTCATAATCTATGCTTGACGTATGATTTTTTCTTTCTTGTTCATAAAGTAATTACTTGTCGAGTTAGTGGTCCCGTGACGATCGGTTTTTCTCCATTTTCGCAATGTATAATTTCGGAAATTTAGTTCAAAGCACCCAATTTGATTGTATTTTCTGAAGGATTTTTTGCGTTTACCAAAAAATAGAAAACGTATTTCGATTACACAGTTTCTGCCTATTACACCTGCCGATTATAAACTGCCTATTATACTTACGCCTGCCAATTTTATACATTTCCAAACAAGAATGAATTAAAAAATGTGTCAGAAAGCAGCCCCTTTAGATTTGAAAATAATCTTAATAAAACCTTAATAAATCGGTTATATCTTTTCTGTACAGTATTTCCATGAATAATTAGAGAAAATAACAAAAAGTTACTCTTATGGAAATCTCGTAAGACAATGAAAATAAGTGTATTGTGATCCTATCTATAAAGGGAAAGGTTTTTTGTAATTGCAAATTTTTCATATTACATTCTTTTAATAAGAGAAAAGCTACACCTGTGAAAATGTTTCAGGAGCTTACCACTTTATATTTAATTTTGACTGGTTCAATGTGCTTTCAAAATGTATCCCAGCAAAGTTTCTTTTATGAAAAATATAATCTACTTTTATCAACTGACGGATTAAATATAATGTATCTTAACATTTCTCTAGTGGTACTTAAAAGAACCATTGCAGAATAAAGTGTTAAGAAAATATATTTAAAATGCCATGACATGTAATATTTACAATAAAAATAACTATTTAACTAACATTTATTTTTTTAATAAATGTTTTACATTATTGAAAATTCGATTATTCGTTTTATTGAACGGGAGTATATGAATGATGATACCTCCAAATTTTGCACATTAAGGCTGTTTTCAAATCTAAGGGAGCTACATTCTGATACATTTTAAACACTTTCCAACAAAGTTGAAAGTGTTTATTGGACAATATCACAAAATACGAAAATTGCTGTCCGCACAATATAATGTCTATTAAATGTTAGATAATGCAATTTTCTTTTTTACATTCTAATAAAAAATATTCTTAGAAGTATTTTCAAGAGATATTGTATTCATAATAACACAAAAATAAAGCAATTGAAGACTTAAACTTTCAGATTGTCATTTTCCTGGCATGTCAACCTGTGATGTGAGCAAAGTAAAAGGCTTTCTGCTATACTGTACAAATATCTTTTTCTAGTTTTTTTAATTTCTAATTATTAATTATACCTTATATAACACATATATAAGGAAGGTAACAAGTCCTGTATTTTACAAATAATTTTCCATAATTAAAATATGATTGTCATTTGTCTGGCCTGCTCATTTTAGTTCTTTATGAGGTATAAAGATGGCGCTGCAGAGTAATTCTTCTTGTTCTTGACGTAGTTCAAGTCAGAAGTAGTAAAATCAGTGCTACCAGCAAGATTTTTTAGCAGGGCCGAAACTAGCCTTTTTGGCGCCCGGGGCAAGCATGGATTTTTGCGCCCCCCCCCCCCCTCCACTACAAAGTAAATTTACAAAAACAATTTTACTAAGAATCTAATAGACAAATTACTTTTAAATTTAAAATATATAAAACTGAACTACGTAATCAGCTTTGCCAAACATTGATTCATTAAAACCTTGAAAACGGAATTAAAAGTTTTTTTTTTTTTTTTTTTTTTTTTTTTAACCATTTGGAAAAATGGTTATTGTTCTCGTCAGGATGGGAAATGAAAAGCATATCTGAAGGTTTTCATTGGTTTAATCCGCAATTTATTCGTTTTCTAATTGGTCTATACAGTAATCTGTAAGTAGTAGGAAAACGAGAGTTCTGGCTCAGCCGCAGGCGGGACTGCGGGACCGTCCCGCCTGCGGTGCCGCACCCTCGTCCCCCCTCCGGCACCGCCTCCCGCACCCCCTCCGACACCACCTTCCGCCCCCCTGTGACACCGCACCCCCAAACTCCGATTTAGTCGCCCCCTAGCGGGAAAAATGGCGTTTTTTGAATATTTTTCTGCTATAACATGAGAGTTGAACGTTAGATCGACTAGATTATCATACTATAAGATGAAGATTAAATTTACATTTGAATTTTGAACAACCTTTACCTTAATGAGCATTATTAATTAAGCAAAATAATGGAAAATAACAATTTTAAAGGAAAAAAGCTGATTTCTGTAGATTTTCTTTCAACTGCAAGATCAGAATAACAAATTAAATGGAGAAAGTTAAACATATATTTGAATTTTGGATGATTAACATCTTAATGAGCATTATTAATTAAGCAAAACAATGAAAAATATCAATTTTTAATGAAAAAAGATGAATTTTTTCAAGTACAAGATCAGAATATACTCTTAAATGGGGAAAGTTAAACGCGTACATTTGAATTTTGAAGAATCTTTACCTTAATGAGCATTATTAATTAAGCAAAACAGTGAAAAATAACAATTTTAAAGGAAAAAAGCCGATTTCTGTAGATTATTTTCAACTACAAGATCAGAATATCAAATTAAATGGAAAAGGTTAACCATATATTTGAATTTTGAACAATCTTTACCTTAATGAGCATTATTAATTAAGCAAAACAATGAAAAATATCAATTTTTAATGAAAAAAGATGAATTTTTTCAAGTACAAGATCAGAATATACTCTTAAACGGGGAAAGTTAAACGCGTACATTTGAATTTTGAAGAATCTTTACCTTAATGAGCATTATTAATTAAGCAAAACAATGAAAAATAACAATTTTAAAGGAAAAAAGCCGATTTCTGTAGATTATTTTCAACTACAACTTAAATTGAGAAAGTTAAACATATATTTGAATTTTGAACAATCTTTACCTTAATGAGTATTGTTAATTAAGCAAAACAATGAAAAATAACAATTTTAAAGGAAAAAAGTCGATTTCTGTAGATTATTTTCAACTACAAGATCAGAATATCAACTTAAATTGAGAAAGTTAAACATATATTTGAATTTTGAACAATCTTTACCTTAATGAGTATTATTAATTATGCAAAATAACAAAAAAATATAAATTTTAATGGAAAAAGCAGATTTATTTATTTATTTATTTATTTTTTCCCAACCATAAAATGAGAATATCGTCTTAAAATGGAAATTTAAACATACATTTCAGTTTGAGAACAACCCTCATCTTAATTAATTTTGATTAACTGAACAAATAACAAAAGTTAATATGGAATAAAAAGATGAATTTTATTAACTTTTATACTAGTTTGAGATTTTAACAGATATTTAAACACTAGTTATGTAAGATTTAAAACCTTAGACAAATACGTCCTTAGACATATATTAATTAATCAAAATAAATTCAATTTTCAGCTTAATCAATAACTGAAAATTTATCATTAAATATATATATATATATTTTCATGATTGTACATATAAAAATAAGAGTTTACAAACTAATTTCCTTAATTTTTAGAAGATTCAACAGAATATTTTCAACAAGTCTGGTATAAGAAAAAATAATTTCAACCCCTATTCACTATCGTCAACCGCTCACATTCCTTAAACTTGGGGGAACACAACAATAGAGTTTGACGTCACAAAAGCATATCGGGAAAATGTTTACATTCAAGAAAAATATCAATTTTTATGCTTCTTCTCAACTGTTAAATGAAAGATATAAACTTATATTTTAGTTTTGAACAATCATTACCTTAATGATTATTAATAATTAAGCAGAACAAAGGAAAATATTTCTTTTTTGTGAAAAAGACACATTTAAACGAATTCGGTTAACATTTACACTACTTTGAGATTTTATCGTCCTATTTAGACGTTAGTTATGTAATATTTAATTCCTTACACGACTATACCCCAAAATATATTCAATCTAATTTTCTTAATTTTAGCAGATTCAACAGAAATTTTTCGATAGGGCTAGTAATAAGATAATAATTTAAGATCCCATTCACTGCATGCTACCCTTAGCATTCTTCAAACTTGGGAAGGGATCACAAACCTTCTCTGACGTCATATTCGAACCAATTTTTTAGTTCGTGTTTACTGCACCTGGTAAACTACAAAACATAACAGAAAATATTTCCGTTCAAGAAAAATATCAGTTTTTAAATAAAAAGAGACTGAATTCTTTACAACTGTTACATGAAAGATGTAAACATTTATTTTAGTTTTGAACAACTATAACCTTAATGAATTTTTATAAGTGAAAAAATAACAAAGGAAAATATTATATTTTAATGAAAGAAGACAAATTTAAACGAATTTGATTGACTCTTACACTAGTTGGAAACTGTAAATGAGTAAAATTGTTTTATGAGTTCATTTAATCATTGACACATTCGAGATTTTGTACATATATCCGAATTTTGAATGAACAGCATCTTAATGAATATTAATAATTAAGTAAAACAATGGAAAATATCAATTTTTAAGGAAAAAGATCAGAATATCAGCATAAAAGAGGAAAGATACGAGGGTTTCAACTTAAAAGGGAAATTTAAACATTTATTTCAGTTTTTGAAAAATCATTACCTTAATGAATTTTAATAATTGAACAAATAACTAGGGAAAATATTATTCTTTAATGATAAAAGACAAATTTAAACGAATTTGATTAACTTTTACACTAGTTTGAGATTTTATCCTCCTTTTAGATGCTACCTATGTAGAATTTTAACTTTTCAACGAGACACACTTCAAGAAATACTCATTACTAAACAAAATAAATTAATTTTAATCTAATCAATAACTGAAAATTACACATTTTAAAAATATTTTCATGAATGTGCATAAAAATACGAGTTTACAAACTAATATCCTTATTTTTATTACATTTAACTAAATTTTTCTACATTCAAGCTTAATTTTTATACACAGAGCATTATTTAATCAAATCCAGTACTTTCAGATTTAACGAAATATATGTAATATATATATATATATATATTACATTTTCTTTACTTATTCATATGGTAGTAATATTTCTGAGGAATACATATCTAATAATTATTAGACAAGTGTTAAGCGTAAATTGTTCTGTGATAAGCGCTGTAGTAAAAATTCATATAGTTTGGCTTTGAAATAGGTTATTTGAAATATGAAATGTTAAAATTAAAGATTGCATTCATGTATGTTATGCATCATTAGAACTATAAACGTAGTATTAATATTTTAAGCAACTTGATGGATGAAAATTCAGAAATCTTCGATGTGTAAGATGAAACATATGATAATTTGGTTAATAATATGGATAGAATAACTCAGGCTAGTCATGTATACTATGTATCATTAAACTATAAAGACAGTTTTTATTATTATTTTATTATTATTATTTATTATTTATTATTATTATTTATTATTATTTTATTTATTAAAGACAGATTTATGTTTTACGCAACTTGATGGATGATAATTCGAAAATCTTCGAAATGCAAGGTGAAACATAAGACAATTTGATTAATAATATGAGCAGAATAATCTAGACTAGTCCGAATTTCACTGAATCATAAAGTATAGAATATGATTAAATAATGTTTTGTGTGTAAAAATTAAGTTCGAATGTGATAAATTATGGAAATTGGTTTGTAAACTGTTATTTTTATGTGTACAATCACGAAAATATGTGTTTTAAATGTGAAATTTCCAGTTATTGATAAGATTATTTTTTTTTGTTTAATTATGAATATTTCTTGAGGTGTATGTCATCAAAGTGTTAAAATCTTACAAATTCGATGTAAATTTGTTAAAATTATGTAATGTTAAAATATATAGGAGCAAGAATCGAGTTTGATGTAGATAAGTATTGATGTAAAGGTCAATTCGTTGTTGAATTTCAAGAAATTGTGTTAAAACAGGGTTTTCTATAAGGAGTTGATGTAATTTCAGTTACAGTCCTTGGAAAATTAATTCAAAAGTAGTTATCTGCTATTTTTTAAAAGGTAATAGAGAAAAGATCTAAGTAATATTTGCTCTTACGTGTGAAAATTTCAAACATTTTGGTTTGAAATATAGACTATTTGAAATATGAAATGTTTGAAAATTAAAGTTTGTGTTCATGTATACCCTGTATCATTAGAAAACTGTAAAGATAGCATTCATATTTGAAACAACTTGATGTGTGATCGTTCTGTGATTTAATAATTTTCTGATAAATGAAAAAAAAACCAATTTTTAAAATTATGTAATGGTAAAATATATAGGAGCAAGAATCGAGTTTGATGTAGATAAGTATTGCAATAATTCAAAAATCTTCGATGCCCTTGTAGCGCAATTGGATAGCGCATATGGCTGTTAACCATGGGGTTGGCGGTTCGAATCCGTCCAAGGGCGAATAATTATTTTATTTTTATTTATTTATTTATTTATATTTTACTTAGTAAGATTGGGGGCTTCAAGAATTCATTTGTTTTTCATTTTGAGGGAAAGTTATGCACTAAGCAATTATTTAATAACTTTTTTTTATTATGTTTAAGTTTTAATGTGCTGCTAATTCGTCTCGTTTCACCCAATGCTATAAAATTATAGGAGGTGCTCTTGTTTTTTAACTCATAGGATTGGTTTAAAAAGTGAAAATCGGTGAATTTCGTTAAATCTGAAAGTACTGGATTTGATTAAATAATGCTCTGTGTTTAAAAATTAAGCTTGAATGTAGAAAAATTTAGTTAAATGTAATAAAAATAAGGATATTAGTTTGTAAACTCGTATTTTTATGCACATTCATGAAAATATTTTTAAAATGTGTAATTTTCAGTTATTGATTAGATTAAAATTAATTTATTTTGTTTGGTAATGAGTATTTCTTGAAGTGTGTCTCGTTGAAAAGTTAAAATTCTACATAGGTAGCATCTAAAAGGAGGATAAAATCTCAAACTAGTGTAAAAGTTAATCAAATTCGTTTAAATTTGTCTTTTATCATTAAAGAATAATATTTTCCCTAGTTATTTGTTCAATTATTAAAATTCATTAAGGTAATGATTTTTCAAAAACTGAAATAAATGTTTAAATTTCCCTTTTAAGTTGAAATCCTCGTATCTTTCCTCTTTTATGCTGATATTCTGATCTTTTTCCTTAAAAATTGATATTTTCGGAATTTGTCGGATTGATTTCCGCAAATCAAACGGATTGATTTCCGCAAATCAAACGGATTGATTTGCGGAAGGTGGTGTCGGAGGGGGTGCGGGAGGCGGTGCCGGAGGGGGGACGAGGGTGCGGCTGAGCCAGAACTCTCGTTTTCCTACTACTTCTGTATTTCCCTTTAATTTCAACAACGATGGATACTTTCTGTTGCCACTACGACAAAAAAGTAATAAAAACTACAAAAAAAATTAATAACTCAGAAACAAATTGAGATACAGCTTTCAAACAAATTGCATTTAAAAGTACATTTTTTTCTCTATCCGACGGTGTAAAAAGTAATATTGTCGGATGTTTAGAAGTTTAAGAATGAATTTTCATTTAAAATTGGCCGTCAGATTTCTTGGAAATCTGACGATGGAAAAGCCTTTTTCCGAACAGCCAATGAAATGCTTGGATATTTACGTCAGTTTCAGGTGGATAATACTTAAGTTTCATGAAATCTGACGGGTCGCAGGCGACATTTTTGGCTTGCAATTTTTACGTGTAATAACACTATTAATGTTTAATTCATGGCGTACGTAATGTATGATCAACTCCGTGCGATTTTTTATGTCTTAAATTGTAGTCTTCAAATAAATCGTTTTCCAAATGGTCGTTGTAATTTGATAAATTGCTTTTTTTTTCTTTTGTTTGTATAGGCCTATATGAGGTCGACATCTTGCTGTACGTTTGTATTTTTTCATCATAGTAGGTTTATTGTGTAATAGATGTGTTACCTGCTATGATAAAAAATGTTTAGAGCGGAATATACGCCACTGCAGGGTGGCAAAACGCCTAGAAATGCCAGAAAGATGAGAAAAAAAAATCATTTTGGGCGATAAAGGCAGGGGGCTTTGCTTTACTAGATATGACGCCCTATGCAAGATTTTTTACTGTACCACTACAAATGCTGTACTCTTAAAAAAAAACGGTTTTACTAAGAGTTTTACTTTGTGCATTTCCCCTCCTGTTTGTTTTTATTGTCCGGTCAGTCATCGCCCATAGCAAGACGAAAAAAAAAAAGAAAAGAAACTCAACGCTGCTCAGCGGAAAAACAACAAATAGCTTTCATGGATTTTTTTTATCTAATAGAAAACTCCCCTTCGCACGCCTTAGGGTCAGTGGCGTAGCTAGAGCATTTCGTTTGGGGGGGTGTGGACATCGAATTTACCGAATGTTCATAGTAAATTTTGTATTTTTTTAAATTTTGTATTTATTTGTATTTTTTCGAGGGGGGGGGGGGTAGACATTTATTTATTATTTCAGCAATATATAAATAAACAGACCAAAAAATTTTAACGAAAAACTAAATAATTTCAACCATTTAAAATTTTACAAACTGGGGGGAGCGAGGGTAGTAGAAAATATGAATGAAGGGAGTGAAGTAGATAACTGCTGATTTATTTATCGTATTGCAGAATTACGAATAAAGCAGAGGAAAAAAGTAATTTTAAAGACTTTAACCCTTAACTGAGCAAGTGAGGGTTTTTCCACCAAAGAGAAATTTCAATTATGAAGAATTTTTTTTGTGGTATTTAGATACGTGTATTTATATGTATATGTATGTACACTTACAGTACTTTTTCAGTTGTTTTTATTCAAGTAAATAATGCAAAATTCACAGCAGATTTTCTTATTTTAATTCGCTACATTTTGTGGAGTGCACAAGACAAGAAATCAAATTTTGGGGTTGCATACACACCACCTCACCACGTTATTAAAAAAAAAATCACCTCATCACTTAAGGTTTAAGCTTTTCATGCTGGATATTTTAGTGGGGGGGGGGGGGGAGGGGGCAAAGGTAAAAGCAGTAATTTGGGGTGAGGTGTAAAAAGACAGATTTAGATTGATTATTTATTATTACAATAAAAATAAATTCAATAGAAAATATTTAAAAAATAATTCTTTTTTTCTTTTATTTATAACTCAAAGTTTGAAATTTGCAATACTTTTTAAATTTTAAGTTAGAAGTCTGTACGAGTAGAAATTTTCAGGCCCGGACCAGGCCGACCCATAGAAAAAAATTCGACCTGGCCCATTATAAAAATTAGGCCTGAACTCGGCCAGGCCTGTCGAAAAAAATTATTGGTCTGTCCCGGCGTTATAGCAGCTAAAAATTCAGCCTGAGACCATCCTGGCCCAGAAAAAAATGAAAATCTCGACCCAAGCCTGGGACGCCCGAGTGAATTTTTACAAAGCATTGATTTTTACGTCGATTTGGTTAAAAATTTGTCTGTACGAGGAATTCTGATCAAAAATACTTAATCTTAGCTTTTTTTCTTTCTTTCCTTCTTTCCTTTTTTTTTTTTTTCTTTGTAATCTTTACTTTTATAGAAATGCCGTAGGCTGCGATACATATTTTTTTAAAAATAAATCTCTATTTGTTATATGCAAATGTTTTGATTATCATTAATTTTGTTAATCCATATTCCATGTACTGGAGAATTAAAAATCTAAAAAATGCTATACAGTAAAATCTTCTAAGACGGAATTGCACAGTAAAGTAAATAAAAAGAAAATTTCCCAGTTAAGGGTGTATTCGAAAAAATATTTTCCCACCCTCAACAGCTCGAAATTTTCTGAGACATTTTCAGACTCATTTTTAAAAGTAAAAACATGAAACTTGCTGGGGTGATTTCTGAAGACATGTTTAACATGCCGTGTGATTTCATTTTCAGCTCAATTAATTAGAATTTGATTTTTAAACAATTATTTTCTCAGTATGACCATTTTTTTCATTCCCAGATCGCCCGCTTCGGAAAATTCGGTTCAAAATGCCAACTTTGACAGCGTTTTTTACAGTATTTTCTGCATTTATCAAAAAATTAAGAAGCACCACACATTATATAGTTTCTAAATAAGAGAATTTCCAAGTTTGATGCGTTTGAGAGCAAAAATGAATTTTAAAATGAATCAGAAAATTAGCAGTTTGGATCGGAATACACCCTTAAACTGATGGCGTTGAGCTCACAGGCTATTCAGACAAATTGTATATTATACTCTTATTTCAAACAATGCCCCTCGAAAAATAAATGAAGGGATTAGCCCGTTCTTCCCCCCTTTATACTTAACCAAAGAACCTCCAAATCTAATCAGGGAAGCTCCTTAACATAATAAACTGGTATACCAAATTTGAAGCAAATCAGATAATTCTGCATGAAAAAACCATTTCACTAAATTTAGGGGGTATTAGCTCCCTTATTTCTCCCTTTATGCTGAACCAAGGAACCTTCAAATCTAATCAGAAAAGCTCCTTATCCGAATAAACATAGAAAAAAAAAAAAAAAAAAAAAAAAAAAAAAAAAAAAAACTAAATTAGATAATTTTGCATGAAAAACCATTTATCTAAATTAAGGGGAGGGGCAATTGCACCCCTTTCCCCCTTTTATACTTAACCAATGAACCTCCAAATCTAATCAAGGCAGCTCCTTTATATAATAAACCGGTATATGAAATTTGAGCAAATAGAATAACTCTGCATGGAAAAACCCAACTATCTAAATTAAGGGGGGAGGCAGTCTAGCCCGCTTTCCTTCCTTTATACTTAACTAATATGCCTCCAAATCTAATCAGGGAAGCTCCTTAGCATAATAAACCGGTATACCAAATTTGGAGCAAATCGAATAATTCTGCATGAAAAACCCATTTATCTAAATTAAGGGAGGGGGGTGGTTAGCTTCCTCTTCCCTTTATACTTAACTAATGAACCTCCAAATCTAATCAAAGCAGCTCCTTAACATAATATACCGGTATACCAAATTTGGAGCAAATCGAATAATTCTACATGAAAAACACATTTACCTAAATTAAGGGGGGGGGTATCCCCCTACCCCTTTATAGATAAGTAATGAACTTCCAAATCTAATCAGGGAAGCTGCTTAACATAATTAAGCGGTATACCAAATTTGGAGCAAATCGAATATTTTTGCATAAAAAATCCATTTCTCTAAATTAAGGGGGGGGGGGGGGTTCCTCCCTTTATATGTAACTAATGAACCTCCAAATCTAATCAAGGCAGCTCCTTAACATAATAAACCGGTATACCAAATTTGGAGCAATTGAATAATTCTACATGAAAAACCCATTTATCTAAATTAAGTCGGGGACTAGCCCCCTTTTCCCCTTTATCCTTAACCAATGAACCCCAAAAACTAATCAGGGAAGCGCCTCATCAGAAGGAACCTAGAAAAAAAAATGTGAAGCAAATCTGATATTTCTATCAAGAGTTATCGCGTTACGTACATACAGAACCGGCCAGCACATAAGCTCTCAGGCTTTGATAACCTGTGAGCTAAAAAATGCATTATAGACACGTTCCCTTTTTAAGTGCATTCGTAATTATATAAATACGTAGCACCTATAGTCGTCGTTCAGTCCGTCTGTCCGTCCGTCCGCATATAACAGAGCAAAAACTACCCAACCGAATGGTCTGAAATTTCTAATATATGACTGCTGCAAAATTTTGTCAAGCCATTTCGAATTTTATGAAATTCGGATGTATAGTTCAATTACAGGGACAGTCAAAAGTTTTTCTTTACATTACAGCCAATGGGAAAAAATTATTGCAAGAGCATTTTAATGCTGTTACAGTCTTCCGACTGGTCTCAAATTTTAAATATATAATTATTGCAAAATTTTGTCGAGCCATTTCAAATTTTATGAAAATCGGAAGTATAGTTTAATTACAGGAAAGGTCAAAAGTTTTCCGTTACATTACAGGGAATGGGAAAAAAAATACTGAAGAGCATTTTAACGATGTTACAGACTATGCACTTATGAAGTGCAAAAAAATATGCATTCAGTACAATATGGAGTGCAAAAATAATTATAAAACTAGTTATAGTACGAACGCACCTCATTTGCCACGTTTGACGAGCAATTTCCAACTTGTTAATAGGTGTAAATGTGTTATATATTCTTTTCTCACATATTATTATATTAATTTTGCATGGATCAACACATTTTTCAGTTTAAAACAGGATTCCGTCATAGGCAGGTTCTTTTTCACACGTTCTTTCTACATTTTAATTTAACTGTATTTCGCTACCAGGCCACGCTGAGACAAAGATTTTCATACGGGTTGGTTGAAAACCGGGACTGAAAATTTTGGCCCATGAAGACTTGGAAGAATGAAACCAGTCCCGGCTCGGTACAGAAACATTAATTCGGCCTGGTCAGGCCTAATTTAGGAATGGGAGAGGATAGAAAGTGTGGAAAATTATTTTATTTTCTACAAAATTACTTTGCTTGCATTTTTTTGTGAGCTGTAGCGTTGATTCTGTTACACGAATTAGCCTGATTCAAGTCAAAGGATTTTTTTTTTAATTTACTTAAATTAAATTTGAGATCCTTTCATTTCAGAAAACAAAGAAAAAAATTGCTTTCAGTTTTTGCAGCAGAAAGTAAATGTATGTCTCAAAACGCCAATTAGAAGAAAGATTAATGCACTTGTCTTTAGATATCAATACAACCGATGATTTTAAAATAAGTTCAAAAACATAAATAAAAAATATCTTTTCGAACTGAATGACAAGAACCAGTGTTGCAGTCGTAAAAAACAAAGGGTATACGCTAAAGTCATGAACATTCATGGATGCAGTATATGCTAATGCTTTATTTGAGAAGCAGAGCGTATACGGTGTATATCTCCGTATACCCTCCACTACCCCGTGACAAAAACAGATCCAGATCTGAAAATATATCGTCGGTTTATATTAGGTTACAAAGGAAAAATTCCAATATTTTATAGTTCTCTATCTTATTTTTCTTTTAAAGCAGTTCTCGAGCTTCCTACTGAACAACGCAAAATTTTCTGACACATTTTCTGTCTCATTTTTAGGGTTCCGTACTTAAAAAGTAAAAACGGAACCATTATAAGATCACTCCTGTGTCTGTCCGTCTGTCTGTCACAGCCATTTTAATCGTAAACTATGGAACATGGAAAGTTCAAATTCGGGGAAGTAATAAAGACCATTAACCCACATATTTTCAGATTATTAAACATTCATAAATATATTTAGTAAAAAAGTAGAGGGGCTAATTATGCTACTTGAAAAAAAAAATCTTTTCTTTGTATGTCGTGTGGGGTATCCTGTGAAAGCTTTTGGAACGCTGAACTCAAAAATACATTCCTTTTAATTTTAGGTATTATATTTTCAAATATATTGTTGAAAATCTAGCGCAAAAATATGTCCCCCCCCCCCCATCCAATTCCGAATCTACTGAAACTAAAATTATGAAAAAATTAGAGGTAGTAGACGTTAATATAAACCTTGCCGGAAAATTATAGCGATTACCCTAGGTCACATAGTTTTTGAGTAATTAGCATTTTTCTGTTATACACAAATTTCGATTTACGGGCATTCAGAAAAATTGTTGAGCATCGCTGAATATACCTATCGTTGCAGAAGAATAAAAGCATTGTTGATAATGATTTTCGAAAAAAATCATCGGTAATTAGCTGAGATATTAACCCTTAAAGGTACGGTCAGTTTGGACATACACAAGGACAGGGCGGCGTACTCTATGCCCAGGGGTGCAGAATATGTCCGATCCGGCGATCTAGGATCGGGGGAAATTTTTTAGAAACATAGACAATTGATTTCGATTTTAACAACGAATTCCATAATTCCCTGAGATAGAACAATTTCAGTACAAATAAAAATATCCGTATGGCGACCTTCACAAAATCGATCTCAGAATAATATGTACCGTATATCAGGGGTGATTATGTTCCGAATTTTCCGAAAGTTTAAGACATTCGGTTAAAAAAAAAAAAAAAAAAAAAAAAAAAAAAAAAAAAAAAATCGGTTATTTGAAAATACGGACATATACCGCGAATTTTCGCGAAGAATTACGGAGAAAACGCGAATTTCGTCACAAGATCGCAAAATAACCGCACATTTCGTCAGAAGACCGCTAAAGAACCGCAAATTTCGTCAAAAGATCGCAAAAGAACCGCGAATTTCGTCAAAAGATTGCGAAAGAACCGCAGGCTTCTTGAAAAGATCGCGAAATAACCGCAGGTTTCGTCAAAAGATCGTGAAATGAACGCAAATTTTGTCAAAAGATCGCAAAATAAATGCACATTTTGCCAAAAGATCGCGAAACAATCACAAATTTCGTCAAAAGATCACGAAACAATCGCAAATTTCGTCAAAAGATCGCGAAACAATCGCAAATTTCGTCAAAAGATTACGAAACAACCTCGAATTTTGTCAAAAGATCGCAAAACAACCGCGATTTTCGTCCAAACAGGGCGAAATAACCGCGATTTTCGTCCAAACAGGGCGAAATAACCGCGATTTTCGTCAAAACAGGGCGAATACCCTTCTATTTCGTCAAAGAAAAGCGAAAAAACCGCAAATTTCGTCATAAGATCGCAAAATGAACGTAAATTTACTCAAAAGATCGCGAAATAAACGCAAATTTTGTCAAAAGATTGTGAAACAACCGCGCATTTCGTCAAAAGGGGCGAAATAACCGCAAATTTCGTTAAAAGATCGCAAAAAATCTGCAAATTTCGTCGAAAGATCACGAAAGAATCGCAAATTTCGCCAAAAACATCACGAAAGAATCGCAAATTTCGTTAAAAGGTCGCAAAAAACTGCAAATTTCGTCAAAAGATCACGAAAGAACCGCAAATTTTGCCAAACGATCACAAAACAACCGCGAATTTCATCAAATGATGGCAAAACAACTGCGAATTTCGTCAAGAGGAATGAGAAATAACCGCAAATTTCGTCAAAAGATCGCGAAAAAAACGCGAATTGCGTCAAAAGATCTATGAAAAATACATAGTATTGGGAGTGGATTTCCCCCACTCTGCTGTAAACTTTCAGAAAATTTGCTGTGAATTTTAGGAATTTTTTTTTTTCAATCAGAATTACCCCTGCCATATATACACGCTCATAAGTTGAGAAATATTTGAAAAATAAATTTTCTATACCTACGGTAATACAGCACTTACCTATAACATACCGTAAAATTTTGGGGAAATTTTCGTGTGGATTGGGGGAAATGTTGGGAGTAAAAACATTTTCTGCACCCCTGTCTATGCCTAGTTAACGACTTTTAATGATATATATGTGTAATGTAATGTAATGTCCAGTAACAGTATAAAAGCAATAAACGTCAAATTGTTAAAAACATACTAATTTAAGGGGTCTCGGGATTTTAAAAAGCGGAAAAAATGAAAAAAAGACCATTTTCAACATTTAATGTCTTAAAATGTATATGATTTTAAAACACAATTTTAATTGGAATGAAAGATATAAGTATGTTCTTTCGTTTCATGTATTTAAAAAATTGCAAGATACAGAATTAGTATTTATAGGGGGCTCGAAACTGTTAGACATTTGTCGAACAAAAAATTGGCATAACAGTTTACGCGCAGGAATACAAAATAAATATTGCAATTAGAATGAAAATTTTGGTGCTTACTTATACTTCCGATTGTAATAATTTCCCTGAACTTAAATAAATTTGTATTTAAAGCATTTTTATATTTTTAATGCAATGCTGCATTTAGCTATTACAAAATTTTGAAAATTTCAACAGTAAAATCACCTAAAAAAATATTTTTTTTAACAATAAAAAGGAAATTTTAGATTCAGTTTATACAGAATAACATGGAATATATGTTTTGAAAATTTCATGAAAAAATATTCAGAAGTTTTTGAGGTATCCTGCGCGATATACCCAAAAACGCCGTTTGGAAAATAATGACTTTAAAGTTTCGGAAACGCCGCTTCAGCTATTGAGCGGGTATAATTCTAAAAGCCAAAACTTCTGTTCTAATGGGAATTTCAAGGAAACAATTATATCAAAATATTCAGAAAAAATAGGAGTTTAACATCTAAAAAAATTAAATTTTTTTAAATTTTGAAGCTTTAAGAGTCCTGCGACCACTTAATCCTTTCCGGCACAGAGTAATTCTATTTACAAACTTATGAAATAATGAACTGACACCAGAATTTACAAACGAATTTATTAGAAAATGCGAACTTGCTTATTTTCCCGTACATGATAAAAGGAAAATTTTAATTAAATATTCTTGGTGCCATTTGACTGTTTTGGAATTAAAATTAGGTGTTGGAATTAAAATTAGGTTTGGAATTAAAATTATTAGGAATTAA
The DNA here is from genome assembly GCA_963932465.1 of Maratus speciosus. NCBI lineage: Eukaryota > Metazoa > Arthropoda > Arachnida > Araneae > Salticidae > Maratus > Maratus speciosus. The sequence continues at coordinate 639,054 of CAWVRF010001568.1, read as the reverse complement.
AATTAGGAATGAATCGCATAAATACAGTGAGATTCGCGATAGTTTGCATTGATTGTATCTCTCAATACGCCTCGAGTGACTTTAAAAGTTAATTAAATACCTATCTGGAAAAACGCGGCATTGACCAAGGCGGCGCGGCGTTGCAACTTTGAGACTTCAATTCGAAGCGCGCTTAGCACAATGCCCAATTTAAACTTTCAACAAAGGTTTTGTTTTAGATACACTGTAGAAATAAAGGTTATTACTATGCTGAATTTAGTTTCATGATATGCCAAATGAAGTTTAACTATGCACTGCCTTTATTGTCAGTACCGAATTAAGTTCATCATAAACAGATTAGGATAATATTAAAAAAAGAGTTATACGAATAGCTATATTTGATATTGTTCCATATATCTCTTTGAACTTTCATGGTATACCCGATTACACTTTTCTAATATATACAGTTATACCCAACCCTACGTTATATAGTTTTTTAAAAAGTCTTAATATTCTTTTAGCAACCTTTTTTTTTTTTTTTTTTTTTTTTTTTTTTTTTTTTTTTTATAATACAATTACAAATTCATGTATTTATTCTACGGAACCCTCTGTACGCGAGTAATGCTCGCACTTGACCATTTATTAAGCATATTGGCAGGCCTGACTGTTGAAGCGGAATACAATTTTAACAAACTTGCTTTGATTTCTGTGAAATATAATATCATGATGAGAAGTGCTGGAAATTGCCACTTTTCATATTTAAACAACTATGAGGTTGACATTGCAATATATAGTATTTATACTGCGTCACTGGCCAAAATTCAGTCATTCTCAATGATATCATCACATTTAATACAAACTAAATTAATATGAAACAAATCTTGCTAAAATATCTTCATTTACTGATAAAGTTGTGAATGAAAATTCAGTTTCGGCTTGTAGTTGCACACCCAGAATATTTGACTGAATGTATTGTAATTTTGATGGAATAAATGGAGTGAGGTGTTGTTTCTTGTTCAAAATTTTTTTGTCTTAACCACATTATCTCTGTTGAAAGTTTGTTACAATTTTTTTAGGAACAATGTGTATGTTTACAATCTCTGAAAATAATCGCCAATTCGAAACACTGATCTAAGATGCATTTAAAAACTTCCTTGCTAAATCAAAGACAGTAGAAAAGTTATTTTTGCTGGTTTGTTTTAGAATTTAAAAAAAATATATTCACTTGGATAACAATTCATCAGAAGAAGCTATGAAATATCAAACTTTTTTAATTAATAAAATTTTAAAATTCTCTTCATGCCTCTAATCTTTGAAATATAAAAGTATTCGACCAGCCGGGTACTTGATATTTGGCCGAATAGTTACTACTCGGCTGGCTGAATATTCGGCATTCGGCCAAACAGTTAATTCGGCTAGCCGAATATTCGGTATACGGTTCGCCTGTTGGCCGAATATTCGGTAGAAAAGTTATTTTTGCTAAGTTGTTTGTTTTAGAATTTAAAAAAATATATTCACTTGGTTTAATTCCCCAGAAGAAGACATGAAATATGAAACTTTTTAAATTAATAAAATTTTAAAATATTCGACCAGCTGAATATTTGGTTTTTGGCCGAATAGTTACTGCTCGGCTAGCCGAATATTCGGTATTCGGTCAAAATCACTGTTCGGTACATCCTTAGTAGCTGATGTAATTTTATTACACCATTTTAATTTTCTTTGATAAGAAAAAATTCCCGGTTTTCTCTTATTTTTGGCTTTGAAAAATAGACAATACAACAGTAAAGATCTGGCGACATCCTGTACCATAAAAAAACCGCGAAATATCCACCCCCCCCCCCCCCCGCCCCCCATAGTTTTCAGAGTCCAGCAAAACGAATTTTAACGAACAAGAAGTCTGGCCTTCTAATTTCATTTGCATTGGTCAAGGACTGTACGCATTTACCCTCAGGGCATTTTTCTCCAGATTCCTTTCTTGAATAAAGCGAAGATATTCTCTACAGGGATACTGCATAAAAATAGGAAGAAGGTATATTTAATCTTCTAAGGGATACTGTATCATGGATACCCCCCTCCTCCCTCCCCTTCTTACATACATGGAATAGCTAAAAAGTGAAATTGCAATCGACTCCGAGCGAAAAAAAATTACGTAATGCAAAGAGAAAGGTTAGTTTCTAATAAAAAAATATTTAATAATTTTAAATATTTTTTGACATTGTTTTCTGTTTTGTAATATGTTTTTAAAAATTCTTAAAAAAAATAAAAAAATAAAAAAAATAGAGCCAAATGATACAGTTTTTGAACGAAAGTGAAATTACCGAATGTATATGAGTTTACCGAAGTGGGGGGGTGTCGCACCCCCCCCACACCCCCCCTGTAGCTACGTCCCTGCTAGGGTCCCTTCGCACTTGGTAGTTATCAGAGTGGACAGTGTCCGACAATAGAGCTTGACCTTGAAAAATGGCAGTGATTTTCCTACACAGGAAGTGAAAGATAGAAGGCAAAGGCGAAAGGCATAGATATGATACTTTTGGAATGGGAGAAGGAAAAAAGCTTTTTTTCTTATTCATTTGCAATTTTGTATTGTAGATGAATCTTTTTATCTATTTGTAAAGTTTAATGCATTTGATTAAGTTTTCCTTTAAATTTTCCGGCTGCGAGACATTTTTGTACAAATTTCGTATATATATACATTTTTGTATCAAACGTCAAACAAAATCTTCATTCTGGCACCCCCTTCACCTTCTGTTAAAGCGGCGCCCGGGCCACATGTCCCCTCTGCCCCCCCCTCCCTAGTTTCGGCCCTGTTTTTTAGATATTTCTTTGAAAATAATGTGTTTAAAGGCTTTGTAAAAATTGAGTAGACATTTGTTATGTCATTTTCTTGGCTTCTATAAATTACAAATAAAACTCAACATTACACTGAATTTGAGATACTATAGAGGAAACACATTCCTTTAAACAAAATTAAAATGTTAGGTCTAAAAAAAAAAAAAAAAGAATCTGAACAATGATTTAGAATGAAATTGTCATTATCCTGGTATACATATGCCAAGAAAATGACATATTATTATAATTACATAAAAATGAACTTAAGCGCTTCAAACTTTAACAATTTTACGCGTAAATTCCTTTTTTCAACTGCTCAAAAAAAAAAAAAAAATTAAAAGAATCAAAAGCTTTGAAACGATTTAAATTTTCAAAAAATTTTGTTTTCAAAATCTCACATTTCGTGATATTCACCCTTGAGAATTGGGTTTGTCTATCAGTCTGTCTGTCTGCCCGTCTGACCCTGCTCTAACTCGCGTAAATATAGTCGGATTGCCATGCAATTGATATACGATATTGAGAATCATTAGGGCATGCTCGGTATTCAAAATGAAGTGTGTAGCATTCATGGTTCATTTACAAGAGCACTCAAAAGTATTCCGTTACATTATGGTCCATGGGGGAAAATCCTTTAGAGTGTATTTTAACAGTGTTACACAATTTTAAACATAATGAAATTTATGTACATTATTGGGGTACACTAGAAAATGGTTACTATAGAATATGTTACTCTCTTAAAACGAATGAGTGGATTTGCCTACTCAAGAATGAGCACTAATTTATTGGATCGTGAATGAGTTGATTTTTAAACGCTTCACTCAACTTGATTTAAGCTCTTATTCTTCTATTTTACTCAACGAGAGCGGCCGAAAAACAGCTCAACTTGATTAGCAAGCTAGTTCCCTGCCGCTCTTTTGCGAGTCGTTCTCAGATTCGTTCGTCTCGTCTTATCGTGTCTCTGGCCTGCTTCAAGATGGACGCTGATGTGTAGATAAATATGTAAACATTCAAGAAGTTTTCTTAAAGAAGGAACGAAAGGATGTGTCTGTTTTATTCGGTAAGTTTTATAAAAGCATTTAATTTATCCTTACTTTTTAGTGGAATTGCATGTAATGATTTAAATTTATAATTTTTAATGCACGTTGTAACACATTCTCCCTCCGTCACGCTGCAGGCAGCTAATTTTAGAAATGCTTCTATATTTTAAAATTATTCTGCCTTTTTATTTTTTACTTATTTATTTTCGTTTAAAATGTCCTGTTTATTACTTTGTTGAGAAATAAATAAATAAGCTGATCATAGCGTCATGTTAAAGCAAGGGTCGGGGGAGGTGAAAATAATACTTTACTTTTTCGTGTGACGAAACTTTTTGTCAGATATACAGTTCTAAGTATTTTGTAAAAATAATTTTTCAGATAAATCATATCAAACAAAAATACGTTTTATAATTTGTAGTAAATAATTTTGTGAAAAATTACTAGAATTCCTCCCTAAAATTTTCCAGAGAATTGTTTCTTTCTCCAAATACAGAATTTTAATTCAAGGTTGGTATTCACTTATACATTTTTTTCAATCTAATTATATTTTCAAAAGTCAATTTTATTCCTTAGAAGTACAATAGTTTATTTCTATACAATACTATTTGTGTAAAAGAATTCAAATAATTACATAAACAGTGTTCTACTGCATCCATTCACCATCACTTTTCAGCAATTCCCTTTCAATTTTCCGAGAGCTATATTTTCCAATTTACCTTCCTGACAATAGGGGTAGCCGGGGTAAAATGAGTATATTTTTTATTATTATTTTACCACACAAAATTTTTTGAAAAATTAAAAGTGTGAATGAAATGGTCACATATCTGGCAATATTTAAACTTTGTAAAAACAAACTAGCAGCATACTATTTTTTTTCTTTTCTTACTGGTATGGTGAATTATTCATTTGTCCCTCATTTCAAAAGATTTAAATAAAAAATAAGATAATTTTGGTATAACCAATCACTAAATTCTTTTCACAACTATAAACATGGGTGCAAGACCTTCAGTCTCGGAAAGATTTTTGGCTGGTTGTAAATTATATTTTATATTGAAATAATAGCAATTTTACTAGCAAAAACTTTTAATTGCTCTTTTTTATTGTAAAAAATCCATTTTCAGCCATAAATCAAGACATTGAGATTGTCTAGCCCATCGCCAGTAGGTTATACCTAATATTCGGAAAAGTTTTCAGTCTTGGCTTGGATGGACTTCTTGCACACATGATAAAATCATTTTTATTGTTGTTTTTCTGTATCTTTTTTCTCCCCCCCCCCCCCAAAAAAAAAAAAATATTTATGCTGCAAAGAAAATATTTCTGTTAAAGACTGTATATATACAGGGGTCGGTGCCGGGTTTTATTCTTGGGGCCCATTTTGTGAAAAGTAAGTTAATTTTGTGAATTTTATAATATTTTTGTGAAAAATAACATTTTGCAATGAAAGTTGAAATCCAGTGAATCAAATTCGAACCAAGAATTTATGAATAAAAATATTCTTTAAATCCCCTTGCTACAGTTTTTGTTTTTCGTGACCTGATCTTATTTACAAATTACACATTTTTAAAACACTTTTTATGAAAAAGAATGTTACAAAAGAGCCTATTTTATTAAAAGGAATTTTGCGAAGGGGCCTGTTTTATTAAGTTCATTTTTATGAAGAGACCCATTTTATTAAATTTATTTTTCTGAAGGGGCCCTATTTTATTAAATAGATTTTTGTAAAGGGGCCCTAAATAGGCCCCAAATTTCACCTGGATTGACCCCTGATATATATAATCTATTTTTGTAAAATCTTGTTTGATTTCATTTGTTAAATGCTTTATTATTACAAAAAGTTTGTCTATCTCTATATACATATTTATTAAATAAGAAAAGCAACCAAGTATGCTAAAAATCCACATAAAAAATTTGGCAATTTAGTCATAAACAAAGAAAAAAATTATAATTTAATATTTGATCAGTAAAAGAAATACTAAAACTAAAGTGTCTATCATTAAATAAAAGCGGTGCTGTATCTAGCTATACTAACAATTTTTTTTGTTGTTCTAAGCATATTTAAATATTGGTGTTTTTGACGCTTAAAATGCAGTTTAAACCTATGTCACGTCAAAAACTGGTTTTTGACGGCTTAAACCCAACCTTGATTTCTTGTCACATAGGGTAAAATAGGTATTATAGTCCATCTTTTTTATGAGAGTTTGTCAAGATATGAATGTATGAAGATGGATCAAAATTGAAAGACCTTTGAGAGCAAATTGTTATTGATCCTATGCTTAAATGCAGTGACCCGGAGCCGAACAATTTTTGATGCTCCAGCTCCAGCTCCACTCCTAGAGAAAATACCGTGGCTCCAGCTCCGGCTCCGGCTCCAACTCGGCTCCGACTTCGCGCTTTTAAGTTGCAGATTTTAATTTACACGTTTAATTTTTTGCTCACAAATACTTTCTATCATCATTAAAGATCTGACAAAATGCATTTTTCTTCTCATCAAACTTGAAATGCTTGTTCAGAAAATATGACATCTTTTAGCTTTTGCTTTTAAAATAGAAAGTTTGGTAGAATTTTAAACACAAAAATCTTAAATTTCTTGTACACTTTTCAAACAGCCAAATTGTACGACTACACATGTAAACAACAGGCGGCCATATTTGTTTTCAAATAGTGTTGTCACTTAGTTCAAGTAGAAAGTAGAAGTAAAGTAGTGTTGCCATTTTTTTGAGAAGTTTTCCTTCCCTAATAATAATAATAATAATAACCTAAAAAATGATATAATTAAAATACTGAATAATGATGTAATTAAAATATTTTAAGCCTAGAAATTTAAAAGACTGAAAAAAAAAGATTTAAAAGAATATTAAAAACTAAAGGAGCCCTGAAGCTGGGGAAAATTTAGAGCTCCAGCTCCGGCTCCAGCTCCAGGAAAAACACAGCTCCGGAGCGCTCCGGCTCCGGGCTCCAGCTCCAGCTCCGGGTCCCTGCTTAAATGTGAAATTATGCTATAAATTAGTCGCGAACATCTGTTATCTGCGCTGCATGTTGGAATGTAAGTAACATTAAAAATCGCTGTTAATTGACAATTTCTCAAAAATCACGTTAAAGTATCATATTTTCAGCCATAAATTAAATTAAAACACATGTTCTAACTATACTAAATTATTAAATTGGGTGGATTAAAAGAGGACAAATAGTAAAAAGAATCGAAGCAACCCATGGAAGTTAAACCAAAGGTTCTTGCTGTAGTGAATCCAATGTTTGGTGGCTGGGTCCTTGTGAAATTCGGTGTAAAGAAGTCTGTTCAAGAATTTACAGTTCTTATTATTGATATCCCTGATGAAGATAAATACACTGTAAAGTTTGCAACAAAGTAATCTGCCGGAATATTTTATGTCTTCCCTGAGAAAGACGACATTGCTGATGTGTAAGGAATCCTGAATTGTTAGGAAGTCTCTCAACCAAGCTGCACCGGTCATTGCTGTATACATTTTGTATATAAATTTTCATTCACTTATAGCTAGTTAACTTTATAAATTGCTTTTGATTTAAAATATTTTTTAATTAATTTCTCATTTTTTCCTACAGATACTTATGCTGATATCTATCTGCTTTTGAACTGCATTAAAAAAAAAAAAAAAAAAAAAAAAAAAAAACTTTAAAAATGAAACATTATTAGGAACATGATTCAGAGCATGGACGTAAACTGATGTTGTGAAAATTGGGAGCAGTTTTGGGTGGGTGGGGAGGGGGCTAGGATAGGATTTGTCTGTACTTGCATCTTATTTCTATTAGTTTCATAAGTGTTTTTATTTGTAAAGAAAAAAATGTAAACAAACTGAAAGGGACAGGTTTTTGTCTTCCTACCTCACCCCAGTTTACATATATGATTCAGAGGATGGAAGTACAAAACTCTTAAATGGTTTACACATTAATTATATTGTAATTCAACTATAACCAGCATATATCCATTTTACTCTGAAGCACGGGGTAAAATAGGTATAGGTTTTTCTCTAATATCTCATTTGCATTTTGCAATTTGTTTGCGGCATTGTATAGTTGATCTTCACAGTGCCCCTTGTTGCTTACTTTAATCTTTGATTGCAGAATTTTATTTTATTTTTTAGACAATACTTTCCCTTTTAGAACAGATTCTGAAAGGTAAAAGTAATTTCTCAAAAAAATAAAAATTCTGCAATCAAAATCGAAAAAGTAAACAGGTGCCGTGAGGATCAAGCTGAGATATACAATGCGCGACCACCACCACCAAAAAAAAATTCAAAATGTCGAAATGCAAATAAGATTAGCAAAAAAAACCTTCCCATAAAAATATGAATAGCCTTAACTCGCAAGTATCTTCACATAACGGGGCAGGAAAAAAATACAGATTTTGTCAAAAGTTAAAAAGCACTAATTTTATTAAAATGCAAATATCGCCAGAGAACTTAAAAAAATTTCAGTAAAGAATCATGAAAAAAAACTTTGTCAAAGGATCTCGGGGGGGGGGGGGGAGACGACGACATAAAGTTTTTGCAGTAAAAACAGTCCTTTTATTCTAGTCAACACTAGGGATGCACCGAATATTCGGTATTCGGCCATGTTACCGAATATTCGGTTTTGCCGAATATTGAAATATTCGGCCAAACCAAATACTTAAGGAAAATTTTTTAAACATATTTTTAAAAACTTTATACAACTTCTACATTTAACAATCAACTTACAAAGATATTCAAAATAATTAGAAACAGAATCATATTTAAATAAAAGAGAATGTTATTACATTATTTATTTGCTGTTTGTTAAGTATTATGTAAGAAAATTAACCAATCACGAGGATTTTCATAGAAATTATGTACAAATGCAAGTTCCTAAATTTTGTCTAGCAAATAATCTGTTTCTTGCTAAGATTTTAAGAACAATTTTTAGAATCTCTGAAAATGATTGTCCACTCCAGACACCTATCTAGGATGTATTTAAAAACTTCCTTGCTTAAATTAAAGGGAGTAGAACAATTATTCTTGCTAAGTTGCCACCATATAAAATTTGAATTGATTTGTAATATTTGTTTACTTTTACTTCATTCTCTTCCTGACAAACAAATAATATATGATACTGTACAATTTTTCTTCCAATTTTTTCACTATTAAACATTGATTTTAAAATGTTTCTTTTAGAATTTAAGAAAATTTTATTTATCTGTATTAATTCTCAGTAGAAGCCACGAAATTTAAAATTTTACTAATTTAAAAAGTTTTATAACTATCCTCTTCTTAAATAACTCAAAGCAGATTTTTTTCAGTATAAAGTTTACTTGTAATTGTAACTCTTGTTTATTAAAATGTAAGTTTCTCTATTGAATAGTATGTAAAATTGTTTTAAAATTTAATATTTTAATGCCTTTAAACTTTGAAATATAAAAGTATTTGACAAGCCGAATATTCGGTATTTGGCTGAATAGTTACTATTCGGCAGGCCGAATATTCGGTATTCGGCCTAGCAGTTACTATTCGGCTGGCTGAATATTCGGTATTCGGTTCACCTCTAGGCCGAATATTCGGTATTCGGCCACAATCACTATTCGGTGCATCCCTAGTCAACACTGTCTTCGCTAAAATTTTTGGTATTTTTTCATGATGAAGCCACAATCACCCCCCCCCCCTCCCTCCCCAGCTTATCAATTTAGCGATAATTTCATATTCTAAAAAAATTAATAAATGAAAATGATTTGAGAAATATATCATACAACAGTAAAATTTTAAAACATTTTACTTTTTCATATCATCAGGGCAGAAACTAGTTTCTTTCAGTAAGTGGCAAAAACTAATACTAATCCTGCAGTGATTCATAATTCATATATGTAGGTATTTGATATGTAAACAATTAAGCTAAAAATTAAAATTGAAGATTATGAATGTTGTTCAAAGTAGCAAGTCAGATTTAGTGATGCTCTGAATAGTGATTTTGGCCGAATACTGAATATTGAGCTAGCCGAATAGTAACTGTTTGGCCGAATACTTTTTATTTCAAGGTTTAAGGTATTAAAATGTTATTTTTTAAAACAACTTTACATAATATTTAATAAAACAATTACATTTTGATAAATAAGCTCTTTATAAGTAAATTTCATATTGGAAAAAAAAACTTGCTTTGAGTTTATTTAAAGGATAATAAGACTTTTTATTAATAATGAAATTTTAAATTTAATGGTTTCCTCTATGAATTAACATTTTAAAATCAAACAGTAAAAGTGGAAAAATTGGAAGAAAAATCGGTTCAGGTCGATTTGAGGCTGAGTGTGAATTCCTGCAAGTTGGGTTCAGGTTAAACCCAAATTTTCAAAAGTTAGTTTGTGATATTTTTTTAAGTTTATCCCTGTTATAATAAACGTAGATATTTGTGTATATGTTGTTTTCTAAAGAGACTTCCGTTTTTTCTGCAACCCTTTGGCAAAGTTTGTTTTTTCTGCAACCAGACTTGTATAAAACCAAAAACTTTCTATGTGTATATTGGGTCAAAAACTATCTGCACATTAATTTAATGTTTAATAACGTAAAATGCTGTGTTATGTTATTTTAACAATATGAATTAAAAAGAGTATTTTTAAAATAATTACCATTTAAATTAAAAATAATTAGTATTAATCAAAGAATAATTATTTTGGTCAAAAAAAAAACCCCAGCTAAAAATGCATAAGAAGGGCAGAAATAATGTGACATTGCTACTGAAACAACTAAATCACCTTTTCTAGGAAGAGGTATCCATTCATAGGTATCATCATTAAAGAGACTGGTGAGTTTTTACCGCGCCCCTTTGACAAAAATCATGTTTTTTCCTTTTGTCTTTGACGAAATTCTCGTTTTTTCTGTGATCATTTGATAAAATTCTCTTTTTTTCTCGATTCTTTGATGAAATTCACATTTTTCTTCGATTCTTTCACGAAATCAGTTTTTTCCCAATCTTTTGACGAAATTTGCATTTTCCTACGATCTTTTGACAAATTTCGTATTTTTCATGCATTTTTAACAAAATTCTCGCTTTTTTCACAACACTTTTGAGGAAATTCTCGATTTTTTGAAGAAAGTAGTTTTTTACACGATTCTTTTACGAAATTTGCATTTTTTCAGAATCTTTTGGCAAAATTTAGAGCTTTTCTGCTATGCTTTTAAGAAATTTTTTTTTTCCTGAGCCCTTTTGCCGAAATTTGCATTTTTCTAAGATTCTTTGACGAAATTAGCTTTTTTTCGCGATCCTTTGACGAAATTAACGTTTTTTCTGCGATATTTTTACGAAATTTGCATTTTTCCTGCGATTTTTTGACGAAATACATGCTTTTTTCTCAGCCTTTAGCGATATTCATATTTTTCCCGTAATCCATTGATGAAATAAGTTTTTTCTGCGATTTTTTGACGAAATTTGCGGGATTTTTTTTTCACGATCCTTTGACAAATTCGGGCTTTTTCCGCTATGCTTTTAAGAATTTTTTTTTTTTTTTTTTTTTTTTAACGATTTTTTGACGAAATTATAATATAAAGAATATTTTTAATTTTTTGGTATTAAAAAAAAAAAAAAAAAAAAAAGTTACAAAAATAAGTTTTTTTCTACAAATTTTTCTGCAAGGTTCCGAATTTTTGGAAAATCTTCTGCGCGTGTGTCTATATTATACAACTGTGTCTGCAACCCTTTGGCAAAATTTGTGTTTTTTCTCTGCAACCCTTTGGCAAAATTTGTGTTTTTTTCTGCTATCCTTTGACAAAATTTTCTTCAACCCTTTGATAAAATTTGTTTTTTCTGCAACCCTTTGGCAAAATTAGTTTTTTTCTGCAACCCTTTGGCAAAATTAGTTTTTTTCTGCAACCCTGTTGCAAAATTCGTTTTTTTCTGCAACCCTTTGGCAAATTTTTTTTTTTTTTTTCTGCAACCCTTTGGCAAAATTTTTTTTTCTGCAACCCTTTGGCAAAATTTTTTTTTCTGCAACCCTTTGGCAAAATTTTTTTGTTTCTGCAACCCTTTGGCAAAATTTTTTTTTGTTTCTGCAACCCTTTGGCAAAATTTTTTTCTGTACCCCTTTGGCAAAATTTTTTTCTGTACCTCTTTGGCAAAATTTGTTTTTTTCTGCAACACTTTAGCGAATTTCCCTAAATCAATTCATGAATCAGTCGCGGAAAAAAATTGAGAATTTCTTCAAATGATCATGGAAAAATACCAGATATTTTGTCATATATCTCAGAAACAAATGGTAATTATCTTCAATTGGTTGTTGAATAAAATTGCTATTTTCGTAAAGAGTTCAGAAAGAAATTGCGAATTTCGTCAAAAGATTGCGCAAAAAATAATCGGGAATATCGATAAACTTATTTGGTGAAGAATATTACAAATTTCGTCAAAAGGTCGCGACGAATAGTGAATTTTGTTAATTAGTCACAAAAAGATATCGCGAATTTTACTGTTCGATTGCACAAAACTCAAGAGTTTTGCCGTCAAAAATCAACCCAACCCAATTTATTGCTTGGGTAAATTGCAGGGAAATGAATTTCCGTTTTTTGTATGTTTCAGGCACTTTCGTATGAACTCATCATTACGTCTGTTTTGAAATTTTAGGTTAAAATCATTTAAACGTTTTAAATCGATAACATTGTTTTTGCACATTTTCATTTTAGGAACAATGCTTTGATCCTATCACTCAAGCTGCTATGGTTGAATGGAGGTTATGGCAACAATGAGGTTAAATTTAACACCAGCCCAAAAGAAGTACCAACAAAGAGGACTATCAAAGAGACACGTGATAATCCTGAAGAGGGGTGTATTATCAGCAAGAAAGGTATAAATTTACATATTAATCTTAAATATATTTAAGTTTTGATTTTGTCATGGAATTTCATTTTTTTTTTTTGTGTGTGTGTGTTTAGTAATTAACACTGCATTGGGCCAGTGTGACTTTACAGATACATATGTGGAAAAAAAAAAATCTGTTTTCATATTAGTAAACTTCATACCTAGCATCTATCTTTCCTATCCCAATAGCAGAAAATTTACTTTTAATGTTTTTAAGCATTTTACTAATTTTTATTAATAATAATCTTAAGTTTTAGTAATAAATAATAAAGAACTAAACATAATATAAAGTTGGAAAAAAATCCAATGGAAAAAAAAATCTGCGACGCATGTCACCCGTCAGGAACTTTCTGCTACCAGGTTTCCTATGTGTTTGGAATGCAGTGCTATGCAGTTTTAGTTCATTTATTTAGTATCGTCTATCAGTCAGATACATTTGCCCAATAACATAAAACAGCATATAAAATTTGATTTTGTCATAACATTATGCAAGTTAGAAAAACAAGTCTGTATTTCTGAAATAGATATTCCTAACATGTATTTAATATGAAAAGCATTTTTATTAATAGTTTAAAAAAAAAAAAATTGCAATTGAATTTTCAAAATTCACTGTTTATAGAAAATTTTTTAACGTAAATTTCAATGAAAGTAAGCCTTTCAATATTATTTTTTCATTTTCTTACATAATTATAACTTTGTTATTAAATTATGATTAAAGGTACCATTAAAAACAGTGAAAGTTTGATTATCTTTGTGAAATCCAGAATTTTTATAAATCTAGTCTTAGTCCTGATACAGGATTTTCGAGGTTATACTGTATTAAATTAGACATGTATCTCTGACACATGACATGCATTTGACTGTTGGAAGAAAATTGCCGCCTGACTGCTTAGATTTTATGGGGTAAGGTTAAACATCATTGTTGTAATAAAACATTTCATATTTAGAATAAATTTAAATGTAGTTTCATCCCCCCCCCCCTTCCAATGTATACATTTTGAAAATGGCAACAAAGGGGAATTTTCAACAATATTTTGTAATGTTGCTTAAGACCTTTTAAATTTGTTTTTAAAATAGAAATTTATTTTAAGATTGTATCAGAAGTAGGGTGTCAACAATTTAAATCATGATTTTAATCAAGTGATTTTTTTTTAAAAAAATCATTGATTAAAATCAAAAATTTTTTACTGTTTAAAATGACATAAAAAAGTATTCAAATTATTGTGACTTATGAATACACAAAACAAAGCTTTAAATAATTGTTTCCAAGTATAATTCCTGAGTATTGTGAAAAATTTTAAGTACAGTAAGTTTGTAAAAACCATGTTTTTTTATCTAACAAACATAAAAAGCATTTAATTTAAAAATATTTAAATCTAATAACTTTCAATGTCATAATTTCCTTTTAATAATCAAGTTATTATTTTATATACAATAAACACAGCAATAGTGTCAATGATTTTAATCAATTGATTTAAATCAGATGATAAAATCACATATTTTCTGATTTTTTAAAATGTTGTGAAAAAGCATGATAATCAATAATGAAAACGATCACTAAATCACTTGTAAAAAATGTAATATTTGTTATTGTTAATTATAACAATATTAAACTGTGTAAAAAGATGTTATTATACATTTAAAAAAATCTAACTAAATGTTAAATAACTTTAATACATTATAATATTTAGTAGCTATTCAAATATTTTAATGTTGTGGGGAAAAATATCTGATTTAAATTTCAAAAATACAATTTTTGTACTCTATTTATAACTTATGCGTAAGTTTGCTGTATACATTGCTACAATTTTTGATCAATTTGATAGACATACGCTTTAAAACCTGTGTAAAATTACTGGCTGCTTTATGAATTTATCAAACTATTATTTATCACCCTTTTTCAACATTTTTTTCAAAAATGTAGATTGTGTTCTTAATTAAACAGTTAATTGTTTAATAATTACAAAATTTAATCTGTATCATCAATTTAAAATTAAATGCAATTTATCAATAACTTTAAAATATAAGCAGTATTTAATATTGGTTTACATAATTATTATAAAATATTAATGCACATAATGCTGTATGTTACTAAAGAAATTTTTTATTTGCAGTTTTTTGTAATTTCTATAATTACATAATTAAAATTTTATTAATTAAAGCAAAAAAACATAGATTATGTTAGTAATTGGAGGGTTATTCATTTTTGAAATGCTTAATTCTTGGTAGATGTTAATATTTTAACACGGGAAAAAAAATAAAAAAAATCAGATTTAAATATAAAAAAAAATCAGATTTTTTTTATTTTTTTAAAAAAAATCATGATTTTTTTACACCCTAATCAGAAGTAACATGATAAACAAGTGGGTAAGTGTGATTGCACAGATGGTTTCATTTTCCATTTTATTCACAATTAGCCGAATTTTCAGTGGTGTAACTTTATATAAAGCTAAAAGTTTTAGTGTAGGTTTTTTAAGAATATGCATGGGGAGGCGGTTTTGTGTGTGTGTAGGTTTTTATTTTTGGGGCCCATTTTGTGAAAAGTAAGTTATTTTTGTGATAAATAACATTTTGTAATGAAAGTTGAAATCATGTTACTCAAATTTAAATGAAGACTTTGACAAAACTTCTTTAAGTCCCCTTGGTAAAGTTTGTTTTCAGTGAGCTGGTTTTATTTACAATTTACACATTTTAAAACAGTTTGTGTGAAAAAGAATGTTACAAAGGGGCCTATTTTATTAGATTTTTGTGAAAGGGCCCTAAATTTTGCTTGGAACGACCCCTTATATATATATTCATATTTAGAATAAATTTAATTTTTTAAGTTTCATTACCCCCCCGCCCAATTATTGTTTAAAAAGATATGTTTGTGTACATTTTGAAAATGGTAACAAAGGTGAATGTTCAACAATATTTTAAGAAGTTGCTTAAGACTTTAAGACTTTATTTATATTTACTTTAATCTAAAAACTAATATTTTAAAAGATTCATAATCCTTTGCATTACAATTATTGCTATTTAACTTAATTTCAATATTTTCTTTTAACACAGGAGAATAGTGACCTCATGGAGGAATGCAATTCCGCTGCGAGGAGTGGAATTCAACAACCCTATCGAATCTCTCAAGGTTCTTCAGCAGAGAATAATACATATTTTCTTGTCTTGACAAGAAAATTTTAAATAAAAATATTTACATGTCCAGTTAAAGGTGTTGTCAAAACACTCCATCTGTTGTTAAAATTGCTATCAATGCTACATTTGTTTTTTCTTTTTGTTCAATAAAATTGTTAGTAAATAATGTTGTTTCTTTCCCCAACGATATTCTAAATTCCATATTTGGCTCCTGCTTTTGGCATAAAAAGCTACAATCTTATGCCATTTTAAAGTTTTACATTTCTTTAAAAGTTAGTAGATTTAAGAAACATTGGATAAAATCAATGGTCAATTGCAACAAAACAAGATTAAAAAAGAATAACTGCAAGATAGTACCTAATAGGTTGGTATTTATCCAATCAAGACATTGTTCCTTCTAACCCAGTAGCTAAATTTTAAAGTTATACTTGAACATAATTTCAAGTTTCAAAAAATGTTTTAAATGATATAAAGAATTAAGTTGATCCATTTCTAAAGTTATTTTGGTGCATAATTTATTTGTAAATATATGAACTGCTTTAAATTGACATTTAGCAAGTGCTAATTAATTAGCATAAAAAAGCTTAACAATTAATATTTCTTTAAAAGTTAGTCAATTTAAGAAGTAGTGTGAAATAAATCAAGGGATAATTACAACAAAGTATATAATGGGTTAGTGTTTATCTTTTTTGAAATATTTTGTTTTACTTATTACAGCCTAACAATAGCAGTGTGACAACACTTGTGATAATGTTAGTTCCACGGGGAAGTTATTTTCAAATATCTTGCTTGGATTTTAATATTTGTACAGGCTTCTTTTTGCATATGATAGCTGAAGACAATCTATATGCTGGCTAGTTTTTACTTTTTTAACTTAGGTTTTATATTTTATTTTAAATACTTTAATTTTCGGAACTGATTCTAAAATTGATATCTTAATACAGTAAATGCTCGATGGGACTCATATGTGTTCATAAAGTCAAAAGTTCGTAAATGGGAGTAACATTAGTTCAGCGAGATGCTGGGCGGGACGCTTTTTCAAGAAGGCTCACGTTTTCAGCACCAGCTTTGGCGAGTTGGCGAAAGCGAGAGCGTTCAGCCAGCTCTAACGCCAATCGTCGTCTTGTGTTTTGTTTTGAACCGAAATGGCGGAAGACGAACTAGCATATTTTAGAATAACAGTCCTACCTAAATTAAAGAAATATTTTCAGTTATGTGTTCTAGATGAAAAGAAATCTTCTTCGAAAGAAATTGTATTACGAATTCTTATACTCTGTTTTATCAAAGGCCTTTATTACTTTTGATGATATAGACTAAAATTTTGATTATTTGATCCCCTCAAAAATCTACATTTTCATTCAATTGAGCATTATTAATTCCATACCTCTTAAACAAAAACTCATTACCTTCATATATTTAGATATTTGATTACATATAAAGATGGATTTATGGGGATCATGAATTAATGCAGTTTCAGTGCATTTTGATGCATATAAACACAGATTTTAAAAAATACCTGTGGCAGAAAATTACTATATTTTCTGCGATGAACTTATATAATTAATTTAATACCAAATCATTCTGCAGAAACAACCCCCAAAGTCGAGTGAAAATAGGCCAAACCAAGAAAGGAAAAAAAAAAGCCTTTCACACCCCCAAACAGGATGTTTAGAAATTGCCTTTTTAATGTGAGATGAAATTCTTAAGGGCAGATGGGGTAGACGGAAGATTGAATGACTATCTTTTGTTGCTTCAAAGTAACAAATAAAATCATTAGAGAAATTTTTTAACTGTATATGATAGTGAGGGGCTATAGATTTAAATAGTTAAATTTATCAATTAACAAATAGAAAAAACAAACAAAAAATTAAAAAACTTGGAATATTTAACTTTTTTTTTTGGGGGGGGGGGGGGGCAGAATTTGAATAATTGGTCTTTTACTTATAGTTACTTACTTCAAAGTAATAAATAGGACAGAAAATTTAAAAAACTGTAAAGAATTAAAAAAAAAATGAAAGCGTGTGCACAAAAGGTTAATCCTTATTATTTTTTTTTAAATCTTTCATTCTATTTGTTTCCTTATCTTTTTTTATGGTAAATTACTTATTTGTTACTTAAAAATCAACAGATAGAGCAAAGCAGTAAACTTTATGCACTGTTATGGATAAGCGAAGGAATAGTTAACATTTCAGACACAATTTTAACTAATCTTTTCTGCAAGGCAACAATGATTTTTAAATGGGCAAAAAGTAGTGTGATGGGGGGGGGGGGAGGAGAAAATTCGAAATGGGAGGTTGCCTCAGACGATTGAGCATTATTTTATTGCCACTTCAACTTAATAAATAGAGCAATATGTGTGCAGAATGACGAAATATAAAGTGTGTGTGTGTGGGGGGGGATTTCATTCGAGAGAAAATTCGAAATGGGAGGTTGCCTCAGACGATTGAGCATTATTTTATTGCCACTTCAACTTAATAAATAGAGCAGTATGTGTGTGAATGACGAAATATAAAGTGTGTGTGTGTGTGGGGGGGGGGGGATTTCATTCGAGAGAAGAATTTACATGATTTATTCAAATATGACGAATTATTATTTTTAAATAATAAATAAAACAACTAAGGCGAAATAATATTTAAAAATATGGCAAAAATTTTTAAATAAAAAACTGAAGAATTTTAAAGATTTTTAATTTTGTGCACTAGGGACAGACCAATGTCTTTTTCATATAAACTCAAATAATGATAAAATTTTAACAATATTAAAATGTAATAGTAATTGATTTAATTGCATGCATCAACTTGCAATTATTTTAGCTCATAGATTTAATTGCAGGATACGGCTAAATAATTTATGCTTTATCGTTCAATCTAATTATAATCGAATTGATTTTAGTTTCAACTTCCTATTAACTTCTAATCGCAATTAAATTAAAAACAATTAATTTTTAATGAATTATTTCAGTGAAAATGTGTTTTATTAATGCAATCAACACGTCACACAATTATGCCGCTTAATAATAAAAAAAACTAAATTAATTCAGTAACAATACTAATAAAACTATGTTCAATTGTGTCATAAAAACATGATCAATACAATTATATTTATTAAAGAAAATTTTTACGTCTGTTTTTTTAAAATATGTTCTCTATTTCTTCGAACATATAGCGAATTAATGAAATAAATGAATATTATAGAACTGAAAAAAAATAACTTATGTTTGAATTACATATATTTGTGCAATTAAAAGTTATTTTAATCCGAAAAAGATTTTTGTTTTAAGCAAGGTTCTAATTGCAAACCACGGCGAAATAACATTTCGTCTGGCTTTTTACATTTGCGGAAAAAACAAATGAAAAAAAGCACATCTCTTCCTCTCAGCAAAGGAATGAGGTTGCTGTTCGCTGCGCGTACGACGTCACGAACAAAAAAGGGCCCGTAGCGTTGAATTCATCCCCGCGCCAACCCTTACTCTGGCGATAAAGTGCTCAAAACGTGAGCCTTCTTGAAAAAGCGGGCGGGACCAGTACACCAGTTCGTAAAATCGTCTACTGTATTAAAAAACTAACCAAAATTGCAAAATTAAAAATAAGCCTGCATAAAGATCCTATGGCGGCCCCCCCCTCCCAAAAAAAAAAAAAATTATATGTATATATATATATATATAAATCCAAACAATGTATTTGAAAATAACTTCTCCATAGGATTAACACCATCATTTCTGGGCGATTCCATGGAGAGTGTCACACACATAACGCAGGCTTTAATTTGCATTTATTCAATTATTTATTAAATTTTAATGTTAATTCTGATTTTAAGTGGTATGGAAAATAAGATACCATATTTTTAAATTTAAATGTGTGGCAATAAACCTCACAGAAGTATATTATTTAATTACATTACTCAAAATGTGCTTTTTTCCTACTTCGGAAAAAAGCACATTTTGCGTAATGAAATTTAATGATATATTTCTGGGAGTTTTATTTCCACACATTTAAACTAAAAAATATGGTTATAACTTATTTACCATACCACTTAAAATCAGAATTAGCATTAAAATTTGATAAATAAATGAAAATTAAAGCCCTCATTACATGTGACTCTCTGCACGGAACTGCCCTTCTATACTTTTTCAGCGACTAGTGTAAGATCTTAAGGCTGTTCTTAATGGCTCTGCTCAACAAGCACAAAACGTTTTGATACATTTACAAATTCATTTTTTAATGGAAAGATATAAAATTGGAAAGCCTGGTTATGAAAGCTATTTGGAATTGAATTTTCTATTTTTTTTAAATCAAAAAATTACCTATTGAGTTATAAACGATTTTGTTCACGTGACAAACACGTTTTCGCCCGCTCTTGAGTGTTTTTTCTCCTTTCATGCAGAAATTAAGTTTAAAACATCCACTTTGACACTATTTTCTGAAAGATGTATTGCGTTTGCAAAAAATGAAAAAAGCAGCTTGATTACATAGTTTCTGAACACCCAGCTAGTTTCATGCATTTTCGATCAAAAATAAATTAAAACTTGTCAGAAAGTTGCCCTTTTGGATTTGAGAAGTCAGCTTTTAAAAGTTGTCATTGGGATTTTTCCTTTCCTTAACTCGCTCAAGGTTTTTTTTTTGTAATTTTGAGCGAGTTCTTATGAATGAGTTTATTAAAAATCACATTTGCATTTTTGCATTTGGATTTTGCATTTTAAGAACGTCATTTAAGAGTTCATTGCATGAACTCTTAAATGAGTTGATTTAATCCATGTATGAATTGTTACAAATTGCCCAAGAACTACTGGATTAAATCTGAAATGACCTCATTTCACTCAAGTTTGAATTGATTATAAATCACAAGTGGTACTGGATTTAGGCTTAAATTATTTCATTTCACTCAAATATGAGTTGGCTACAGATCACACAAGTGTTACTGAATTTAGTCTCAAAGGGATTCCATTTCACTCAAGTACGACCAGATTTAGTCTTAAATGACTTAATTTCACTCAAGTGTGAGTTGGTTACAAATTACTCAAGTGCTACCTGATTTATTCTTAAATAATTTAATTTCACTCAAGTATGAGTTGATTACAAATCAGTCAAGTGCGACTGAATTTAGTCTTAAATGACTCAATTTCACTCAAGTATGAGTTGGTTACAAATCACTCAAGTGCTACTGGATTTTACCTTCATTGAGTTGATTTCACTCAAGTATGAGTAAAATAGAGATCACTCAATCATGAGTTGCTTAAAAACAACTCATTCACTCGAGTTGTTTCAACTCTTTATGAGAAGCTGACTTTCAAGTCATGAGATGAGTGGATTTCGGCTCAACTTGAGTTATTTTGGCTCTTTCGTTTTAAGAGTGTATGTTTAACGGTACATTACACGTATAGGGGAGCTTAAAATTATTCCGTTATATTATAGCCCATAAAAAAAATCGTTTGCGGCGTATTTTAGCAATATTACGCTGTCACAAAGGTTATAAAATTTATATGAATTTGTGAGGTGTCCTAAACCTACTTTCTGTTGAATATGAGCATTTAGCAACCATTCACAGGGTCCAACAAAAAGAGTTCTGTTATATAATGATCTGTGGGGAAAAACTGTTCATAGCGTATTTCAGTTATGTTGCATTATTTCAAACACGACGAAATAGATATATATTACTGAGTTTATTACACGATGCATGGATAAGAAGATGATTTGCAGTGCATTTATCGTTCATTTATAGGGACACATAAAATATATTTGGATACAATACTGTATCCGACGCGTTGTCTATTAAAGATGACTGCTGAACGTGCGTTTTCAGAGAATGCGTTTTTTAAGTTTAACTAAATTTTTGCATACTGCACTGTGTACATAAATTTTATAGACCATATACAGCACTACACAAAAGAATACGTAACCAGTACTGAGAAAGCGCACAAATTGCTTAAAGATTTTTTTAATTTAAATTATTCATTTTCAAGCTCAACTACATTTAGTATACTAAGAGACGTATGCGGCATATAAATAAAATCATATACAGGGCTATGCAAAGAACTGGATAAATAACAGCTTATGGAAAGTAATTACTGGAAGTGGGATTTCAGTAATTTTAGTCATTTTTTGGCTGAATTAAATTTCAGCTTAATATGTGACGTGTAAAAAAACTGTATACAATATACAGGGCTGTACAAAAGAATTCAAGTATATTTCGTCTATTGTAGAAATTGCTGAGGGTGAATTTTTAATTGTTTTATGCATGTCCTTACAAAACTAAATTTTAACATAGCATGTAGAATCTGTACAAATATATGCATCATATATAGAGATGCACAAAAGAATTGGAGTACCTTCCCGGCTATGGACGCAATTGTTGAAATCTGGTTTTCAAATGTGTCATACGTTTTCTTAATATGTTTAGTTTAGTATCTTCTTTACCTTATTAAACGGCGAAGTTTTATTAAGGGTGCTGGTCACTCAGCTTCGGAATTCTCCTCCGTAATGTTAAGTCTATGGACTTTTGGTGCATTCGTCTATTTAAAATATCTTCTCGGGAAATTCATATTTTTAACACCTTTTTTCTGTGTCCTCTTCTTAAAGGATGTCTCTTTTTTTCTTAGTTCTCAAAATACTTCTAAAATGTATGCTGAATTTAATATTTTATGCGTTAAAAGCGGGCTAACTGTGTGCAAGATTTTAACACTTCCTATAAAATAATTAAGTCGATACTTTAGAAATATTTTGAGAACTAAGAAAAAAAGACACAACTTTTAGGAAGTGTATACAAAAAATAGAAGTTAAAAATATTAATTTCCCGAGGCGATATTTTAAATATACGAATGTATCCAACGCCCATGGACTTTACATTAGTGAGGGGAAATCGGAAGCTGAGTGACCAACCCCTTTAAAGTACTCTGGAAGTTTTGGAAAGTGTTTCATAATCTATGCTTCACGCATAATTTTTCTTTCTTGTTTAATTTGCTTTTGTTCGGAGACACGTGAAATTGGCAGGTGTTGTTATTAAGAAACAATTCGATCGAAAGTACCTCGAAAAGGATACATTCGATCGAAAGGATACATTTTCACTTTTTTGTAAGGCCAAAAGATCTTCCAGAAAATATTGTCAAAGTGAAAGTTCAGCAGCTCGAGAAAGGAGAAAAGCCGCTCGTCACTTAGCCATAATTTCTTATAACTCGATAAGTAATTTATCAAAAAAATGGAAAGCTCATTTCGATTCCAAACCACTACAATAGTCAGCCCTGCCAGTTTTATGGCTGTACGTTTAAAAATGAATTTGAAATTGTGTCAGAAAGTTTCGCGTTGTAGAGAACGGGTATTTCAGAACCGCCTTAAATGCACCATATAAATCGAGCAAAAAGAACAAAAAAAATCGAATGAATTAACCAAATTGTAGGATTTGTCGAGGTTTTAGCACTAATAGCATAATTATACAGGGTGATTCATAAATATCGAAACAATAGGCTGTCTCCTTAAATATTGCCCCTATGCACATACTTCCAATTGCAAAGTTTCATAAAAAAAGGTGCAAAATTTGATGGGATACGTTTCAACTCTATGGAGGGTCTATATGAGAAAATACAAAAATTAAATTTTTATACGGCCCCCGTAGAGTGAAATTCCCAATTAGGAAAATTTTCCTTATCCATTCCTGAATTAAACACAAAAAAATTCATCTCGATATCTTCAAAATTTGCAGAGATATCAAAATCCAAAATTCGTGACTTACACCATTTATCCATGCCTCTGAGCGACGAGTTTTTGACTCATTTTGAGTGCAAGATAGGGATCATCCACAAATTGTACATTATTAAAAGTCGATATAAGACAGTGCCTCTCCTTTGGACATAAAGTAGGCAGCGTATAGATTTTACGTTAAACCTGTTTTCAAAGTATGCTGGTGGTCTGCACGGGTCGAAATATCTACGTCCGGTCCCGATCTGACCCATAGGAAAAAAAAGTTCGGCCCTGCCTGGCCTGGAAAAAAGTTCAAATCGAAGCCTGTCCCGGCCCGACTGAATTTCTACATAGTTTTTTTTTACATCGATATGGTTAAAAGTTGTTTTGTATGGAGGAGTTCTGACCAAAAATACTTATTATATCTTTTCTTTTTTCATGTTTATAATTATTATTTTTAAAGAAGCGCCAAAAGCTGTGATTATTTGTTTTACTAATGAATCTCTATTTATATGTAAATTATTCACTTCTCCTTTAATATCTTTAATCCATATTCCATGTGTTGGAGACAATGAAAAATGCTATAAATGCTATAAAAATGCTAATCTTTTAAGATGGAATCACATAGGAAAGAAAAAAAAGCGTTATAGACAAGTTCCCTTGTAAATGTAGTCTATTTTTTCTCAGGTATTATTATATTCATTTTCCGTGGATCAACAGATTTTTCCGTTTAAGAAAGGATTCCGTCATAGGCAGATTTGTTTCACTAATTTCGCTGTATTTTAATTTTTTTGCCTTAAAATCTACTATCCTTTAAAAATATGAATTTTAAAGTTTTATTGTAAAATAATGGCCATTTAAAAATATATGGATTTGTTGTAATAGTTTTTGGGCTGAGCCAAATTTTAGTTATTTTTGCACGGATTAGGTCAGTCAGAGGTAATAATTTTAATACGGGTTCTCTCGAGACCAAGACTGAAAATTTCGCCCAGGGGAGACCTAGTAATAAGGAAGCCAGTCCCGGTTCGGTAGAACCAGTGGCCGAGAGGTTCTGCTCTCAAAGCTGGTAGACGGCAGGTGCTGGGTTTGAACCCAATCGCGCCCTTCGGCCCCATCCTTACGAGTTTTCAGTGGTTTTCTTCTAACCTTGGATATCCTTGGATAAATACGGGTTATTTTCCCTTAGAAAGACCTCCAAGTAAGGCACCCCCCTTCGGGCCCATATCCCTTGTGTAGAAAATTGCCATCACAAATCACACCAACACCCGGTTCGGTATGAAAAAATACGTTAGACCCGGCCTGGCCGAGTCTTCAGAAAAATCGCCATCACGTGTCTGGCCCGGCCCGGCCCGGCCCCACAATACAGACTTTTTTAACGGCCTCGCCGGGACGATAAAAAGCCTGGATTTGTGAGGGCTAAAATATGAAAAAATCCGAATCGGCATGTTAGAAAAAGCATTGTTTCAAATTACACATTTAACATTTATTTATGGACATTTAAATAGTGCAAAAAGGAGGTGGAAACGGCAAAAGTTAAACTGAATCGGAAGTTTAAACTGCAGAAAGAAGTTGCTTTTCACGTGCAATTTTTAAAAAAGCATTTAGACATTTTATCAGGAGCCAAACAATGTTTAAAACTTTAAATGCGTTTTTCTGCATGATGTATTTTTTTTTCTTTTTACCATTTCTCGTCTTTAAATTATTATAATCCTAGAATCGTAAATAAAAAAGGCGCAAACTTGAAATATGTCTTTTTTGATTATTTTACGTTAATTTTGTTTCCGCAAATTTGAAAAAAAAAATTACTTTTGAAAATATGGTTTAAAAAAAAAAAAATAAGGTTTTAAATTTTTAAGGTTTTAATTTTTTAAATAAGTATTTTTAATATTTTTAAAATTAATATTTAAAAAAATCCTGAAACAAAACTAAAATTGTACTTTCCTCTATAATTAAATGAAAAAAAAATTGAAATCCGATGAATAATGTTTCGAGTTATAGAGATTTTAAATTAAATCCGCTTTAAAGAATACTAATCATTTAAATTTTTTAAAAACTTTATGAGAAATATTAGGATGTGATTCTGTTTGCAAATTATATGGTTAAACATCACAAAAAAAAAAGAAAAAAAAATCAAAATTCTAACTCAAGAAATATATTTTGTACATGTTTCCTAGAACTCTTAAAGTAACATTGCTTCTTGGATTGCACGCATTTCAATTTGTGTCTAATCCCTTAAAACCTGATGGATTATTTAAACGGGCATAACTCTGCGAGTTTTTCAGATATGAAGATGCAATTTTTTGTGTTTAATTCAGGAATGGATAAGGAAAGTCTCCCTGATTGGAATTTTTAAACTACGGGGGCCGTATAAAAATTTAATTTTCGTATTTTTTCAAATAGACCCCCCATGGAGTTGCAACTTATGTCATTAAATTTTGCACCTTTTTTTTATGAAACTTTGCAATTGAAAGTATAGCTCTAGGGGCAATATTTAAGGAAATAGCCTATTGTTTCGATATTTATGAATCACTCTGTATATATTTAAAAAAAAAAAAAACACGAACACAGAACAATGGGATTTAATGATTGCAACTCTGAATTATTTAAAGGGAAACGGATAGGATAAAAAGGCTTTTTTGTATATTTTTAATTATCAGATTTTTACGGCATCGCATGAGAATATACTACGGACGTGTAAATTTCCTTTAAGCAAAACGTTCGAAAGTTATATTTTACACATTTGGGTGTATTCCGATCCAAACTGCTATTTTTCTGATTCATTTTAAAATTCATTTTTGCTCTCAAACGCACCAAACTTGGAAATTCTCTTATTTAGAAACTATATAATGTGTGGTGCTTCTTAATTTTTTGATAAATGCAGAAAATACTGTAAAAAACGCTGTCAAAGTTGGCATTTTGAACCGAATTTTCCGAAGCGGGCGATCTGGGAATGAAAAATCCCTGCCGGCCCGGCCTACAGGCAGAGGTAGATTTCGAAGTTAAGTACACTAATTTCACCAACAAAAACTAAATCATTATTAGATATAAATCCACTTTAACAGTTTTATCCGTCTGCTTTTGACGAGTTTTTATTTCCTTTTTAAAAAATAGATGGTTTTATCAGAATCATGTTAAGGCGATATTAAAAAAATATTTTTCCATACTGAACAACACGAAATTTTCTGGCACATTTTCAGATTAATTTTTAATTAAAAAAAAATATGTATGAAACATGCTGACGTGATTTTTGAAAAGATTTATAAGCGACCTGTGTTTTTATTTTTCTTTCAATTAATTAAAACTTGATTAATAAACAATTATTTTCTCAGTAGTGCAATATTTTTCGTTTCTAACACAATCGGTTCGGGAAATTCTGTTCAAAATGCCCACTTTGACATCATTTTTTGAAATATATTCTACCTCTATCAAAAAATCGATCATTACTGTACATTATATAGTTTCTGAATAAGAGAATCTAGCAATTGGATGCGTTTGAGAGCAAAAATGGATTTCAAAATGAGTAAGAAAATAGACAGTTTGGATTTGAATACACCCTTACTTAGATGATTTCTTTATTCAACCGCTATGTATTTTTAATTTGTTTTTTCTGTAAGAATTGGTCCTATCCAAAACTTGTCTATCTAGATGTTGTAGACAATATTAAGAAGATATATGATAAATTTATGTTGATTTTATATCTTTTGAATTGACGGAGTTATAAATTTTTTACTTCTTCAATCCCTCTTTTTGTTTTCGTTTTTAATTGTTTTGCGGTACGAATTGGTCTTATCAAAAACTTGTGAATATAAAAGTTGTAGATAATATTAAGGAGATTTATAATAAAATTAATTGGAATTGATATCTTGAGAATTGACGAAGTAAGGCATTTTTTTCTCCCAAAAACCCTATTTTTTGCGCCCCTTGAGCCTATTTTAAATTTTATCAAAAATCTGTGATGCATGAATTTTTGGCGCTATTTTTAGAAGTAATAAAAACTTTAAACTGGTTTGATATGTACAAAAATTAAGAAGTTATGAGGTTTTTTTCGATTTTCACAAAACCCCTCCCTATTTCCATCCCCTTGGTCCGATTTTGCCCATTAACGAACTTGACCGAGATTTTATGTATCAGTTTGGAAGAGATTTGTGCAGAATTGCGGAAGTTATCGTGTCCAGAAGAAAGTGATAACACAATTGCTTCGGGAAATTCCGTTCAAAATGCCCACTTTGACATAATTTTTTGAAATATATTCTGCCTCTATCAAAAAATCTATCATTGCGGTACATTATATAGTTTCTGAATAAACGAATCTACCAATTAAATGCGTTTCAGAGCAAAAATGAATTTAAAAATGAGTCAGAAAATAAGCAGTTTGGATTTGAGTGCATCCTTAATGCAATGATTTTTCCAACACAATCCGCTTCGGGAAATTCGGTTCAAAATGCCCACTTTAACAGCATTTTTAAAAATATATTCTGCTTCTATCAAAACATCGACCCTTACGGTACATTATATAGTTTCTGAGTAAGAAAACGTACCAATTGGAAGCCTTTGAGAGCAAAAATGAATTGTAAAATGAGTCAGAAAATACGCAGTTTGGATTTGAATACACCCTTACTTAGATGATTTTTTTCTTCAACCGCTATGTATTTTTAATTTGTTTTTTCTGTAAGAATTGGTCCTATCCAAAACTTGTCTATATAGATGTTGTAGAGAATATTAAGAAGATATATGATAAATTCATGGGGATTTTATATCTTTTGAATTGACGGAGTTATGGATTTTTTACTTCTTCAAACCCCCTTTTTGTTTTCGTTTTTAATTTTTTTTTGCGGTACGAATTGGTCCTATCAAAAACATGTGAATATAAAAGTTGTAGATAATATTATGGAAATTTATAATAAAATTAATTGGAATTGATATCTTGAGAATTGACGAAGTTATGAATTTTTTTCTCCCAAAAACCCTATTTTTGCGCCCCTTGAGCCCATTTTTAACTTTATCAAAAATCTCTGATACATAAAATTTTGGCCCTATTTTTAGAAGTAATAAAAACTTTAAACTGATTTGATATGTACAAAAATTAAGAAGTTATGGGGGATTTTCTGTTTTCACAAAACCCCTCCCTATTTCCATCCCCTTGGTCCGATTTTGCCCATTAACGAACTTGACCGAGATTTTATGCCCTTTGATTTTATGTATCAGTTTGGAAGAGATTGGTGCAGAATTACGAAAGTTATCGTGTCCAGAAGAAAGTTATATAGATAGATAGATAGATAGATAGATAGATAAAGTTTTTTACTGAGGGTGGTTTTGGGCAAGGTTATTAGACATATAAGGTTGGCTCGTCACTATGGACTCCGTCCCGCCCACTCTCGTTGCTAGGCAGAATCATACGTCACAAGAATCCAAGAATCCTTATTTTCCAGTCGGCCGTAACCCGTGTTTGCTATGTTTATGTTTGTTCGTCTAAAATATTTTTCTTTTTAGATTTAAAGACAAATACATAAAAACTTGAATTTGAAGCTCTCTTTTAATATTTTATTTCATAAAGAGACATTCAATGAAAAGAAAGATATTTTAAAGAAAACTGTTGAATATATATAATCAAACACATCCAATTTAAATATCGACAGTATGTTAATAACTTCTTTTTCTAAATTACGAATCTTTATCCGCGTAAAATATTTAAATGCTAAGTCAGAAGAGATGAAATCATTAAAAAGAAAATTAAAATTTAGCACTAGCGATTGTGTAGGGAAAAAAATGAGAAAAACTATTGTATAGTTGTTTTATTTTTCATTAGTATTTTCTTTATTATATAAAATCAAATGCTTTAAATTGTAAATAATATGTGAACAGTTGAACTGTTGTAAATATTATTATTTTTTAATTATTGATACATTAAATATAAAAAATTGATGGTGTTAATTATTGTGAGGGCTAATTTCTCCACTACTCCCTACCCCCTTCCCCTTCCTTTGTATCAGCCTCTGGAAATAACCAGTACTTGGTTAAAAAAACCTGTAGGAAGATACTATGTGTTTTATATACAGTACAAAGTCTCAAATCCGGACGTCCGAAATCCGGAATTCTCCAAAATTCGGACATTTTCGTAATTGGCGTTTTTATTTTAGCGAAAAGTAAAATAAACCGCTAATAATCGCATAAAACAATATTATATTAAGCTAAGAGTTTGAAACCGAATCCCTTTTACGAATGCCAAAAAAATCTCTAAATATCACACGGAAAAAAAATCTTTAAAAATTAAAAATCACTGCAAGAATTCTGAATAAACTTTATTAAAAAGAGGCCATTTATAATACTGAACTAAAAGATTAAAACCGGATTCCTTTTACTAATGCGGAAAAATCGCCGCGAAACGTAAAGGCAGAAAAAATAGCAAACTTTAAGCGTCTGAAGTTTGCAGAGAACATAATTTACTATAGTGAACAATACCATTGTAACTGGAATTCCTTCATGAATGCCAAAATAATTGCCTCGAAACGCAAAAATTCGCATTGCAAATCGCCCAAATTTCAAAAATTGTGTAGAATAAAATGTACTATATTGAATTAAAAGATTGAAAATGAATTCCTTTTACGAATGTCAAAAAATTGCCTCTAAAAATATAAAATTCACATAAAAAATTCGCGAAAATTTCAAGAAACGCTGTACGAATTCCAAATAAACATTATTAAAAAGAGGACAACATTTACCATATTAAGCTAAAAGACTAAAACCAGACACCTTTTAATGATTTGGGAAAAGTGCCACACGCGCGAAAAAAGAAGGAATTTTTTTTTTTTTTTAATTTAAAAATCGCAAACAACAAAATTTATTCTAGATAAATTTATTGTCTAAGACATTGTAACCAGAATGCTTTTGTGAATCGCAAAATAACGCATTCAAAATCCCTAAAAAGTCATTAATCACGGGGCTAAAACTTTGAAATCGAATTACTTTTACGAATGTCAGAAAATCGCTGTATAACGAAAACAAAAACTCTTAAAATCGCTTAAAAAATGCGATACATTGAAAAGTCGATGTAGGATTTTCAAATAAACTTCACTGAAAAGAGGTCAAAGTTTATTATACTGAATTAGAATATTGTAATCAGAATCCTGTTAGTAAAGTAAAATTTTTTTCGCAAAATTCATAAAAACCACGTAAGAAATTAAATTAAAAAAATTGTTGTAATTGAGATAGTTTTTACTTTTTGAAAAACACATATTCCCCAATTAAAATATCTCTTTAGTATTATTTTAATTTATTTTCTTTTAATTATTAATTAATTGTTTTCTTTTTAGTATTAAAATGCTTTCCAATGCGTAAATAATTCACCGGTGAAAGTGGATAAAGTTTTCATTTTTTTTTTTTTAATTATGCAAATGAACAAAAATTCGGAAAAGTCCAATCGACGAGTTCTGGACGATTCCGAATTTTTGACTTTGTACTTTACTAATACAGTCGAACCTCGTTAACATGAACCTCAAGGGGAATCAAAATTTTGTTCATGTTAACAGTAATTCATGTTATCAGTATCAAATCTTTGTATTCGTTTTTATAAGGGACTGTGAAAACAATTCATGTTAAAAGTAATTCACGTTAAGCGTGTTCATGTTAACGAGGTTTGACTGTATATGCTTTAAAAGAATCATAATTGCATATGTTTAAGTCTTTTTTACTGTTTTTTACAACTTACAAATATTTTAAAACTTATTAGTCTTTATAAACGTAATTCCGAGAAGTTATTTTGTTTTTCTAATTTGTAGAAATTCCATATTAAAACGTACATTTTAATTAAATGAATTCAAGTTGCAACCCACTATTTTACTAATATAATAAATATATATATATATAAACATAAGAAATTGTCAACTAGTAAGTGAAAAATATATATCATAATAACAAAATAAGAGAGAAAGAGTGAGAGAGAATATAGAGCAGCTGTAACTGTTTTTTTTCTTTTTTTTTTCAAAAATGTTTAATTTTTCCCCCCCGTGTCACTGTAAAGATTTTAAAACTTATTAATTTTCTTCTATGTAGTTTTAAAACTAAGGTCTCTTATTTCTTTACACGTAAAAAAAAGTATTAAAATTTTTCCCCCTTAAAATTGCATAACAATTCAACTGTATATAACGCTATTAGCACAGAAGGGATTCCGACTGTGGATTCTTGTGACGTAGCAGAGAAAGACCCCTCCGATTGGGTGAAAAGTTACGAGCCAACCTTTATAGTCTAATAACCTTGGGTTTTGGGTTCTAGGAGTCATGATCGGTGTAGATCTGCAAAAAGTTTTCAGAAATTCCAACATAGGAACGATCCCAATAGGTAGTATTTCATACGAAATCTACCTAAAAAAATGGTCATACTGAGAAAATAATTGTTTAAAAATCAAATTCTAATTAATTGAGCTGAAAATAAAATCACACGGCATGTTAAACATGTCTTCAGAAATCACCCCAGCAAGTTTCATGTTTTTACTTTTAAAAATGAGTCTGAAAATGTCTCAGAAAGTTTCGAGCTGTTGAGGGTGGAAAAATATTTTTTCGAATACACCCTTAACACAATAAAATCTTTATGCCGTCTCCCCTTAACGCGTTGAATGCTGTGATGCAGTGGGCCAGAGCTTTTTGGTTCACTAAGCTCTTGTGAGATGATCGTTGAAAAATAATACATGTTTCTTACCAAAGTTCTTTATTAGAACAACTAAAATAGATTTGAAAAATGTAATAACAAACTTTACCATTCATAGGTAGACACTCTCACTTTTTATTAACAGTTCTATACTTCTCATAGCCAACCTGAGTAAAAACGATTTTTACTCGCATCTCTTCCGTTGTTAAAAAAACACCTCACTTCATCAGTGTCACCCAGTCTCTATCAGCCTCCACACTAGCTTCTGCATGAGTCTCTTTTTACTTTCACTTTAGGGACGAATTCCCACACATTGTCCAGCCACCCCTATTTCTTGGAAAAGTTGAAACACCCTGTTGAGCAGATCCCAAGGGCAGAAGTATGCCAGGAATTTCCCCTGCATGCCTTTACACAAAAGACCATTGTCCTCCTCGGAAATGCCTGTTGCTTTCCCCGTCGAAAATGTGTGGCGAAGGTACGGTATCACAATGCCAAGTCTATTGTGTCTGTCTTTCCGTTTAGGCCACGAAATAAGACTCCCGGTACAGAATATATCAGTGTCAGTCACTGATGACAGACGCGGCCTAAACGGAAAGTTCAGTGTCAGTCACCGGTGACTAACGTGGCATTCAACGTGTTAATACAGTATACATTTTCTACATTGCTACAAGCTAGATAAATTCAATTAAGTAAGAAATGTCCACGTGAACAAATATTTTTATTATAAATAAATATTTTTAAAATATTTCTTACATTCTATTATTATTATTATTATTATTATTATTTTATAGAAATTTTAAGCAAAAATTATTCTTCTGCGTAAAAAGGTAAAAAAAAAAAAAAAAAATACAATAACCAATAAGATGGTAAACTTGGATTTTAAACAGAAGAAAAAAAACGAAGAAAGAAAATCTCTAAAATATTCTAAAGTTCACCTCGCGAACACTTATCTCAAAGCCGTATAATGGACAGGAACCCTTTAGGAACGTAAAAATGAATCAACAATTTACATTTTGAAAACACCGATACCTTTTTGATGTTTTGTAACTCTTTTGTTAATATTATGATAATATTATGGTGATATAGTGGTAGATCTGTTTTTGCTTTTCTTACATCTTTTTTTTTTTTTCCAAAAAATATTATTCTTTTCTTGATTTTTAACAAAACAAATTAAGAAAAGAAAAATTACCTTATACTAATACAGGAGGAATACTTCTCTGCTCTCTCTCTCTCTGCATAAAGATGCAACTTCACAACTTCATTTTTGATTTTGATTTTTCCCATTTGTAATTGATAAATTAGTGTTGTTTAATAATAGTTATATAAGTAAAATAATATATATATATATATATATATATATATATATATAATAAAGATGAAATCACAAATATATGAACAAATTGGTAAAATTGTAAAGATGAACAAGATGTGTACATAGGAAACCAGTATGTAAAATAAGAAACTATGAATAACCCACAGAATCATCGGTAAACGGAAAAAAGGTGACAGGAAAAAACGGGACCGGAAAAAACGTGACAGAAAAAAGAAGAGCGGAAAAAACGGGACAAGGAAAAAACGGGACCGGAAAAAACGGGACACGGAAAAAACGGGACAAGGAAGGGTTAAATATTGAACTTATCGATAAATAAATGTTAAAAACTAATCTAATGTTTTTCCACTGTCAGTTTCTTACAGCGTAGGGGGGGGGGGGGGGGGGGCACAGTTAATGGGTGAGTTAAACAATTCTAAGATTTGGTCCAAGAAAACAAAATTTTAACATTTCATTGAGAGAAGTTTAACATGACTTCTACAAGGGACAAGTTGGTGCTTTCTAACGGGGGGGGGGGGGGGATTAAGGAAATACAATTTATAGATTCTTTCAACTTCACATTCGCGAACGTCAATACAAATATTTTTTGTCGATTTCTACGAATGCTAATATTGAAAAAATTTGAAAATTCGCTTACGCTAATTCTAATTAACATCACTACTTGATACTTGATATTTGATGTTCGCGAACGGTAATACCAGTATTTTCCGTTGATGTTTGAGTTAATGGGTGGGTTAGACAATTCTAAGATTTGGTCCAAGAAAACACAATTTTAACATTTCATTAAGAGAAGTTTAACATGACTTCTACAAGGGACAAACTGGTGCTTTCTAACGGGGGGGGGGGGGAGGGGGGATTAAGGAAATACAATTTATAGATTCTTTCAACTGCAGATTCGCGAACTCGAATCCAAATATTTTTCGTCGATGTCTACGAATGCTAATATTGAAAAAAATTGAAAATTCGCTGACGATAATTCGAATTAACATCACTACTTGATATTTGATATTCGCGAACGGTAATACCAATATTTTCCGTTGATGTTTAAGAATGCTATTATAAAAAAAATTCCTGAATATTCGCATAAGAAAATTCACATTTACACTACTACTTAATTTGGACA
The DNA here is from genome assembly GCA_963932465.1 of Maratus speciosus. NCBI lineage: Eukaryota > Metazoa > Arthropoda > Arachnida > Araneae > Salticidae > Maratus > Maratus speciosus. Next base: position 604,491 of record CAWVRF010001568.1, on the reverse strand, counting down.
TTATGTGAATAAGAATGCTTTCCGTTGATAATTAGAATGCAAATATTGAAAAATGTTGTGAATGTTCGCATACGAGAATGCTCGTTTACATAACAACTTGTTTTTCGACTTACGCATTTATAATATCATATAAAATTTATTTTATTTTTTTTTTAATTTTAAAGAAATTAGTTATAATAGATTCGATTGGAAAGTTTTATTTTTATTTTATTTAACGCTATTTGAATTTTTTGTTTATTAACATAAAATTATATTAATAATAATAATAATAATATTTTTTAGACTTTCTGAATCACTTATCAATTTATAATTTTTTATGTCCCGATCAGTGGCATTAGTATTTTCAGATAATAGCAGAACAAATAAAGAAAAAATAATAATAAATAAATATCTTTGTTAAGATATACCTAAAATTAGAAATTAGCATAGTTTGTTACTTTTTTTTTTGTTGTTGTTATATTAAGCAATTGATTGAAGTCAAATTTTTTGCAATTTTTCGTTTCATCATGGAATTTCCAGATATATTATTCTAAACATTTAAACTAAACAAAATAAATTAAAATAAACATTTCTATAAGATACTGGAATCACGGGAAAAAAAGCGCACGTAGGAAAAAACAAATCGGATAAAAGATCACGGGAAAGTATTCTATTTATTAAGTTGTATACATAACATAAAATATAATATGATGTTTGTTTTTTAAGGAATTTAATATATATTTTAAAAACACAGTAAACCTTATATATTTTTTAACGACATGAAGGCCATATTTAAATAAACAATTAAAACTAAAGTGCAGTTTTTCCACTGTCAGCTTTTTACAGCGTAGGAGGTGGGGGGGAGGTACTGAGTTAATGGGTGAGTTAGACAATTCTAAGATTTGGTCCAAGAAAACACAATTTTGACATTTCATTAAGAAGTTTAGTACGACTTCTACAACGGACAAGTTAGTGCTTTCTACGGAGGGGGGGGGGGGGGTATTAAGGAAATACAATTTATTGATTCTTTCAATTCGCTATTGATAGCTTATATATAAGCAAAGATGTTTTATATATTTATAAAACTTTAATCAGTAATGATTTTTGGGTACAGTGGAGGACGGAGGGGGAGGGAAAAATTACGTACACAGCTTATAAAGGGAATAAAATAAAGACGAAGAGAGGAGGCATTTTCTTTAGAGGAATTTTTTCATTATACTGCTTTTTAGCTCGCAGGCTATCAAAGCCCAAGGGCTAATGAGCACGCAGGTTCTGTATGTATGCACTTACGTCTTATGTACGTAACGCGATAACTCTTGACAGAAACATCCGATTTGCTTCATTTTTTTTCCAGGTTCATTCTGATAAGGCAATTCCCTAATTAGTTTTGGGGGGTTATTGGTTAACAGTAAAGGGGGGCTACTCCCCCCACCTTAATTTAGATAAATGGGTTTTTCATGCAGAATTATTCGATTTGCTCCAAATTTGGTGTACCGATTTATTATATTAAGGAGCTTCCATGATTAGTTTTGGAGGATCATTAGTTAAATATAAAGGGGGGAAAGGGGGCTGGACCCCCCTTACTTTAGATAAATGGGTGTTTCATGCAGAGTTATTCGATTTGCACCAAATTTAGTACACCGGTTTGTTATGCTAAGGAGCTGCCTTGATTAAATTTGGAGGTTTATTGGTTAAGTATGAAGAGGGGGGGCGGGGCTTGTCCCCCCTTAATTTAAATAAATGGGTTTTTCATGCAGAATTTTTCGATTTGCTTCAAATTTGATATATCGGTTTATTCCGATATGGCGCTTCCTTCATTAGGTTTGGAGATTCGTTGGTTAAATTTATAAAAGGGGGGGAAAGGGGGGCAAGTCCCCTCTTCTTAATTTAGATAAATGGATTTTCATGCAGAATTATCCAATTTATTTTATTTTTTTCTATGTTCATTCTGATAAAGCGCTTTCCTGATTAGATTTGGAGGTTCATTAGTTAAGTATAAAGCTTAATTTACCGATATGGTTTTTTCATGCAGTATTATCTGATTTGCTTCAAATTTGGTATACCGGTTTACTATGTTAAGGAGCTTCCCTGATTAGATTTGGGGGTTCATTGGTTAAGTATAAGGGGGGAGGCGGAGGCTAACCCCCCCTTCATTTTTTTTGAGGTGCATATTCTTCGAAAGTTATATTTTGCAAGATTATCTTATACTGTTGTATTTTACAAGATTATATTATACTGTTATATTTTACAAGAAAACCCTATTGTTCCGTTTGCTCCTATGTTCCATTAGCCCCCAGTCTCCCCTATATGTATTTTTCCTCAATATTTGTTATCTGGATTTTTTGTTATACTGATAGCATGAACTACAGGTGACATGAACAAAAATTTAATTCCCCTCGAGGTTCATGTTAACGAGGTTTGACTGTATTCACTTATCTTTATGTACCTAAACTTAATTTGGTAGGCAGAAAAAAAAAAACCGCATGGGAAAATTAAGATTTATATTTCTGATCAATTCTGTGGAAACTGATCGAGAAAAAATTCTGGAAATGTTCATACATATAGGAATAAAAAATACTTCGTAATCGTATTAGCGAACGTGGAAACGGAAAATATGAAACTTAGCAATTAAATAATACATTAACCCTTTATGTGACGACAGTTCTTCAAAATACCATTAAAATAACTGTTTATAAAATTCATTTAATACATCGATTAGTAGTAGTACAGTTTAGAATGAGTTACAAACGCTTTACTCTATCATGTTCGAAAGCATTATTGGTTGCACAAAACAAAAGTATTTTTAAAATGATGATTTCTTGGCCTTTGCATCTTTTCAGTTTTCTTCATGTTGAAAGATTGGGGGGGGGGGGGGGGGATTCTGTTGTAAGAACATGACATTTGTACATTTCCTAAATCTACAACAAGGTTAAAACAATGTGAGTTCTTAAATTATTGCCCCTCCAGTGGCCGAGAGGTTCTGCTCTCGAAGCTGGTAGACGGGAGGTGCTGGGTTTGAACCCAATCGCACCCGTCGGCCCAATCGTTCGGAGTTTTGTGGTTTGCTTCGAACCATGGATTTCCATGCGTAAATACGGGTTAGGTTCCATTAGAAAGACACCCAAGGAGGGCACCCCTACCTTTTGGGCCCATATCCCTCGTGTTGATAATTGGCCGTCATAAACACAACGAACCAATCTCTTAAATTATTATACATCAATCTGCAATAGTTAAGCAAAAAATAATTCAGTCTTTAAACTTGTGAGGTCTCTAGAAATGTAGCATATGGCACTTCAGGGAATATTTAAAAAGGATAAATACAGCTGAGTATTTGTTCCAATAATCCGGTTCAAAGTTATTCCTTATACGCTATCTCAAATTGTGTGAAATATCTAAAATCAACACCATTACCTATTATTTACATGAAAATATCTCATAAAACACGATGGGTGGCACGTAAAAATTTCACAGAAGAAACAACCCTTTTATTATACATTATTCGTCTGTCAGATTAATATCATTCAACAAAAACCATTCTGGAAAACTAAGGTTTATCTTCTATCACTTTCAAATATGTATATTGAAGTGAGTTGTAAAATTCCAATGTATTTTTCGTCAACATAATACCTGTCTATCATTCTTTTAAAACTACAATCTGCAAAACGCCTGTTACAATCAAATAGAAAGCAAAATATTTTGAATGATTGTCAATCAATAATAAGAGGAACCACTCTCTTTGTTGAAGGATTAAGTATTTAACCTGGGGGGTCCCATGCTTCGAAAGCGTGATTTTTCATTAAAGTTCAAAATATGGGTACATTTTTTCTTAATAGCCATATTTATTTAGTTTAAAATATTTTAATTTTATTCAATTATATATTTTTTAGTAAGCTATAGAATTTATTTATTTATTTATTTTTTATTTTTATTTTTATTTTATTTTTTATATTTAGCCAGGCCTTTACGTTTAAAAATGAATCGGAAAATTTGTCAAAGTTTCGCGTTGTTGAGTAGAGAATTTGAGAACCGCCTAAATGTATATATATTTGTTTTCGGTTATCCGATTCCATGACATTTTTAACTTAATTTCGTTATTTGTTTTTTGAACCGGAAGACGAACCAAATTTAATGCCTCCTCCTTCTACCCGGTAGCCCAGGGTATACGCCCCCTAGTTTCCCTCTTGTTTAAACCATGAGGTCATGTAAAGTTAGTTAAACAGTATTACCAAATCTAATCGTATGTAATATATTGTCCTCCCTAATTGTTTGATAGGAAACAAAATATTAATAAAATTAAATAAATTATAAATAACTATTAGTTATAATATTAAAACTTATGGAATTATATTAAGAGTACCTATATATTAATACTAGTTTACCCCTGTTGTCCATACCAGCCCCGCCCATTTATCAGAATGAACATAGAAAAAAATAAAATAAATTGGATAATTCGGCATGAAAATCCATTTATCTAAATTAAGAAGAGGGGACTTTTCCCCTTTCCCCCTTTTATATTCAACCAACGAATCTTCAAACCTAATGAAGGCAGCGCCATATCGGAATAAACCGATATATCAAACTTGAAGCAAATCGAAAAATTCTGCGTGAAAAACCCATTTATTTAAATTAAGGGGGACTAGCCCCCGCCCCCCCTCTTTATACTTAACCAATAAACCTCCAAATTTAATCAAGGCAGCTCCTTAGCATAATAAACCGGTATACTAAATTTGGTGCAAATCGAATAACTCTGCATGAAAAACCCATTTATCTAAATTAAGGGGGTCTAGCCCCCTTTCTCCCGTGTATACTTAATTAATGAACCTCCAAAACTAATCATGGAAGCTCCTTAACATAATAAATCGATATACCAATTTTGGAGCAAATCGAATAATTCTGCATGAAAAACCCATAGTAGCCCCCCTTTACTCTTAACCAACAACCCCCAAAACTAATCAGGGAAGCGCCTTATCAGAATGAACCTGGAAAAAAAATTAAAGCAAATCGGATGTTTCTGCCAAGAGTTATCGCGTTACGTACATACAGACGTAAGTGCATACATACATACATACAGAACCTGCGTGCACATTAGCCCTTGGGCTTTGATAGCCTGTGAGCTAAATAGCAGGATAATGAAAAAATTCCTCTAAAGAAAATGCCTCCTCTCTTCGTCTTTATTTTATTCCCTTTACAAGCTGTGTACGTAATTTTTCCCCTCCCCCTCCGCCTTATAAAACATCTTTGCTCATATATAAACTATCAATAGCGAAAGCGAATTGAAAGAATCAATAAATTGTATTTCCTTAATTCCCCTCCCCCCCCCCCTCCGTAGAAAGCACTTACTTGTCCGTTGTAGAAGTCATACTAAACTTCTCTTAATTAAATGTTAAAATTGTACTTTCTTGGACCAAATCTTAGAGTTGTCTAACTCACCCATTAACTCTGCCCCCCCCCCCCCCTACGCTGTAAGAAACTGACAATGGAAAAACTTCACTTTAGTTTTTACCATTTATTTATCGACAAGTTCAATATTTAACACTTCCTTGTCACGTTTTTTCCGGTCACCTTTTTTCCTTGTCACGTTTTTTCCGGTCCCGTTTTTTCCTTGTCCCGTTTTTTCCGCTCTTGTTTTTTCTGTCACATGTTTTCCGGTCCCGTTTTTTCCTTGTCCCGTTTTTTCCGCTCTTGTTTTTTCTGTCACATGTTTTCCGGTCCCGTTTTTTCCGGTCACCTTTTTTCCTAGATTCAGAATCATCAGAGGAGCTTGCAGGATATATATATACATAATATATATATGTAACAATTAATTAAACATTACCGACCATCATCAAAAACCGCATCTCTGGGAATGACTGACAACAAAAATGGATGCCACAAACCTATAATATAGAACTGCCTGTATAAAATAAAGCACCCTATACCCAATTACAAGAATTAATAAGGAAGGACAATATATATATATATATATATATATATATATATATATAAACATTCTATACAATTAAACCCTTTAAACACATGAAAATTGACCAAATTTGATATATATAAGTTTAAACGTAAAAAAAAAAAAAAAAAAAAAAAAAAAAAAAAAAAAAAAAAAAAAAAAACCACACTCTTTTTTTAATATACTTTGGAGTCAAGCTTGATATTCAGCAATATTTTGAATTTTTACTAATTTAAGGTAGTTCTCAAATCTGCTGCTCAACAACGCGAAACTTTCAGAGACATTTTTAAACGCAAAGGTTAATTGGGAGGTCTTACTACTGAAGCAATTTGGAATCCAAATGATTTTTCCAGTTTTTGATAAATAAATTACTTTTCAAGTTATACGCAATTAGGGTCACGTGAACGGCCAGTTATTTTACTTTTTCGCGGTATAGTATCTTAAAATCGGTTCAAAACGCCAACTTTGAGAGTACTTTCTGAAAATACTTTTGCGTTTACGAAAAAATGTAAAACGTCTTTCAATTATATACTTTCTCATTAACAACAACTGCCGATTTTATGCGTTTCCGAACAAAAATGAGTTAAAAATTGAGTCAGAAATAAGCCGTTTTGGGATTGAGAGCCGCCTTAAGCAATTTTTTAAAATTTACATGAATGTGGTGCACATTCATGTGCATTCAGTGGGAATGGTTTGGGTGAGGGGTTAACCCCCCCCCCATTCCTTTTCCATCCTTTACTTTTTTTATCTCCTCTCTCTTTTCCCTTTTTCTTTCTTTCTTTCTTTTCTTTTTTTTTTTTTTTTTTAGTTTTTAATACAATTTTCAACATGTAAAATACTTTGAGCATAAATAAACATAATATTAAAAAAATGAAAAATTTGTAAAATTCTTTTTTCGTTATTTTTTTAATCATTTATTATTGTAAAATGACTCTAATTTTTGGTCAAGTTTTAATTTTACTTTTTTCATTTTCAGGCGACTAATAATCATAAAATTAATATGTTATTTACATTTGTAATTTTTCAAAAAAGATGAGTTATCACAACCACATGATAATTTAGAGTAGTTTTACTTGTTATCCTGTTTAAACGGTATCTAAAATTTTCTTTTCATAAATAAAAATTGGTCGATGTATTTTGATGACATACAGGTAGCGAAAATTCGTGTATAATCACTGTAAGTTAGCAGGGCCCAACTTGAGACCCATAGACACCAGGCCACGGCTGTTTTTGAATAGAAAAATTGCATTATTAAATGACAGAAATTTTGCTATTAAATAAGATGAATTCAACTTTTCAAAATTAACTGTGGCAAGCGACTATGAAAACATTTGAAGGTCTCTAGTGTGAATCAATGTTACTCTAATTTTATTTTTAAGCAATTTAAGTTAATGCCATAATTAGTGTAAAGTAGTATGTAATAACTAGTGTATATTAATTAGTGTAAATTAGTGTGTGTGTTTCTTATTTTCTCGTCAAATTTTCCCTTTATAAAAATGCATTTTATTGATAGCAATTGATATTTTTTCAGTTCTAAATCATCTGCAACGTTTTTAATGAATTTAAGAGATATATGTTATTATATTCTTTCAGCATTTTTCCTTCAATGATATTCCTGTAATAATTAAACATCCGCACCTTAATTTAGAACGTTTTAAAATGAGAATTTTTTTTAAATGAAATAAGAATGAAAGAGTTAAGATATATATCTTAAAGTGATTTACTTATGCTTTTATTTCTTATATTCCATTATTCATACTAGTTTTTCTTTAAACTTACTTTTCTTTCTGCATAGAGAACATTAACCAAACACATTTTTTCATTACCAGTATTGTTTTTTTCTTTATCAAGCAACTGTATAACCCAACGGTATTTTAACGATGCCGATCGCAAACGTTGGTGGGGTAGGGTGACATCATATTACAGGATACTTGTCACAGGCACCTGGCGCCACTGTGGTGGAAGGGCTTGAAAATTTATTACCACGGGGTAAAGTAACAAATCCTATATGAGCCAATTTATATCCGCACTTGTTTATCCCCACTCACTGTTTTGGGACAACAAAATAAGGAAGTTGAAATGTAAAAAGATATGGTAAAAAGGACTGAAGAGCAATAAATATGCCAACTTGAAGTTACCGTTTGGGTCATTCTTGGAAATATAAACCTCAGCAAATGGGGACCAAGTACGAGCTCGGGAATAATTCTAGGTGGTCCCAGAATGTATATCATTTTCAAAACATAAGAAAGCGAAGAACCAGAAGTTTCCCAGGCTCCTTTTTCCTGCGATTAAATGGGGAAATTGCACGTTTTTCAATTTAACTTGCATTTTATAGAGTACAAGAGTACGAGCAATTTGATACCATTTTTACGTTTTTTTGAAACTCGGAAAATCCATTAAATTAACTTTAAAAATGCAGTTTTTGTCTTGGCGGGAAAAAGCCGCGTCACGTGACGAAAGCGGTTTTGACGTCACTGCACATGAAAACAGATCTTTGCTGTATTTTCCCCCGTACTTTTCTATGGGGATAGCTTGCGTTACGCTGAATGATTTCTTTCTTTTCTTAAAAATTATTAGTAGAACAAACTAAAAGCATTATAAATTGTTGAAATGAATAAATAATATTGTGAATTCGAGTGAGATTTTTTCTCCTCGTTTTTCTAAGGATTTTCATTTCGAGATCTTGATGTAGAAATAAAATATCTGTACAAGTTTATACTACAATTGTATTTTATAGAAAAATATACTTTTCTTTTTCATATTAATGTTCCACAATAATTGATTTCATAAACTGGTTCAAATAGTATTTCTTTCATTACTGACGGGGGAGAGGGGCAACTTATAAAAAGGTTTTCGTATTTGTATTTTATATTTGAAATAAGAATTTGCCCTGCTTTCGTTAAATGTTTTATCTCTTCAGTTGTTAAATAAGCTATTTTTGAAAAAAGAACAGATAAACTCAGAAAGAGAGCAATTTGCTGAGGTAGTTTTAAGATAGCCTTACAGAATTTTTATATAAATATACCCAAAAAAATTTAACAATTCTTCAAAAATGTTTCAAACGGGCAAAAAATAACAAGTAGTTATTTTAAATACTATCAGTTTTGTGAACTTCATCAGACCTTCGGATTGAAAATTTTACGTTTTATAAAACTGCAGATTACAACTCACTGTTTAGTTTATGAATTCTATGTTTTATTTTTGTTAAAAATTAGCAGTATTTCAACGGAAGTTAAAAGGCCCAAAAGAGGAATTCAGGCACCCCCCGACTTACGTAAGCAATGCGTTCTGTAAACTTTTACGTAACTTGAATTTCACATAAGTCGAATTTGTAAATTGCTTATGCATAATTTTGTAAGAAAGTGCAATATTTATTATATATATAATATTTACAGAGTAATATTTTGTAAATGAAGAATAATACAGCGGTGCTTTCTCGGATATAAAGTAGTATAAAAAAAAAAATATATAAAAGCAAACTGAAAGGACACTTTTCAAATAACAAATATTTTGTGGATTACGGAATTAATATACGAATAAGTAATAAAATAATAAATATTATAAGATAATTATAAACGTTTATAAAACATGCTAGTATGTTCACAATTGTAATGTTTGAGATTTATTACATACTTGCGAGTCTACACATGTCGCATAATACGCAAGTCGGAGGATGCCTCAGATTGAAAGAATGATAATATGTTTGAATTTTTATTCATGATCAATAAACGCTTTCTTTATTCTTTCGCTTTATGTTAATTTTTTATTGCTAAATTAATACTTAATCCATACCTTCCAAATAATTAAAAATATAATAATCATGCAAATTCATATCTTATTTGTGAATTGAATTTAGAAATCATTGTGATATTATAGCAAAGTGTTACCATCTCTTAACGTTGCCCTTATGATACTAACGCATTATCCAAACAAAGAATTAATCTTGAATGATAATATATGCTAAATTATTCACATGTCACTATAAAAAGTTTATGTATAATGAGATGTCTGCTTTCAAAAGTGAAAAGAGTGTCTTTCGCCTGAACAGCATATTCAAAATGAAAATACTGCTTTTCTTTAACAAGATATTCAAACCATTTTCATTATTATGTATTATGTATTATTTATGTATTATGTTTTTTTTTTTTTTTTTTTTTACGAAAGTTGGAGCATTGAGGAAAATACTGATATACCATGTTTAGAACCTGATAAATATTAAGTAGGACATTCTGAGAAACTACATTTCAAACAAACCACTCAAACAAACAAAAACTACATGCATTCAAATGTTATTCGTAAGCAAATAATCCTAAAACGGTAATTAAATTATTTTTACACTTTTTCATTTAACTTAACTTGGTTTTTGCATGTGAGGTTAAGATTTTATATTTGATCTTTCACTCACTTTCAGATAAATTAAGAAATATAAAAATTATGCACAAAGGTATGCTTCCAGTGACAATACAACATTTTAATATTTTTATAAGTTAATTATAAATTAATACATTAATTTTAACATGTTTACCCGTTAGCCCATCACAGTTGATAAATTGTCGAATATTCTTTGTCGTTAAAAGTTGTAACAACAGTGGATTTATTATGCTCTAAACTACGGTCGCCCAAAAAAGGTCAAATGGTTGTGAAGCTGCAATTATTTTACACAGTAAAAAGTAGAAAATATAAGTAAAAAAATAAAGAGTGTAATATATTTAAGAAATATGCTTGAATAAATTAACACTTTCATATTAATTGAACAATGATTATGCGTTGAAAAATCAGTTTAGAAATTCTAAATGATAGTTTAAATAATGCTTTTCTTTTCTTTCCTCTTTCCATATATTAAAACAGAAATAGAGCAAAGATTATAATTTTTTTCGAAATAAATTGACGAGCTTACATTTTCTACCAAATGTAAAAAAAAAGCAGTGAATTTTACATAACCGGAAAGTTTTTGCTTTAATACTTATATTTAAGTAAGCTCATAAAAAAAAAAAAAAAAAAAAAAAAAAAAAATTAAATAAAAGGCAATACTTATAAATTTACTCACGTATGTTGTAGTAATTTGTTTCTGGTGTATGGATACGCACTTATTACCGACAGTAGCTAATTTAAAATCAGCCCCACCAGTGGCTGAGAGGTTCTGCTCTCGAAGCTGGTAGACGGGAGGTGCTGGGTTCAAACCCAATCGCGCCCGTCGGCCTAACCGTTTCGGAGTTTTCGTGGTTTTCTTCGAAGCCGTGGTTTTCCATGCGTAAATACGGGTTAGGTTCCCTTAGAAAGACCCCCACGAAGGGCACTCTCCCCAGGGCCTATATCCCACGTGTTGATAATCGGCCGTCATAAACACAAACCAAACTAATTTAAAATTTTTATTCCATAAGTCAGTATTAAACAAATAATTTTTTCTTGTTTTCTGCGTTATTACTCAAGATTTCATTTTTTCATAGTAAATTCGAGTTCATTTTTTATCTGTAATATAACCTGCATAACACGAAATTTTATTCATAACAAAAATAATTATTAAAGCATTACAATGAATTAAGGAAACATTACATTTCAAGAACTAGATAAAGACAATTTTACTTTACTTACAATTTATTTTTTAATAAAACTATCATTCTTTAATCTTTTAAGTAAATAGGAGTAAGTTAAAAATAAATGTGCCTTTTAGCTTTAGCTTCTTGTATCTTTACCCACATGAAATGCATTTTTTATGCCCTTAAAATAAATTTGAGGGGGAAAAAACTATTTCCAGAAGGTATAATTTCATATTTTTCGAATCCAACCAACTGCAGCACTTTTCTAAATGAAAATTAATACAAATGTATAAATTAATAGTACGTTATATTTGAATGTGTTAAAATAATCTATTGACTCTAATTTGATTTTGTGCAAATGAGTCTTTAAAAGATGTTTATAGTAGATAACAAACAGAAATCAATGGAAAACAGCTTGCATGCACAATGTAGGCCGCTACGGAGAATCCGCGTTTCATGTGTAGTGACGTCAAACCAATCCCGTCCCGTTTTCGGATCACGTGGTTTTGTTTTGCTTTTAACGGGGTTTTAAACTGCAATAACTGGTTATTTTAAATAATTTTTAGAATTCAGAGTTGAGTTTCGAGGAATGTAAGATCGTCTTCATCAATTAAACATAAAAGAAGGCATAATTTAGAGTGAGTGCAACTTCCCCATTGCCAAAGGGACCGATTCATATACATTCACTAAAAGAAAGGGTGATGTGTAACTGTTTAACAGATGTGAAATAAGTGACTTTTAACACTCCTACACTGCTCATAGATATTATAGAAGTATTAGTGTAACCATAGCTGCCAACATCTTACGCTTTTTTGCACCACAAAAATTTTATAGTAAAATTTACCTTTTTAAATCGCCGTAATCTGCAGATTAAATAAGACAAAAATTTCTATTAAATTATAGTGGTACAAAAAACGGAAGATTTGGCAACTATGTATAACTATATCCAGGGCCGGCCCAAGATCTTTTAACGCCCGTGCGAGCATTCGCTTGATCGCCCCCCTCCCCACCCACCCCTGTTAAAAATATTTGGCTTTTTGCAATTTTTTAAATATTCGTGAACTATTCGTATACAAACTTTTATGCATGCTATTCTTAATTATTTAAGATATTATTTAAAAAGAGTAAAAAATAGATAAAAGTATCTATATTCAATCCTGCCTTTGAGATCTTAGTTTTATAGTAAATATCAACCTCAATCTGTAACATTGTGATTAAAAAAAGAAACACAACGCATTATGCTATAATATAGGAAGCAAAAATAATAATAATTATTAATTTATTGAAAGAAGAAACTTTATTATAATTATAAAGATAGTTATCTTTATTATTTGGAATACTTCTACAGTCAACAGAGTATTTATATTTGGTGAAATGTGGGTTTTAAAATCTTAAGAAAATCGATTTTTTGTTTTTCATACATTATTTTTTTTTATATAATTCTGGATCAAACAAAACAAGCTGCATAAGCATATTCAAATTATAAACGAATCAATTTGAAATTAAAAATGAGTACGTTAAGACAGACAACAAATTAATAACTTAGTGTTGCGCTTCCTCCAAAACTATATTTTTGCTACTTGTATACATTGTAAATAATAATAAAAGTAATAGTTTCGTTGGCAAACAGATAATTTCTTTTGAATAGGTGTGTATAAAATTATCACAACTACATTCTCAACTACGTTTGTGTCAATTAAATGGCGTAATTTTTATTTTTTGGGCTAGAATATCCTTTTTAAGGTTTATCGCAATAAAGAAAACACGTTCTAATTGAAACAAATAAATTTTACGTCTTTTAAGTTGTAGAAAAATTCCTATAATCATCCACTATAATCATCTTATACATATCTGTAGAAAACAAATTATGTATATTTCAGAACAATTTTTTACAATGCACACTAGTCGGGTATGCCAATCCTAAACTTTCTTCTATCTCATACATGTTAATACTTCAAAATTCTCTAGTACACTCTGAAAATTAAATGGTAATCTATGCCCATCATGAGGATTCTAAAGATATGAAATTCTGTGCATTAGTTCTTGAGATACGACTATCACTAAAATCGCGTAAATGAGGCAAAATGCAGCATAACAGCGCCACCGGTTAGGTTATTTACTCATCGAAATCTAATCATCAACAACTTATGTTAACTTCTAGCTGAACCTGAAGTTTGATGAAAATCCCTGCATTAGTTTTTGAGATAGAGCTATTGTGGAAATTGTAAAAAATTCCACATAGCAGCGCCACCTGTTGGGCGATTTACACCAAACACTAATTAGGACCAATTTATACTAGGGACTAATTGAATCCGAAGCTTTGTGAAAATTCAAGAATTAGTTCTTTTTATTGCGGAAATCGTGAAAAATGCAGCACAGCAGCGCCACCTGTTGGGCGATTTACACCAAAAACTAAATAGCACTAATTTATATCAGGGTCTAACTGAATCTGAAGTTTGAGGAAAATTAGTGCATTACTTCTTGAGATAAAGGTATTGCGATAATCATGAATAATGCAGCCTAGCAGCGCCACCTGTTTTGCGATTTTCACCAAAATGTAATCAGCATTGAATTATATAAAGGGCTAACTGAATCTGAAGTTTTATGAAATTACGTGCATTAGTTCTTGAGATATAGCTATTACGGAAATCGTGAAAAATGCAGCACAGAAGCGCCACCTGTTGGGCTATTTATACCAAAAATAATCAAAACCAGTTTACATCAAGGTCTAACTGAATTTAAAGTTTTGGGAAATTCCGTGCATTTGTTCGTGAGATACAGTGCCAACAAAATTTTTTGTCACATGCAGACTCACAGAGTGACAGACAGACATTTTCTAAAAACCATCAAATCGTGTTCCGGACACTCTAAAACGTATAAATCCGTCGAAAACCGGAAGTCGAAAATTTTCCCGAATCCAATACTTTCTTCTTGTAAAGATAGAAGAAAGTAACACGTAGTGAAAGCCCATGCAAAGTTGAAATTCAATTTGAATCTGCCTAACACTAGATCCGCCGGAAATTTTACTCAAGTATTATAAAACTATTTTATACAAGAATTTTTATTTAAAACTATTTAACTTATTTCTTTACTTATTTCTCCGTAGTGCATATTTAACTTATTTTTTTTTAAAAAAAATTCTGATTCGAATCGAAATATTTTCATTTTTTACCGGTCAAAATGGCGGTTCTAATGTTAAAGTAAACATTATTAATTTCAAATTGACCCGGATCTAATTTGAATATTTTCATGGAGTCTCTTTTTATTGATTCAAAAATTTAAAAATATATCAAAAATAAGAAAACTGATTTTTTAAATTTTTAACACTAAAAAAACCGGGAATTTTACTCAAGTTTTATAAAAATATTTGTCACCAGAATTTTTATTCAAAACTGTTTAACTTATTTATCTAACATTTTTCTTCTTATTTGTCTTTTAAATTTATTTTATAAAGAAATTTCTGGTTTGAACCGAAATATATGAATTTGATAGATGACCCCTCACGGTCCTTTTAGTGTTAAAACTGATCGTGATCTGATCACTACTTTTAAATGTTGAATTCTGAAAAGGATTCACTTATTAGAATAAAAATTTCCGATAGATTAGTAAACTCATTTAACTCTTGAAAAAATTCATTTAAAAATAAAATATTGAATTTAAAATAAATAAGGTATGAACACTCATTCTGAATTGCTGTATATAGGATATGTTCATGGTCAAGTGGGAACCTGGTGCAGAACCATTGAAGTTTCGTTCCCAATAACGCTTTGTATCCATTTTATCGACCTCGAAAGTTTAAATGATTCTTACCCAGTGTCGGAGGCGAACGTCAAACCTGTGGTGTGGGTGTGTAATGCACTAACCACTAAGCCACCGGCCATCAATGAAGTATGCGTTTAACTCTGTCACACGGATTGATCACCTAATTTTAATTCCAAAACTGACAAAAGGCACCAGTAACATTTTTGCAGCATTTTGCTTTTACAATGAAAGTGTAGAAAAGCAAGTTTTTATTTTCTGAAAAATTCGTTCATAAATTCTGGTATTAGTCAATTATTTCATCATTTTACGAACAGAATTTTTCTGCCCCTGAAAGGGTTAACATAAGATGGCAGACAGTGGATACTGGATACTTTATTCCCCCAGCAATAACAATTTTGTTTCCTTTCAAACTGATTTTTAGAGGATTGCAAGATACTTTAAAGAAACTTTAAAGCCTCCTTAAATATGGCATCCCCCCCCCCCCTTTCATCATTTTGAGCCTCCTTTTAGGTATACAAATAGGATATACCTAATTATGTAAAGTACAAAATGGGTTTGAGCCATTTCTAGAAACATTTAGAGAAGCTTTTCCTTTCTTCATTATTTGGATATAATAAAATATTTTACAAAAGAATATACTCTCATACACAAGAAAAAAAGGACTACAATTCTATTTTATCGTCAAAATCGTTTATCGAGATTATTCTATTTATAGATTCCCTAAATTTGGCGCCCCTCATCTGCGGTGCGATTAATTAGTTGAAAGAAATTGGCACTCCATAAGGAAGCGGTAGAGTCATTGCGACAGATCTGAATAGGTAGTGGTCTTTTTCCATTTTCAAAGAAAGTATTGGGTCGTTCGGAAAGTCGTGTCCGTTTGGGAAAATCTATTCTTACCTGAAAATTCTGCCCGGTAATTATTAGACATTAAATATCAGGATGAATATCCAATAATTAAATGATGGAATTTTCCGTACGGATTGATTTTCCCAACACGACACGACTTTCCGAACGACCCGGTAATTTGAGTCTTTATATTACAGGGATTTCTGTTTAAAAACGTATCCTAAGTTCTTCCGATAAGTTACTCTGAAATTATTTCTGTACATTCTGCTCAAATAAAGAATACAGAAGTCGCTGCGTGTGAAAATTTGGCCCCTTTAAGCACAAAGAAGGTCCGGGCCTTCTGTTGAGCAGGGGCCCCTCCTCAACAGATCCATAGACCCGCCAGATGATTCCAATCTGATTACAGAGAATTTTAAAAATGAAAAAAAAAAGCTCGTAGAATCAAAAATTATTTATCGGTGCTCGTTACCCCTTCCGCCGGTTGGCGCCTCTGAGACTAGGCGCCCGTGCGGTCGCATACTTCGCACACCCCTTGGGCCGGCCCTGACTATATCACTGCAAAAAAGACAGCTTAAATGTGTGGCATGACAGAAATGACTATACCATTCCACAGTATCACATTTCTGAAAGTTCCAACTCAATTAAATCAGCAGGGCTGCCACTTGATACTATTTTTAATTCCATTTCGCACCACTTTTTCAAAACAAAATTCTTTTACAACATGTACTAGAGAAATATACTATAAAATTATTATTTTTTTTTAATAGTGGTTCAAATAGAATATAAAAATAGTCGCCAGTAGCAGCCTTGAATCAGGAACTCATGAGTGATTAACTGCCTTTTTTTTTTCTATTTCAGGTCCCTGAAATATTTTTAGGTGGCACAAAAATGTGTACAGCATTCAAGGATGAGAGGGGGGGGGGCGATGGTATCCAAGCTTCACCAAAAATAAATGAAAAGCTTGCGACTCATACACTTTATTTAAAAGGACGTCATGCAGCTTAAATTCAGAGTTGCTCTGTCGTCTCTGATTGAAAAAATTTCCAAATTTCATTTTCAGCAAAATGGAGATTTAAAAGAAAAAAAGCGAACTATTCAAATATCGTTGTTCGAATTCAGAGTAAACTTTATTGAAAAAATAAAGTACAAAATTTACTATATCTTGTTAAAGGATTGGATTGAATTTGGGATTGTTTGTATGAGAGAGTCAACTTAGGAGGCCAGGGAAGTACCCGAATCGTTCCGTATTATATAAAGAAAAGTCTAATAAATAATCCAAAATCTGAACTTCTGGTACATTGGAACCTGTCTTCGTCTATTCGGAGCCAAATTTACGGAACTCTACGTTCGAAAAATTTCCAGTAAATACACACACATACACACACACAGCCAACCGTCTTTTTATTATTCTTATTAAGAATGCAAATTAAATAACTTTTAGATGAAACATGAATATTTTTCAGAATCTTTAAAAATTATTTCAAGGAAATATAATTTGTTTACATACAGACAAAAGAATTTGCAAACAAATACAGATTTTTTATGTTAACATTGAAAATTCAAAGTGTAATGAATTTAAAACAAGCACAGACTAGATTATAAAAAAAGTATATCTTACAAGAAGAGGGCCAACCTTGTTAATCACAGATTTTGATTATTTTAATATATGTTGTAGGGTAGAGACCCCTTAGTGTCAGGTTCAACGGATTTTATTCAACGTTCCTTAGTTCTTGAGAAACCGGGGGGGGGGGGGGGGTCAAATAATAGTACACAACTTAAATACTTACATTGCAACCGGGTTCGGTACCCGAAAGCGCTACGTTTGTTTTTCTTATTTTTTGTTTTATAAATATACTTGTAACTATAATTTAATAATTTCAATTACAAATTTTAATATCATGCATTAATTATAATGTTAACAAACTTAAATTTATCATTTTTTATTTTTAAACTATTATTTATCATCCTTTAAGGGGGACGGGTACCCTCCAGTTTTTGACTATGGATTTTTACTTCTCATTTTCGTAATTAAAAGGTTGATACATATTCTTTACAACTGGCATTTAGTGAAATATAATATCTAAATTTTGTTATATATTCAGCAAATAATTAATAATCTTCAAATTTTTTAGCTAGATCTAGTAAAATCAATCCTGTTTACATTTCTGAATTATTGAAATTAGTGTTTGCCGGTGCTGCCATCTGCCTTTCAAAAGTAAAAATAATATTTCGTATAACGTCTTTCCTGTACATTTCCAATTTTAAATACTGGTAAATAGGCTCCAAAAAATTTAATTTGGGTTTCGAAAATTCAGGTTAGTACCAAGCTTCAATATCTTTTATGGACAGCAACTATATTTCAGAGATTTAGTCAATTTATCGGTGTTTTATCATGATATCAACGAGATTACATGTTGGCGAGAGTTTGGCAATTTAATGTTACCAGTTAATTTCGGCAACCCTCTCGTTAGGGTAGGATTTCATTTGACGCGCTGAAGATTGATTGATACTCTCCTGCGCTATTTCTTTTCTGTATGGAATGTATGTAGTATATTCGAACTGTTGTTACAAGAAAAATGGATACTCAATTATTCCATTATCATTTCAAGTTTGCAATTTGAATAGGAATTTATTTGTTTATTTATTTTTAATGTATGTTTATTATTAATGTTGTAAAATAAGTTTTTTACCAGGCAAAGGGTCGTTGGTATTTTTTAAAAAGCCTGTCTGTAATTCATAATCAGCATTTGTATTACAATAAAAGTAATTCTAATTTTTTAATCAAAGGTTTTACGGCAAGTGAACTTGTCCTCTACTTCTGTAAGTACAGTTAAACTTCTATGACAGGCCCTCCCTGATAACGGACACCTCTATTAAAGTACATTTCCCCCTATCACTAACAATTATATATCTGTGCATTTTTACTTCTCAATAGCAGTCACTTCCGAATAGCGGACAAATTACACTCTCCCGAGGTGTCCGTTATTCAGAGGTTTTCTGTATTTGATTATTGTTATAGTGCGTGGGCGGACGGGAAGGGGGGGGTGCGGATAAACTACCTAGGGGCAATTCTGTTCCGAATTTTCCGAAAATTTAAGGCATTCATTTTCAAAAGTTTATAAAATTCGATCATCAATCCGAAAATTCGGACATAAAAAATATCACGAATTTCGACAAATGGTCGCCGAAAAAATTAATTTTGTCAATTGTTTGCAGAAAAAACGTGAATTTCGTTAAAGAATCGAGGAAAAGGCGCAAATTTCGTAAAAAAATTCGCGGAAAAACGAAAATTTCTTCAAAAATCGCGAAAAGGGGCAAATTTCGTCAAAAGATCCCGAAAAAACAGCAAATCTCGTCAAAAGATCTTGAAAAACTTAAAATTCGTCAAGGGATCGCGGAAAAAAGCGAATTTCGTCAAAGGGCCACGGAAAAAACGCGTAGTTAGTGGCGGGAGTGGATTTCCCCCCTTTCTCCCCCCCCCCGTCTGCTGTAACTTTTCAGAAAATTTGCTGTGAATTTCAGAAATATATATATATATATTTTTTTTACTCAGAATCACCCTTGAACTACCTTCTTACCCCTAGGCTAGATTTCTTTGGGCACCCCCTCCCTTCCTTCAAAACGATATATTTCAGTGTTTTCTGGTACTAAAAAAGGAAAGAAATACTTTTAGTGTAGTTAAAAAACATTGAAATTTCATAAAACTGAAAGTGTCATAATATAACAAGTGAGGATTTTTTTATTTCCTTCCTAGATGTAGAATAACATTTCTATAAAGGTTCTGTATTAGGGCCCAGGGCCGCATAAAAAAATTCATATTTAAATATATATATACAGCCCCTTATAAAACAAAAGCTTGATTTATACGCTTTTTATACAATTGGAAGAATGTTTCATCAGCAGTTTAAACGATAATAAAAGTCACCTCTGTATAAATTAATCACAAACTGGTAGCCGAAAAATTCCAAGAATCCACAAAAAAGAAAAAAAAAAAAAAAATGCAATTTAAAAAATTACAACAACCATTTGGAAAATGATTCTTTCGAAGACTAAAATTTAAGACATAAAAAATCGCATGGAGTTGATCATACATTACGTACACCATGGATTACATTTTTCGGTACTGTAAATTTTTAAACTTCTACGGAGCTGGTCATTCCTTACATACGCCATGGATTAAACATTAATATTCCTGGACCAATTTTAAATGAAATTTCATTCTTAAACTTCTAAACATCCCACAATATTACTTTTTACACTGTTGTATAGAGAAAAAAATGTACTTTTAAATGCAATTTGTTTCAAAACTGTATCTCAATTCGTTTCTGAGTTATTAATATTTTTTTTTGTAGTTTTTATTACTTTTTTGTCATAGTGGCAACAGAAGTATATAAGAAGAACTATAGCTGCTATATATTTATATAATTACGAACGCACGTACTAAACAAAGGAAAAAAAACATTTTCTTGAATAAATTTGGTTGGCGGTAAACTTTTTATGATATTGAGGATTTTCGAAAATTACGTGTAGCAATTGAGGTGAGATTCTTGTGAACATATATATTCATTACTACAGAATTGGAGTCTTTAAGTACGTAATTACCATTTAAATAATTAATTCTGTTTTAAAACACTACTTCTGTTTTAGTTTCTCATATTCTGGTGTAGGAAAATGTTAATTTAAACCTTAAAATTAGAATTATTAAGCTATAAAACAGTTTTGTTTTTAGGCACAGCTGATATGAAAAACTACTGAATTTGTTTAATATTTATAGAAAAAAAATAATTTTAGGACGCCATGAAATCAATTTCTTTTAGTCAAATAATATTGCGAAAAATGCTAGAATTAAACATAAAGATAATTAAATATCGGTTAATTGATCGAATAAATATCGTTAAGAAAAACAAACTTTGCTTTAACTGTTTGGGATGGCATTTATTTAGAAAATGTAATTCAAAAACCACTTGTTTTGCTTGCAAATCGAAACATCACACCTTACTCCATAGTTACTCATCACCAGACACTAAAATTGACTTTCAGCAAACAATAAACAATCCATTATCGGAAGAATCAATGAATAGAAATTCTCTTTCAGAGGCGCAAAACGAAACTGCAATTCATTCATTTTTTTCGCACGGCAGTAAATCAGTCTTGATAAATACAGCCATAATTTATTTGAAAGATAATAATGGCATAAATCGTCCATTCAGAGCGATTTTAGAAGTAGCTCTGTTTTAGCTCTGTTGAAAGTAAAGGGCCAATCAGAAAACGAATAAAATGCGGATTCAACCAATAAAACGCTTCAGATATGTTTTTGATTTCCTACCCTGACAGAGGACAATAACCATTTTTCAAAAATTATTAAAAAAAAAAATAAAAAGAAATTGAAAGAAAATCTTAGCACCGGGCCTTTTCCTTCCAGATCCCTAGGCTTCAGCTTGTTTAGCCGAATGGGTAATCCGTTTTGATTAAGGCTACAAAAATAATCAAAACGGCCCCTACACACACACACATCCTGACTAGCAAGTTATGACCTTGGTTGAAAACATTACTTCAGTAGCGGATTTTATTTATGGAACAGAAAGCAAAATATGTCTTTTTAAATAAAAGTAATTATTTTATTTTGTTCAGTAGTATGTGCAAAGGTGATTCTGTTCCGAATTATCCGAAAATTTACAGCTTCCGGTTCCAAAAACACTTTAAAATCGATCATCAGTCTGAAAATTCCGGATAAAAAAAATATGCGAATTTCGACAGATGGTCGCTGAAAAAAATTAGTTTTGTTAATCGTTCGAAGAAAAAAATCGGCAACTTCGTCGAGGTATTGCGGAAAAAACGTAAATTTCGTCGAAGATTGCAGAGAAAAGACAATTTTGTCTAAGGATCGTAGAAAAAAGTGAGTTCTGCCGAAGGACTCGGGGAAGAACGGAAATTTTATCTAATGGCCACTAGAAAAAACACGAATTTCTTCAAAGGTCTGCGATTTGCAGCAAAGGATTGAGAAAATAATGTGAATTTCGTCGAAGGATCATGAAGAAAATGAAGTTTTTCAAAGGGGTGCTTAGAAAACACTACTTTCGTCAATGTAACTCGGAAAAAACGCGAATTTCGTCAAAAGATTGCAAAAAAAGCGAATTTAATCAAAGTACAGCAGAAAACCCGTAAAATTCGACAAAGGACACCCCCCCCCCTATAAAAAAGCGAATTTCGTCAAAAGACTGAATTAAAAACGCTAATTTCGTCTAAGTATAGCCGGGAAAACGCGAATTTCGTTGAAAGATCGCGGAAAAGCGAACTTTTCGAATGTCACGAAAAAAACTAGCAAATTTCTAGAAGGGGCCGCGGAAAAAACGCGAATTTCGTCATAGGGCTGCGGAAAAACGAAAAATTCGTAAAACGGCTAAGGAAAAAAATTTGTCAAAGCACCGCGAAAAACGAGAGTTCGCCAAAGGACTGCAGAAAAAAAAGCGAATTTCGCCAAACGGCCGCGAAGAAAAAACGCGAATTTTGTGAAAGGGTCGCTAGAAAAATCAAGAATTTTGTCAAAGGGCCGCGGATATAAAACGCAAATTTCGTCGAAGGATCGCGAAAAAAAACGGAAATTTCGTCGGCGAATTGTGAAAAAAAAAATATTTTAGTCAAAATGCTGCTTAAAAAATGCTATCGTAAAGATATTAAAAACTGCTTATGCTTTCGTCAAAGTATTGCGGAGAAAATGCGAACTTCGTCAAAGGGCCGCTAGAAAAAAATGCGGGGCCGTGGAGAAAAAGCTAATTTTATCGGAAGATCACGAAAAGTTAGCGAATTTCGTCAAAAGGCTGCGGAGAAACGCAAATTTTGTCAAATGGCCGCAGAAAAATGTAAATTTCTTCAAAAGATCGCGAAAATGCGAATTTCGTGAAAGGGCCGTACAAAAAACGCAAATTTTGTCAAAAGATCACGAAAAATGAGAATTTGGCAAAAGGGGTGCAGAAAAAAACGCGAGCTTTGTCAAAGGGTTGCTATAAAAAATTACGAATTTCTTCAAAAGTCAGCGTAAAAACTCAAATTTCGCGAAACGGTCGCGAAAAATAAACGAATTTCATCAAAAGACCGCAGAAAATGGCGAATTTCGTCAAAGGGCTGCGAAAAAAAATGTAAATTTCGTCAAAGGTTCGCGAAAACAAGAGAATTTTGTCAATGGGTCTTGCAAAAAATGCTAATTTCGCCAAAGGCTGCGGACCGAGAACGCGAATTTTGACAAAGGACCCCTATCAAAAACACGAATTTCATCAAAATGCAGTGTAAAAAACACAAATTTCGTCGAAGAATCGCTAAAAAAACGTGAATTTTGTCGGAAGATCGTGGAAAAAGAAAAAAATTTTATCAAAATGCTGCTTAAAAAACACTAATTTCGTGAAAGTATCTCGGAAGAAAACGCGAATTTAGTAAAAGGGAAGCGCAAAAAACGCAAATTTCGTGAACTACTCGCGAAAAAATTGTTGATTTCGTCAAAGGGCCGCGGAAAAATTCAAATTTCGTCAAAGAGTGGCGGAAGAAATCCGAATTTCGCCAAAGGGCTGAGAAAGAAATGCAAATTTTGTCAATCAGTCGTAGAAAAAACACGAATTTTTACAAAATGCTCAGGCGAAAAACGCGAATTTTGTCAAATTGTCGCCAGGAAAAACATTTATTTCGTCAAAGGGCCGTGAAAAAAAACGCAAATTTAGTCAAATAATCGCGAAAACAAGATAATTTTGTCAAATGGTCGCGGATGAAATGCGAATTTCGCCAAAGGGCTGCGGGAAAAAATGCGAATTTTGTCAAAGGTCACATTAAAAAATACATGAATCTCGTCAAAGAGCTGAGTCAAAAACCGCCTATTTTGTAAAAGGGCAGCTAGAAAAAACACGAATTTCGTCAAAGGGTAGCGTAAAAACGCAAATTTCGCGAAACGGTCGCGGAAAAAAACATTCATTTCGTGAAAGGTTCGTGAAAAAGGGAAATTTTGTCAAAGAGTCGCGTAATAAATGCGAGTTTCGCCAAAATGTTGCGGGAAAAAAAGCGAATTTTGTATTAGGTCTTCTAGAAAAAACACGAATTTCGTCAAAAGGCTGAGGAAAAACGCGAATTTTGACAAAGGACCACTGGAAAAAAACATTAATTTCGTCAAAAGACATCGTAAAAAACACAAATTTCGTCGAAGGATCGCGAATGCAAACGTAAATTTTGTCGGTAGTTTGTGGAAAAATAAAGAATTTTGTCGAAAACCAGCTTAAAATACGCTAGTTTGTCAAAGTATTTTGGAAAAAATACAATTCTCGTCAAAAGGTTGCTATAAAAAATGAGACTTTCGTCGAAGCGGTGCGGAAAAACGCGAATTTCGTTAAAGGGCTGCTGAAGAAACGCAAATCTCGTGAAAGGATCGCTGGAAAAATGAGAATTTCGTCAAAAGGCCGCAGAAGAAACGCGAATTTCGTCAAGGGTCTGTGGAAAAAAGGCAAATCTCGTCGAAGGATCGCAAAAAAACATGAATTTCGTCGGAGGATTGTGAAAAAAAAAGAATTTTGTCAAAAGGCTGCTTAAAATCATCAAATTTCATCGAAGTGTCTCCGAAAAAACGCGCATTCCGTCAAAGGATCGCAAAAGAGCGAATTTCTTCAAAGGGCCGCAGAGAAAACACGAATTTCGTCAAAAAGCCGCAAATAAGCGCTAATTTCGTCAAAGAGCTGCTAGAAATAACGTGAATTTCATCAATGAGCCGCGGGAAAAACGAGAATTTTTTTAAAGGGTAGCGAAAAAATGGAAATTTTGTCACAGGATAGCGGAAAAAACACAGTAGTCTCTTTAGAAAACATTTCACCCGTTTATGTTTATTATTATAGTCATAGTTTTTAATCAGAAACAAAATACTGAATTAACTTTAGAAAAATTGCGTTAACTGAATCGAACTTGCAGGAATCTACACTTAACCTGAAATTGATCCGACCGAAAACAGAGTTAAACCGACCTGGGAAAAAAATAGAGGATCCCCCTTTCCCTTTTCTGTAACTTTTGTAAAAATTTTGCTATGGATTTCAGAAAACAATTTTTTACTTAGAATTGCCCCTGAGTATACACGATTTCAATTATAGAATTTAAAAAAGTGAAATATTCAGTTTTTAGCTCACAGGCTAATGTGCCCACAGATTCTGTATGTACGTACGTTTGTATGTATGTACGTAAGTACGCACGTACGTAACGCGATAACTCTTAATAGAAATATCCGATTTGCTTCATTTTTTTTCTAGGTTCATTCTCAAAAGGCGCTTCCCAGATAAGTTTAGGGGGTTCATTGGTTAAGTATAAAGGGGGGGATCGGAGGGGTACTACCACCTTAATTTAGAAAAATATGTTTCCTTATCCGGTTTGCTTCACATTTTGTATACCGGTTTATTATGATAAGACGCTTCACTGATTAGTTTTGGGGTTCATTGGTTAAGTATAAGGGGGGGGGGAGTACGGGGGGCTAATCACCCCTTAAGGGTGTATTCGAAAAAATATTTTTCCACCCTCAACAGCTCGAAATTTTCTGAGACATTTTCAGACTCATTTTTAAAAGTAAAAACATGAAACTTGCTGGGGTGATTTCTGAAGACATGTTTAACATGCCGTGTGATTTCATTTTCAGCTCAATTAATTAGAATTTGATTTTTAAATAATTATTTTCTCAATATGACCATTTTTTTCATTCCCAGATCGCCCGCTTCGGAAAATTCGGTTCAAAATGCCAACTTTGACAGCGTTTTTTACAGTATTTTCTGCATTTATCAAAAAATTAAGAAGCACCACACATTATATGGTTTCTAAATAAGAGAATTTCCAAGTTTGATGCGTTTGAGAGCAAAAATGAATTTTAAAATGAATCAGAAAATTAGCAGTTTGGATCGGAATACACCCTTAAGTTAGATAAATGTGTTTTTCATGCAGAATTATCAGATTTGCTTCAGTTTTGGTACACCGGTTATTTCTGATAAGGCGCTTCCCTGATTAGATTTGGAGGTTCATTGTTTAAGTATAAAGGGAAGATCGGGGTGGGGGTGATAACCCTTAATTTAGAAAAATAGGTTTTCTTATCCGATTTGCTTCAATTTGGTATACCTGTTTATTAAGATAAAGCGCTTGCCTGATTAGAATTGGATATTCATTGTTTAAGTATAAAGGGGGGATCGGGGGGAGTAATATCCCCTTAATTTAGATAAATGGGTTTTTCTATCCGATTTGCTTCAAATTTGGTATACCGATTTATTCTGATAAGGCGCTTCCCTGATGAGATTTGGAGGCTCATTGGTTTAGTATAAAGATGTGAAATAGGGAGGAGGCTAATCCCCCTTAATTTATATTTCGAAAGGCATTATTCTTTGAAATAAGTGTATAATATACAATTAGTGTGAATAGTCTGTGAGCTCAATGCCATTAGTTTCATTGGGCACTTTTCTTTTTTGTTACTGTGTGTGTCAGCAGGGTTGGACTGAGCCAGATTTTTCTCTGTAGACCGTAATGTAGTGGAATTATTTTAAGTGTCCCTGTAAAAAAAATGTAACTGCTACACGTTTCATTTTCAATACCGAACATGCCATAGTGAATATCAATAACATATATTAGTTTCATGACGATTCGACTACATTTACGCGAGTTAGAGCTACGACAGATGGCATAGAGACAAGCCAAATGCATAATCACTACATTGAAAAGTGTTGAAAAATTAATTTCTGGTATCCAAAATTAAAATCTGCCATGCTTGCAGATTTATTTATGCTCCAGAGTGGTTAAGATATAGGAAAAATGTAATTGATGTAATGATTGTAAAATGTAATGATTGTAATCTTTGAAGAGATTAACATTTTCATTTTAAAGTTAGTCACTCTGGAGATGTGAGAGAAAAAATCTGTCGATAACTCTTTTTAACACTTTCCAACATAGTTGAAAAGTGTTTTTGTATTCGATTTGTCTGCCGTCTGTCTGAGCTCTAACTCACGTAAATGCCTTCAGATCGTCATGAAATTGATATATGTTATTGATATTCACTATGGCATGTTCGATATAGAAAATGAAGTGCGTAAGCAGTTCCATTACAGGGACATTTAAAAGAATTCCGTTACATTACTGCCTATGGGGAAAACCTTTTGAGGAGGGTTTTGAATAATGTTTGACTATATTAATCTCATTTAAATTAAAAATTCCGTTACATTACGGCATTATAAAAATACATTGCAAACGAAATTTAGCCATAGACCGTTCTTTTGTGCGCTCTGCATATCATTTCTCGAATTTCTGTAAAAAAGGGAATATTGCAAGATTTTGTTAAGATTTTAAAAAGCCTGCTAAAGGTGAAAACGTATTTTCAGCAATACAGAATTCTGATTAATACTTAAATTAGACTTAGAATTCTGTGTTCAGCAATTATTGTCATAGACAATACTGTAATTGAATTATCTTGTGCAGTGTAGAATTCAGACACTTTTATCCGTGAGGTGTTTATGTGGCTCCGGGAGGGGGGGGGGGGGATTTAACTTTTTGACTATTGAAAACACAAAATCTCAAAACTTCCGGGGAGAGACATCTCACTGCTCTGTGGTGAATGCCCCCCCCCCCGGGCCACCCCTGAATTCAACACTGCTCTTGTGTGTCTTTGTAAATGAATGATAAATGCTATGCACACCCTATGTTATAGTAGGCATCTTGTAATGCACTTCCGCGTTATGTATTCATTTCAATATGTTTAAAATATTATAACATCATTAAAATACACTAAAAAGATTATTTCCCATAGATTCTAATGTAATGGAATTATTTTGAGTGCCCTTGTAAATGAACTATAAATACCAGACCTTTCATTTTCAATACCGAACATGCCATGGTAAATCTGAATACTTACATAATTTACACGAAAATACGAGTATACATACGTAAGTTAAAGTATTGAAAAACTGAATTCCTTCATATTTTTCACCAAAGTTGGAAAATAAAAACGCATATACAATGGAAAGTATCTTTTCAGTAATTATGATCCATAGGTAGTACTGTAACCGAATTATTTTGTATGTCACTGTAAATGAATGGTAAATGCCTTGTACATTATATTCTATTAGTAAGCATCTAGTTGTGCACTTATAAGGTTGGACTTATGTATTATCTGTGCCTGATTAATGCTGGGGCATGCAGGGCAGCTGCCCCGGCCAATGATTAAAATTGGCTGATGATGAAATAATGATTAAAATTGACCGTAAGTCACCCAAATGCTTTTTGATTAAAAACATTTTCAAAGATTTAGTAAGAGAGTGCGGGTGTTTCCCTTCCACTTTCTGCTTCTCATACACCATGCCTCCCCCCCGCCCCCTTGAAAAAGAGTTACGTCTTAAGAAAACTAATGATTAAAATTTTAATATAACACCTTAGTAGTTTATTGTTTCCAAGAGAAATTTATTATGAACTTTTTTAGAACCAAGTAACATTTGTTTACAAAAAAATTCTAAAATTTGACGAGGAAAAAATTATTCAACCCAAAACTCAGGAAAACACAAACAAGTGCGAATCACAGACAAGATTCCTGGAGATAAAGATAAGCTTATTCTGGCTTCCTAATATTGATTCCAACCTCTTATAAGATACAAGCCGTCTTTGCCTGAGGCAACACCTTACTTCCAAGGGCAACACCCGCTCTACTGAAAATGAACCCTCTTTTAGTTAGACAATTAACGCAATAACAATTTGACAACTAAAACCAGTCACCAATCCAAAGAACATTAAGTTTGAATAACGTCTATTTTGCCGAAAGAAGATTTTCTTCCTTTTTTTTTTATTTGATTCGCGGTAAAAAAAAAAGGAAATGTAGCTTTTTTTTTTTTTTTTTTTTTTTTTTTTTACTTTTTCGTAGTTTATAAAATTATAATGTATTTATTTTTCAGAAGATAATTATTTTCCCAAATTTCGTACCGGTTTCTTTCTTTCTTTTTTTTTTTTGTTGTTGTTCTCACTTGTCGAAAAGAAAAATGCCATAGAAAAAAATTGTCTTTTGGTTTCGTATGTGGTAAAACGGAACATTGAACTCTTGTAAATCAAAATGTATATATACCTATATTTTCTAATAACATATATTATTTCAAGTTTATTTTCATTAAATGAATATAAAATAAATAAGTAAATTAAATATATATTAGCGGTATTTTGTCTGAAAGATTTACCATAGTTACAAATATCTTTTAACAACGTTGAAAATATTAAGAATATACAATTTCGTTAATTACTATCTTATGAAAAAAATCAAATTGTCCAATTTCTTTAACAAAGTATATTAGCAAAACACATTTAGCTAACAAGCTTTTAAACATTGTTACTTTTTTATTTTTTACTTACTTAGATTAAGTTTGCATATACAGGGTGATTCAGCTCGTCGGTGACAAACTTTAAGGATCGATAGAGCACACCTAGACGAACATTTTTGAATAGGGAATGTAGGGTCCCTGACGCGATGGTAAGGCGCTAGGCGCTTTCGAAAATTTGGGTGCCGAAATTCGAAACGTCATAAAAACTAGGGAAATGGTTAGATTTTCTTGCTTGTTGCGTCGAAATGATTCTGTTTGTTTAGACTTTCTTCAGTACCAATTTGATAAGCGTATCTCTTAAAACATGGATAGGGGGCGCTGCAGACTTTGGAGAGCTAGACAACAACTTTAAGCCCGTTATTTTGATAATTTAACACATGCTCGCCAAAGTTTATACTCTAACTTAAAGTTTGAACCCAAAAGTAGAGCCCTGCAAAAAGCGTAAGAGCCGGAATAAAATGTCAAAGTACAGGGTGGTCGAAACTCGAAGGCTCCTAAGAGATAAACAAACAGATTTCTTGACTTATGGCATGCATTTTCATGATTCTGTTTGCTGGGGCTCTCTGAAACTCAGTTGAACGGTACAAAAAGAAACATCGATAGGGGGCGCTTTGGGCAAAAAACATAATTCGTTGACATTTCGGACGCTAACTGGAAACGGGGCGCTACGATCAGTTAGTAATAATGAAAACACATTTTCTACCTCTGCTCAACACTTCTGAATAAATTTAGACCAAAAACATCAATGATACTGGAAATTTATTTACAAAAAATAACACTACAGAAGATGCTCGAAATTTCGACCTTGGGCCATGATGCAGGCTTCGCACCTCCGTCGCATTGAGGAGTGTGTGTTTCCAACAATGCCAGGAGTATCTCTGATCTGCCCTGCAGCTGCCACAATGCGCGCCACAAGTTCTTCAGCACTGCTGACAGGTGTATGGTATACCTCGGCCTTCAGGTAACCCCAAAGGAAGAAATCCAAGCAGGTGAGGTCTGGTGATCGGGCAGGCCAGTGAACTGGACCCCCACGCCCGATCCACCGCTGGCCATACCTTGCGTTTAGATGGAGACGCACGTCGTTCGTGTAATGGGCCGGAGCTCCATCGTGCTGGAACCACATCTGGCGACGCGAACCTTCGGATACGTGCGCCTCATCCAGAAGCTGCGGCAGCACTTGATCCAGGAAAATCAGGTAATTTCCACCTGTCAGCCGTTCAGGTAACAAATAAGGGCCAATGAGGCAATCCCCCAGAATGCCGGCCCACACATTTACTGAGAAACGCTCCTGGGCTGCTCGGCTTCTGGTTTCATGTGGATTTTCATCACACCACACATGACTGTTGTGGGCGTTCCACATTCCGTCCCGGCTGAAGGTGGACTCGTCCGTAAACAAAATGCTGTTTACAAAACGGGGATCCCTGGATCTCATCGCCAAGTACCATCTTGAGAATTCCACTCGAGGGCCAAAATCCTGCTCTCTGAGCAACTGCACCCGCTGGATGTGGTAGGGGTGCAGATTCCGGGAACGTAAGATGCGCCACGCAGTTGCTTGCGAAATGCCAACATGTCTGGCGATATCTCTCGTGCTAAGACCTGGGTTGTCCTCAACCAGATTAAGCACAGCCTCTTCGTTGTCGGGGGTGCTCACTGATCGCTCCCGTTCAGGCCTGCCTCCGTCGAAAGATCCCGTTGTGGACAACCTCTGGTGTACTCGAGCGAAGAAGGCATGGCAGGGGATTTGCCTGTTGGGGTAACGCTCGGCGTACAACCGCTGAGCGGCTCGTCCATTACAACCAGCAGCGCCATACGCCAAATGCATGTCAGCCAATTCAGAGTTTGTGTACCGTTCCATCCTACTACCGATCTGCAGACAAGTAACCCGAAGCTTAAGTAGGTACCGCACGTTCAAAAGACGTGTCTGCGCATACAACTACGTCATCTCGCGTTGTCGTCTACGCATTACGTATCTTTTGCATATCGATATGGTACGATATCTTTTGCATAAATCAGCAAAAAGCACCTTATGTAAATTTTATTGCGCGCATTGTGCATGATTGAAACCAGCTATGTTTGTTAAAAAAAACAAACAAACTGCAGTTTTAATAGCTTCTTATGATAAGTAAATTACTCTCTTGTTTTGTTTCTAACTGATCGTAGCGCCCCGTTTCCAGTTAGCGTCCGAAATGTCAACGAATTATGTTTTTTTCCCAAAGCGCCCCCTATCGATGTTTCTTTTTGTACCGTTCAACTGAGTTTCAGAGAGCCCCAGCAAACAGAATCATGAAAATGCATGCCATAAGTCAAGAAATCTGTTTGTTTATCTCTTAGGAGCCTTCGAGTTTCGACCACCCTGTACTTTGACATTTTATTCCGGCTCTTACGCTTTTTGCAGGGCTCTACTTTTGGGTTCAAACTTTAAGTTAGAGTATAAACTTTGGCGAGCATGTGTTAAATTATCAAAATAACGGGCTTAAAGTTGTTGTCTAGCTCTCCAAAGTCTGCAGCGCCCCCTATCCATGTTTTAAGAGATACGCTTATCAAATTGGTACTGAAGAAAGTCTAAACAAACAGAATCATTTCGACGCAACAAGCAAGAAAATCTAACCATTTCCCTAGTTTTTATGACGTTTCGAATTTCGGCACCCAAATTTTCGAAAGCGCCTAGCGCCTTACCATCGCGTCAGGGACCCTACATTCCCTATTCAAAAATGTTCGTCTAGGTGTGCTCTATCGATCCTTAAAGTTTGTCACCGACGAGCTGAATCACCCTGTATATTTCCTTTTCTCTCCATAAACGATACCATTAATTTATTAAATTTACATCATATACATAAAATGAAAAAAAAAATGTAGAACAAAGAACCAGGCTTTACAGATAATGCAACAAAAAAGAAAATAGAAAGAGAAAGAGGGAGAAAAAAAAGGAACAGATATGTGATACCTTTAGTCAAGTTCTCGAATAGTATTTTTATTTATTTTATTCATTTATTTAGATTATGAAAGACTTTCCAACACATCCAGAATACTCTAACAAAATTTCACACTGTAATAAGGTGAGTCTAAGTAAATAATTTGGAAAACGTATAACACATTTGTGAATCTATTTTCAGCAATTACAATCTATAGGCAGAAAAATATCAGAATTCTTTAGTGCAGCTTTTTATATGATATACATATCTATCTATATATACATACAGGGCTTAATTTATAACAAAAAACGTACCTGAGCTCTAACATTCTGCAACAATAAAAACTTTAGTGTAACCCCCCCCCCCCCTTGCACCCACATTTTTTTTTTTTTTTTTTAACAGTATTTAAAAAAATTAAAGCAATTTCTTCTTCTTCAGAATATATATATATATATATTCTGAATATATATATATATATATATATATATTTATATTCGTATATTACAAAATATATTTTGACTACATCTAATATTCATTTCTATATAATAAAATCTAATAAATAAAGATAACTAAAAGAATAAAATCAGGGAGTGGGAAATTTTCCAAAAATCGTATTCACCATGGATTTCTTTGTATCGATAGAACACTAGTCAATTCTGTGAGCATTATTTATAAACTCTGGTGGATTCCGACTAACATTTAAATATTAATTAAAAATTAAGAAGTACTGGAGCTGCATTCCTATGAGCTTCAGTGCAACTTGTTAGACTGATTTTTAATATATAAATATACGTAACTGATTCGTGCTTTTTTTCTTTTTTATATATAAAAAAGATTAAATTATTTAACTTTATTTTTATCACTCAAAATTTCAAAATAGTTTAACTAGTATTATTCAGAAGAAGGGATTTACTGTTTGCAGATATGAGGAACTTAAATTAGAAGTTGTATGATGAGAATTCTTAAGTGTTTTCCTTGTACCAAGGGAGAATACAGGATACTGTTGTTACCATCACTCCCAGGTCAATGCCCGGTATCTCCCTTCTCAAAGGAAGAACCCCCACACATTGGGGGAGATGTTTAGCGGTACGACTTGGAGATGTGTTCTGTTTATATCATTTCCGTTCACAAGCGGTTTATGTTTCGTAACTTGTAGGGAGGCCTAATCCCTTTTCTCAAATATATTTCGATTTTCTGACATTGCCTTTAACCCGTGCAGAAATAAAATACTGGAAATGGCACTAGCTATGACATCTGTAATCCTTAAAGATATCTGTTACAAACATAAAATTTAACGATTTTGGTATGGGTGGCCTGAGTTCAGCAAAGTTCAGTGTTGCTTTAATATTACAATTATATGTGTTTGCGTCAAAAAGAAAGGGAGATATAGAACCAATTGGAACTGTTTTTTCGTGGTAGGTGTGAGGTTGGCAGATAGAGCTAGATAGAGATAGACTCCCCCCCCCCCCCCCCTCAAATAATGATTAAAAAAGATGTAAGTTTTAGGATGTGTGCGACGAGACAGAGGGCTTGGGGAAACAAGAAGAAAAAGGAGATCTCTGTTCTGAGCATGCAGCTGAAAGGTCTCTCCTATGAGTTTTTGTTATGGCGAATTGGAAGATTTTCGAGAGAAAGAGTCAGAGTGTAGTGTCCAGAAAAAGATTAGCGCGTATCTCCAACTATGTCGTTTAGAAGTGAAAGATGCCCTGTTAGAAAATTGCCAGTTAAGAATTTTCTGCACCTGTCATGCGGCAGTCTACTTCAGAGTTTGGGTGTGGGAAAATAGAATTTGTTGTCTGAAAGAAATGATATTGTGAGTTGAATTATTTTAAATACTAAATGAAATAATTTCAAATTAAAATTTTAGAACTGATGTTTGAGGCCACTGATCTGCAGATTTACTAGTTTCATGAATATTAGTTATAACTTTCATTAATACTACTTTTCTTTCTTTAATTATTTTTTTTTTTTGGGGGGGGGGGAGAGTCAGAGGTGAATAAGGAAACATTTAAGACTTAAAATAGACTTTTAATAACTTCAGCTTCTGAAACTTAATTGTTTTTATTTAAGGGTGTTCTCAAATCCAAATGGACAACTTTCTGACATAAGTTTTGGAACAACTTGCGAATTCGCCCGGAGTCCGACATGTTGTTTCTTTGTGTGTCATTTATAACCACTTTATACTTAATTTAACAACATAAACAACAACAAACATAAACAACAACAGACATAAACAACAACGAACATAAACAATAGCAAAAATAAATAACAAGAAAAATAAAGAAATCCAAATAAAGAAATTTAAAATCGGCGATGATCAACAAAAAAAAAATACAAGATGGAGGACTCCGGGCGAATCCGCAAGTAGTACCTAAGTGTTAATTTATTTTTTGTTAAAAAATGCATGAAACTAGCTGGTGTTGTTGTTCAGAAACTATGTCCTCGAACTGTTTCTTCCATTTTTTTGCAAACGCAATAGATCTTTCAGAAAAGAGTTGTTGGCATGATTTCAACATTTTGGATATTTAGAACTATTTTTTTGAAGGAAAAAGATATATATATATATGTATTGATATATTTGCTTGTTTGGTAGTTAAATGATTATTCGGTGTAAAAAGTTATGTTGGTAAATATGTTTCATTGTGTGTTATAAACCTTTCTTAATATGGATATTTAAATGTTGTACTTATGTAGTCATGAACTGAATACTTGCTTTGTGTAAAAAAGTGTGCTAAACTTTGTGGATCAGTATTTAAACTCTTTGGCATAATTAATTAGGTTCCTAATTTTGGGATTTTATCTTTTATGATTAACTTTTTGTTTTCTCTTCTAAATTGGTACACATATATACAATTTTTGGGAACATTCAGGGACTGTACCTTCATCACAGAGAGACAGAACTCATGCAGTATGCGGCTATGATGGTTATGGGGAACACTGCTTTAGGGACCGTATACAAATCTGCATAAAACCGTGGACAGAATAAGAAGGGATATTCATCTTATGTACAATGTACAATTTAGGGTACAGGCATATTTTAATGAACTATACAGATAACATCAGCGTGTATTTGATAATGAACATTCATATCTCTGCACGGACTTCACAGAGTTTTGAACACTACGGAAGAGGTGAATCAGGGAGCATAGAGGAGAAGCCCCAGTGCCTTACAGATCTGCAACGTCCAGCCGTTGGAGAGGCTTTCGGTGTTTGATAAGGACATCGGTCCACTTGAAAGATGTTATAGTTCCTGTACATGGACTTTCAAGTGCTTTGTGTTGGGGGGGAAGTAATGTTGGCATGATTTCAACATTTTGGATATTTAGAACTATTTTTTTTTTAAGGAAAAAGATATATATATATATGAATAAGTTTACTGTCGATATCATCTATGTATATATTTATCTAAGTGATTATTTTATCTAATTGATTAATTTTTTAATTCAAGTTTTTTTATCTAAGTGATTATTTTATCTAAGTGATTATTTTATCTAATTGATTAATTTTTTAATTCAAGTTTTTTTTTTCCTCAATGTACAGTATTATTGTTTTTATGTATGCATTTATTAGTACATTATTATTATTTTATTAAGGATGGGTACCAAGAGCATTAAGTATTTTCCCAGGCAAGTGTTTTGCTAAGGGGAAAGCTTAATTGCCAGTTACTATCTGTATGTATGATATTACGATGTAAAGTAAAGAATTGGACAGTTTTGGTACAAAAGAGGAACTTTTATGACCTCATGTTTTATGGGACAGCTGCAGGATCTTCGTGTGGGAGCCCGCGGTCTCGTGGGAAAGTGGGGTTTGAAATATCGGATGTAGGAGGGTCGGAAGGCCCTGTGCATTCCGGGGACCCACTGACCACTGGCCGACACGAAGGCGGGTCCAGGCAGCGGCGAGTGGTTGGAGATTTTAATTATGCTGAATATGTTAATTCGCATCCACCACTCAGGGCCGCACATGCAAATTTTTAACAGAGAGAGATTTTCTTTTTCTCGAAAAAAATACAGATGTACAAGAAGAGTTCCAGAGTGCGGTGGTTATTTTTTTCAAGCCCTTTTTGGCTGATCTGCCCATGTTTACTTGCTCTGTCTATGACGAGCAATATAGTAGTGTTAATTTTTTAAAAAAAAATGATTTAAACATTTTTGCTTTTGGCCCAGACCTGGGTGGAATTTAGTGTAAATAAAACTAAAATTACGGAACACGAATATGTGTGTTGTGGTTCTACAAACAAAAAAAAGAATTTTTGGATATATATATATATACTGTCAAGTCTACAACTCTAAAAGGATCTTGTGACCCCAATGGGGAAAAAGGTACGATGTTATGGATGTTCTCTTTTCTATTGTGTACCGTTTTAATATCAAATGTTTTGAATTGGGAATAGGGTGCCCAGGAGAACTTGTTAACTTCAATTAATATCCAAATTAGTGTTTTTTTTTATGAGTTATTATTTTGGATGGTAAAAGTATGAATTATTTAATTGTAACTTAATATAATTTGCCTGTGGTGTAAATAAATGATGTATTATTATTAATTCCCTTCTTTGTTATTATTTGTTAAAAGTCTTGCTAATTACTTATTTTACGTATTTAGAAATTACCTGACTGCTTAATATTATTATTAGACCATATATGTAAAAGCCATAATTAAATTTATCTTGTAGGGTTGGTTTGTCTGAAAATTGGGGAGTTATATTTAGTGGTTTTGATTTTATTATATATTTCCCTTCAAACCAATTGGCCATAGGTTAGTTATCTTCTAAACATTTCACAACGCATTGTCTTATTTATTCAAGATAACCTTTTAGGTAAATGACCGTAGGTTATCTATTAACTAACTAGGCTTTTACGATCACCAGGTTCTCTATAATTAGAGGCCCCTATAAGATAGATTTTCTTTTGGATCAAGTAAGTTCGGAGAAAAGGGTGCGCCCAACACTCTTGTTAGCTTGTGCTAGGGAATTTATAGATAAATTAAGATATTCATTAACCTAATTTTTAATAGTTGTCTAGATCTTGCCAGCATGGGCTTCCCCGATACTTAGGTGGTACCGTGATCTCTTCCTTTGGGAACGTGAGGTTATTATTGTTTTATCTTAATTATAATTACATTTTGGGTCAAATTAATTACATTAATAATTTTTTGTATACTTTAGGTATTAAAATTCTAAGGATATTTAGGTCTAAATTATTATGCAGATAATTTCAATTTTTTCATCCTACATATTAAATTTTTTTTTTGTTTTGTTCGAATGACAAAGTTCTCCTGTGGACAAAACAAAGATTGGCACAACTTTTATAACAAGGTTCAGTCATGACAAATGATAATATGAGAAAATATATTATTGAAAATTATATATTTACTTTTTATATATGTTTTTCTCAGGTTTAGGAGTTTGTTAAATATATCGAGTTGAATTATAATGAGTAATTGTATATTATACATGTGCATTAAGAAATAATAATAGAGGGGTATTATTATGATAAAAGAAAAAATAAATAAGAAAAAATAAATAAATAAAAAGAAAATAATAAAATTTTTCTATAATTTATCAGTGCAACTGATAGAAAAGGTAGAAATACATAGATGTAAAAATATATATATATATATATATATATATATATATATATACAGTTATATGTGGCTGAGATGGTGCACTTGAAGAAAGATTTATATACATTACATTAATTTTTCTTTTCCTCTATTTTTCGGAAGAATTTATTTTTTTTTGGAGTATGCGTTATATGTACTGTGATTAGTTCTCTTATTCCTAAGGGTTTTTCTTTGAATGGTGTGTTTATATTTCTTTACATTTTATATTTGATTTTTCATGGTATTTCATATTATTAATAATTTTTGCAATTGGAAATTTTACACCCAATTTATTTAAAATAATGTTAGCGCATGGGAAATAAGTCTAAAATTAAAAAGCGTACCAGTTCGGAATTTAATAATTTCATTATTGAAGCGCGTACCCGTCTTGCACAGAGTAAGTTAAAAAATTCAACGAATAAAGTAAATATGTCTAAAACGGATACCGAAAAGGCGAATACGGATAATTTATTAAATGTGATTGCACCATATGATGGGAAGAAAGAATGTAATATACATTATTTTATTCAGGAGTTCGATAGAGCTGCCGTCCAGA
This sequence comes from Maratus speciosus, assembly GCA_963932465.1. Classification (NCBI taxonomy): domain Eukaryota; kingdom Metazoa; phylum Arthropoda; class Arachnida; order Araneae; family Salticidae; genus Maratus; species Maratus speciosus. Next base: position 566,014 of record CAWVRF010001568.1, on the reverse strand, counting down.
CGAACTTTTCTAATGAAGTGAAATTAATAATTTTACGCTCAAAATTTGTCGGAACGGCACGTGAAAGGTTGCAAACGGATGTAGAACTAAATTCGGAAACCGATTATGCGAAATTTAAAGAAAAAGCGATCCAAACCTTTGACACAAAAAAAACATTCGTGGTTTTAATTCAATTTTAAGAGTATCAGTTGAAAACGATATTTATATATTTTAGATAAGAGTATTCGTAGAGTTATTATTGATAATTTTTTTTCCTTGTTTTCTTTTTTTTTCTCTCGGGGTGAATACAAAATTAATTGTTTAGGATATTTTAATATAAAGTACACAGAACCCGTTTATTCTGCAATATACTGTAAATTCGAAGGCGCGGTTCAACTTTATTAGTTACGAATTAAGTTTCGTCTTATACAGGTGTCAGTAAAAGTGAGGGATTCCAATGAACAGGAATAACATTTTTGGATGTTATATTTTAAGAAAGTATATCGAGTTTTTCTTAGCACTTTTCATAGGTCTAAATGGAACTAACATTTATAGGGGAGACAGTAATCAAATAAGGATATCAGATGCTGTTTGTAAGAAAACAGGCTACAGTTCCGTACGGGAGGAAGTGAAACTGGTTTCGTGGAATGTCATTGATTCAGCAAAATGGCTACTAGGCTTCCGTATTTGCATTACAAACACTTGTATTATAGTTAATTATTATAGTAAATAGTACGAAAAGAAATTGTTTTTGTTGCGTAGGCGGTGTATAGGGTGCAGATTAAGGAATACGGAGAAGTAATGTAAAGATAATACATGTATTACAGGGATTAATAGAAGTAATTGTTACTTACTTTGCAAACGGAATATCCACGCCTCTCTCTTAAGGGCCACTCCAGCACCAGCTCGTGCTAGACTTGGCTTGGCATTAAGGGGTGACCTTCGGCCGCTCTGGAATTATCACTTTCCAGCCTGTTTCGATACATTATAATGGGCGATTCTAAGTGTTATCGATGGCAGGTAACGGGTAGCTGGAAAAGTGGATATTTTTTTTCTTTCTCCTCTTTTGTTGACGCTATTAGAAATTGTAATTTTACGATAGCTTGTATTGCACTGTTTGCTAGGGTGGTTAAAGTACCTATTGAGGAAAAGGGAGTAGTGAAGCGGTGAATGAGTGGAAACAATCCACTTATTTATATGAAAGAAAAGAATAAATAGAAGAAGAGTGTTTAAGTAATTTATTTAAAATAAAGTAACATGATAATACTTACACTCATAATTTGTAATTTCAGATAAAGGATTCAGTCACAAAATAATATGAAATACTGTTTTTTTTTTTTTTTTTCTTTTCTGCTTTCTTTTGTTTTTAAATTTCTACTATCTCTATCTCCTTCTCTGGGTGGAAGTGCTGTTTTTGTTTTTTTTTGTTTTTTTTTGTTTTTTTTTTAAGTCTGAGACTGAGTTTCTTATATTTGAGAGAATATTAATAGTTATTTGGTTAACTTTTAATTAGAGGGTACGTTTAGAGAATCACGTAATTTACTGAATGAAAGTATCGAATTTACTATATGAGAATCAATTTTAGATATTGTGGTTGCATAGTTTTAAAAATATATGTGTGTTGTAAACTATAAAGGTAGTGAAATAATTGTAAAAAAAAAAGTATTTGAAAAATGTAAGAATATGTATTGATATATTTGCTTGTTTGGTAGTTAAATGATTATTCGGTGTAAAAAGTTATGTTGGTAAATATGTTTCATTGTGTGTTATAAACCTTTCTTAATATGGATATTTAAATGTTGTACTTATGTAGTCATGAACTGAATACTTGCTTTGTGTAAAAAAGTGTGCTAAACTTTGTGGATCAGTATTTAAACTCTTTGGCATAATTAATTAGGTTCCTAATTTTGGGATTTTATCTTTTATGATTAACTTTTTGTTTTCTCTTCTAAATTGGTACACATATATACAATTTTTGGGAACATTCAGGGACTGTACCTTCATCACAGAGAGACAGAACTCATGCAGTATGCGGCTATGATGGTTATGGGGAACACTGCTTTAGGGAGCGTATACAAATCTGCATAAAACCGTGGACAGAATAAGAAGGGATATTCATCTTATGTACAATGTACAATTTAGGGTACAGGCATATTTTAATGAACTATACAGATAACATCAGCGTGTATTTGATAATGAACATTCATATCTCTGCACGGACTTCACAGAGTTTTGAACACTACGGAAGAGGTGAATCAGGGAGCATAGAGGAGAAGCCCCAGTGCCTTACAGATCTGCAACGTCCAGCCGTTGGAGAGGCTTTCGGTGTTTGATAAGGACATCGGTCCACTTGAAAGATGTTATAGTTCCTGTACATGGACTTTCAAGTGCTTTGTGTTGGGGGGGAAGTAATGTTGGCATGATTTCAACATTTTGGATATTTAGAACTATTTTTTTTTGAAGGAAAAAGATATATATATATATGAATAAGTTTACTGTCGATATCATCTATGTATATATTTATCTAAGTGATTATTTTATCTAATTGATTAATTTTTTAATTCAAGTTTTTTTATCTAAGTGATTATTTTATCTAAGTGATTATTTTATCTAATTGATTAATTTTTTAATTCAAGTTTTTTTTTTCTCAATGTACAGTATTATTGTTTTTATGTATGCATTTATTAGTACATTATTATTATTTTATTAAGGATGGGTACCAAGAGCATTAAGTATTTTCCCAGGCAAGTGTTTTGCTAAGGGGAAAGCTTAATTGCCAGTTACTATCTGTATGTATGATATTACGATGTAAAGTAAAGAATTGGACAGTTTTGGTACAAAAGAGGAACTTTTATGACCTCATGTTTTATGGGACAGCTGCAGGATCTTCGTGTGGGAGCCCGCGGTCTCGTGGGAAAGTGGGGTTTGAAATATCGGATGTAGGAGGGTCGGAAGGCCCTGTGCATTCCGGGGACCCACTGACCACTGGCCGACACGAAGGCGGGTCCAGGCAGCGGCGAGTGGTTGGAGATTTTAATTATGCTGAATATGTTAATTCGCATCCACCACTCAGGGCCGCACATGCAAATTTTTAACAGAGAGAGATTTTCTTTTTCTCGAAAAAAATACAGATGTACAAGAAGAGTTCCAGAGTGCGGTGGTTATTTTTTTCAAGCCCTTTTTGGCTGATCTGCCCATGTTTACTTGCTCTGTCTATGACGAGCAATATAGTAGTGTTAATTTAAAAAAAAAAAAATGATTTAAACATTTTTGCTTTTGGCCCAGACCTGGGTGGAATTTAGTGTAAATAAAACTAAAATTACGGAACACGAATATGTGTGTTGTGGTTCTACAAACAAAAAAAAAGAACTTTTGGATATATATATATATACTGTCAAGTCTACAACTCTAAAAGGATCTTGTGACCCCAATGGGGAAAAAGGTACGATGTTATGGATGTTCTCTTTTCTATTGTGTACCGTTTTAATATCAAATGTTTTGAATTGGGAATAGGGTGCCCAGGAGAACTTGTTAACTTCAATTAATATCCAAATTAGTGTTTTTTTTATGAGTTATTATTTTGGATGGTAAAAGTATGAATTATTTAATTGTAACTTAATATAATTTGCCTGTGGTGTAAATAAATGATGTATTATTATTAATTCCCTTCTTTGTTATTATTTGTTAAAAGTCTTGCTAATTACTTATTTTACGTATTTAGAAATTACCTGACTGCTTAATATTATTATTAGACCATATATGTAAAAGCCATAATTAAATTTATCTTGTAGGGTTGGTTTGTCTGAAAATTGGGGAGTTATATTTAGTGGTTTTGATTTTATTATATATTTCCCTTCAAACCAATTGGCCATAGGTTAGTTATCTTCTAAACATTTCACAACGCATTGTCTTATTTATTCAAGATAACCTTTTAGGTAAATGACCGTAGGTTATCTATTAACTAACTAGGCTTTTACGATCACCAGGTTCTCTATAATTAGAGGCCCCTATAAGATAGATTTTCTTTTGGATCAAGTAAGTTCGGAGAAAAGGGTGCGCCCTACACTCTTGTTAGCTTGTGCTAGGGAATTTATAGATAAATTAAGATATTCATTAACCTAATTTTTAATAGTTGTCTAGATCTTGCCAGCAAGAGTGTCAAAGTAGGCGTTTTGAACCGAATTTCCGCGCGAAGGAAGAAAAAGCACTCAAGAGCGGGCAAAAAACGGGTTTGTCACGTGATCCAAAACGCTTCTAACTCAATAGGTAATGCATTGATCAAAAAATGGAAAAAACAGTTCAATTGCAAATCGCTTCTATGGCTAGGCTTTCCAATTTTATATCTTTACATTAAAAAATGAATTTGTAAATGTGTAAAAACGTTTTGTGCCTGTTCAGCAGAGAGTTAAGAACAGCCTTAAACGGAGAATTCAGCCCTATGAGCCCCTCTTTAACTGTGCTCTTAAACAATATTTTCTGCTTCCTGGCTGGTTTGATTGCCAGATTATAAAATATGGAAGATACATACACATAAAAAAAAGAATAAAACAATGAAATTTTATTAATCACATAAAATAACTTAAAAGCAGCTATTTATAAAAGTTTTAGTGTTATTACATTTTGGTAAGTAATTTAAAAATTAAATTTGATTATTTAGGTTTGCAGTTAAGTCAAAATATTTTATCCACTATAAACATTACTGAAATTGCATTTTTAGCAATGTCTACATGGTGTGTCCATTACTGGAAAATGACTAATTAACCATCGCAGTAATGGACACCCCCTCTTAAAACCTAAAAAATAAATGAAATTTTGTAAATGGCTGTTAGTATATAAAATTCTAAGTTTTCTATTGCTACTCAAACAAAAATATTGAAATTTTGCAAGAAATTAAATAATATATAAATTAATTAAACGAAGCCAGCTCTTAGACTCTTCATTAAGATTTTCAAAGAAAAACAGAAAAACTTTAAAACATTTTCTGCTTCCTGATTGGTTTGATTAAAAGTGTGAACAATAACCCAGTTTTATAAAACATGCAAGGGGGAATTATAAAAAAAATAATTAAAGCTATATATTTATTAGTTATTTTTTTATGAACCAAAAATATCAAGGGGTGTCCATTACTGGCACATCTACCGTATATGACATCTGTATATATATATATAAAAAAAAAACATACATAGATAGAGATTATGTAAGCAATTTAGAGTAATAAATAGCATTTTGATAAAAAAGCCAAAAACAGCGTTGCTACGTTTTTCAATTTTTGACAGCAATTTCTATTAATCACATTGAAACGGTTTACGAAATTCAATAAGAGGCACTACTGTTTCACTCTATGTATTACTTTAGTCAGAAAATAAAATAGTTTTTTTTTTCATAACATGTAATTTTTAAAACTTTGTGTTATTACATTCTGGTAAGTGCAATTTAAAAATAATATTTGATTGTTTAGGTTTTCAAGTCAGGGGTCGATACAGGCAAAATTTGAGACCTATTTAGGGCTCCTTCACAAAAATCCATTTCATAAAACAGGCCCCTTCACAAAATTCCTTTCAATAAAAGAGGCCCCTTCACAAAATTCTTTTCAATAAAACAGGCCCCTCACAAAATTCCATTCCATAGAAACATATTTTTCATTGATTATTTTTATTAAAATGTTATAATTAAACAAAATAATCTCACCAGAATTGAAAACTTCAGTTGAAGGATTTAAAGAAGTTTTTATTAATAAACGTTTGGTTCGAATTTCAGAAACCGTATTTCATCTTTCATGACAAAATGTTATTTTTTACAAAATGGGCAACAAGAAAAAAAAAACCTGTATCGGCACCTGCAAGTCAAGATTTTATGCACTATGAACATTACTGAAATTACATTTTTAGCAATGTCTACATAGGGTGTCCATTACTAGAAATTGAAAGCATTCTCGTAATGGACACGGATCTTAAAACCTTAAAAATAAATGAAATTTCATTAATGGCCATCAATACATAAAATTCAAAGTTTTCCATTTCTACCAAAACAAAAATATACAAATTTTGCAAGGAAATAAAGAATATACAAATGTATTTAAAATGAAGTCAGCTCTTAGCATCTTGCTTCCTGATTGTTTTGATTAAGAGTGTCAACAATAACACAGATTATAAAACATGCGCAGGTGAGTCATAAAAAAAATAAAAGCTAAATTTTTATTGCTTATTTTTTTTATAAATGGAAAACATTCAACGGTGTTCATTATTAGCACATCTACCCTAGTAAGGAGAGCATGAACTAAATTATCGTTTCGTTTATTTCGGTTCGGATACAATGCAGGATACATAGAAGTATGGATACAATCTTAGGCTTAGGCTAACTACTTATCTGATATTTACCGGTAAAAGAAATACAAATTATGTGTACAGAAGAAACAGTAAAACATTACAATAAGTATAACAGTAAATTAAACAATCACTAGTGTAATTACTTCGAGTATTTCACGGATGGAGAGAAACAGAAAAATGTATCTCCCTGCTTGACGTGAAGAACAGAAGACGCCATTAAAGTTTGTGTCTGATTTGGTGCCACTCTAATCACTTCGAACTTTGAATGCTCATTGAGCTGGGTACAGTTACAGATATTTTGTAAGTAATATTACAAGCAATTTCCATGGCAGTGACAGCTTACAGGCTATTTTCTAGTAATTGCTGTAATATCTGTAATGATACTAATTATTTTTTAGTAAAATCACATACTTTTTTTTTTTTTTACAGTGTATGTCACGTGAAAGCAGGTTTACCTTTCGCGCACTGTCCCGATCGAACAAAACGTCCACTTTGGCCATATTTTCTGTAAAATATTCTGACTTTATCAAACCATTGAAAACATCATTCGAGTTCTATTTTCTGGGTAAGAACATCTACAAATTTGATACATTTCCGAACAAAACTGAATTCAGAAATATGTCAGAAATTAGCTCTCTTGGATTTCTGAACAGAATTAAGATTGGAAATGATTCCGTGAATGATTAAAAAAAGTTTGAATATGAGAACAGCCTTAACTGATGTTAAAAAAATAATAATATTTATCTTATACTATAATGCGAGCAAAAATTGTGTGTGTGTTTGTGTGTATGTAAATTTTATCTTGAGAACGGCTCTAACGATTTTAATTAAATTTTGCACCCTGCCGTTTTCGGGCACGCAAAGGCTATTGGGATGGGTCTCGTGTTCAAGAAAATTCGATTAGTGGGTGATTTTGGGTCATAATGGGTCAGGGTCTAGCTAATTATATCTAAAGAACGGCTCAATCGATTTTGACCAAATTTTGTATCCAACCAGTTTCGGGCACGAGAAGACTATTGGGCTAGGTCACCTGTTCGAGAAATTTCGATTTGTGGGACATTTTTGGGTCAGTGTGGGTCTAGCTATTTTTATCTAAAAAACGGCTCTAACGATTTTCACTAAACTCTATATTCTACAGTTTTGGATTACGACAAAACCATTGGGCTAAGTCACATGTTCGAGAAAATTCAATTAGGGGGTCATTTTTGGGTCACCGTGGGTCAAGCTAAGTTTATCTAGATAACGGCTCTAACGATTTTCACGAAATTTTGCACCCTACTGTTTTCGGGCACGAAAAGACCATTGGCATGGGTCATGTGTTCGAGAAAATTCGATTAGTGGGTCATTTTGGGTCATAATGGGTCAAGGTCAAGCTAATTATAACTAAAAACGGCTCAATCGATTTTGACTAAATTTTGTATCTAACCATTTTCAGGCACGAAAAAAACCATTGGGATGGCTGTCGTGTTCGAGAAAATTCTATTAGTGGGACATTTTGAGTCATTATGGGTCAGGGTCAAGCTAATTATATCTAAAGAACGACTCAATTGATTTTGACTAAATTTTATATCTAACCATTTTCGTGCACGAAAGGACCATTGGGATGGGTCACGTGTTCGAGAAAATTCGATTAGTGGGCCATTTTTGGGTCACTGTGGGTCTAGCTATTTTAATCTAAAAAACGGCTCTAACGATTTTTACTAAACTCTATATTCTACAGTTTTGGATTACGAGAAGACCATTAGGTTAAGCCACATGTTCAAGAAAATTCGATTAGTGGGTCATTTTTGGGTCACCGTGGGTCAATCTATCTAGATAACGGCTCTAACGATTTTGACGAAATTTTGCACACAACTGTTTTCGGGCACGAAAAGACCATTGGGATGGGTCTCGTGTTCAAGAAAATTCGATTAGTAGGTCATTTTGGGTCATAATGAGTCAGGGTCAAGCTAATTATATCTAAAGAACGGCTGAATCGATTTTGACTAAATTTTGTATTTAACCATTTTCGGGCGCGCAAAGAGCATTGGGATGGGTCACGTGTTCGAGAAAATTCGATTAGTGGGTCATTTTTGGGTCACCATGGGTCAATCTATCTAGATAACGGCTCGAAAGATTTTGACGAAATTTTGCACCCTACTGTTTTCGGGCACGAAAAGACCATTGGGATGGGTCTCGTGTTCAAGAAAATTCGATTAGTGGGTCATTTTGGGTCATAATGAGTCAGGGTCAAGCTAATTATATCTAAAGAACGGCTCAATCGATTTTGACTAAATTTTGTATCTAACCATTTTCGGGCGCGCAAAGACCATTGGGATGGGTCACGTGTTCGAGAAAATTTGATTGGTGGGTCATTTTTGGGTCACTGTGGGTCAGTTATTTTTATCTAAAAAACGGCTCTAACTATTTTTACTAAACTCTATATTCTACAGTTTTGGATTACGTTAAGACCATTGGGTTAAGTCACATGTTCGAGAAAATTCGATTAGTGGGTGATTTTTGGGTCACCGTGGGTCAATCTAAGTTATCTAGATAACTGTTCTAACGATTTTGACGAAATTTTGCACCCTACTGTTTTCGGGCACGAAAAGACATTTGAGATAGGTCTCGTGTTCGAGAAAATTAGATTAGTGGGTCATTTTGGGTCATAATGGGTCAGGGTCAAGCTAATTATATCTAGAGAACGGCTCAATCGATTTTGACTAAATTTTGCATCTAACAATTTTCGGGCACGAAAAGACCATTGGGATGGATAACCTGTTCAAGAAAATTCGATTAGTGGGTCATTTTTGGGTCACCGTGGTTCCAGCTAAGTTTATCTAGATAACGGCTCTACTATTTTGACGAAATTCTGTAAGCTATTGTTTTCGGGTACAAAAAGACCATTGGAATGGTTCACGTGTTTGAGAAAATTCGATTAGTGGGTCATTATGAGTCAGGGTCAAGCTAATTACATCTAAAAACGGCTCAAAACATTTTCACAATTTTTTTTAATATACGGCCGTTTCTGGTCATGAGATGACGTTTGGGCTAAGTCACACGTTCGAGAAAAGTCAATTAGTGGGTCATTTTGGGTGACAATGGGCCACAGTCAAGCTAATTGAATCTAAAAACATGCTCAAAACATTTTGACCAAATTTTATATTATACCATTTCTGGGCATGAGAAGAGAATTGGGGTAAGTCACATGTTCGAGAAAATTCGATTAGTGGGTCATTTTGGGTCACAATGGGTCAGGGTCCAGCTAATTTTATCTAAAAAATGGCTTAAACGATTTTGACTAAATTTTGTATTCTATCATTTTCGGGCTCGAGAAGACCATTGGGCTAGGTCGCATGTTCAAGGAAATTCGATTAGTGGGACATTTTGGCTCACAATGGGTCAGGTTCAAGCTAATTGTATTTAAAAAGCGCTTCAAAACATTTTGAAAACATTTTTTATAATACCGTTTCCGAGCATGATAAGACCATTGGGCAGGGTCGCATGTACAAGAAAATTCAATGAATGGATCATTTCTGGTCCTAATGGATCAGGATGAAGCTAACTTTATCTAAAAAACGGCTCAAAAGATTTTGACAAAACTGTGTGCTACACCGTTTCTGGACAATATAAAACCAGTGGGCTGGGTCGCATGCTCAAGAAAATTCTATTAGTGGGTCATTTTGGTGATAATGGGTCGGGGTCAAGCTAGCGGCATCCATCTCAAAAATGCTCAAACAATTTTGACATTTTTTTTTTGTTATACCGTTTCACAGAACAAAAATACCATTGAAATAGCTCACACTTTCGATAAATTTCGGTTAGTGGTTTTTTGAATCAACGTGGATCAAGCTTATTTTATCTAGAATATGACTAACGATTTTCACTAAATTTTGTATTCCATCGTTTTCAGGCTCGAGAAGAGCATTGTATTAGGTCGCCTGTTCGAAAAAATTCGATTAGTGCGTCATTTTGTGTCACTATATCTCAGGGTCAAGCTAATTGTATCTAAAACAGCAAGAATGATTTAGTGGGAATAATATATCGAGATAAGCACAAAGCTCATTTTGACCGAGCTTAGCTCGGTCATTCCTGCTAGTAATAATAATACGGGAACAAAATTTAGGTATTTCGGCATTGGGTTTTCTTAACTAATAGAAATGAAAAGGAACTAACAGCACGTTCAATTGAGAGAAAATAACTATAAAATAAAAATACATATTCTATTCACAGGCATTTAAAGCACTTCACAAAAAAAAAAAAAAAAAAACAGTAAAACAGAGTTGATATACAAATCAATGCTAGCCATGCAGACAACTGTTCGTTTCACAAAAATATTTTGGGAAATAATTTACGGTTAAATTTTATAATTAAACTAAATATTGTGCTTGTAAAATCTAATAGTATTTTTAAGAAATTTCTTATAGTATGGCGGAAATTAGAATCCTTGAGGAAACTCAAAAAATTCATCTATATATTAAAATATTTGTTTGAATTTTTCTAAACATGACATCAATAAATATGGAATAATCACCAGTAATTCCATTTCCCCCTCTTACTTTCCCAACAATGCAATAAAATAATTTCCACTATCCGAATACACCGTAGAAATGTTATCATACATTAGAAAATATATGTACCTCAGAAATGAATAAAAGTTTTGAAATTTCGACAGCTATTATGAAATTCTTGGATTCGTATCGATACTTGATATTAGTTTCAGTTTCGAATTCGCTACATTCTCAAGTACAGGAGTTTATGTAAAATGCATACATACTGCCATATTTTAATGTGCAGGTACAATAAAATAAAAAGAAAACTGAAAAAACGGTTTTTATGTTAATACTATTATGTTAAAGCCAATGAAAGGTAGTAGGCAAGTAGCTCATGTTAATTGTTGTATAGTAGTCTAATGGTATTACCCTTCCCTGCACAAAATATACAACATCGATAAATATTTTTCAAGTGAAAAGTGGAACGCGTCGTTGAGAAGGCATTTGATGGATTGTGAGATGTGGTGTTTAATTGGGAGAGTGGAAGGAGGGCATTAAGCTTGTCGATATGCAAAAATCGCATTTTGGGGAGATGTGTCCATACACCTTATTAAAAATTCTACATATCTCTAAAAATTTTTAAAAAGTAACATTAATTTTAGCTTACCTCACATTATACAATCACTTTTCCAATATTCGTAGTTAAATTTGTTTTTTTTTACAGAAAATAGTTATTCTGCATTTTGTGGATATGCCGAACAAGACAAAAAAAAAGATCTTGCGCAAGTTTTATGTTTTTAGCTGGAAAATCATTCATGTTATCATCATTTTTTACCGCCGGTGTATACCACTGAGCTCCATAATAGAAAGGGGAGTTCACTCATCGGTCCGTTTTTTGCCGAAACCGAATCACGCAAGCAATATATCATGCATCAATTTTCTTAATATTATAGGCATTTAATCAAACTTTTTGGCATACTTCTAATCATTTTCGGTTATTTTAGTACCCTTTTCATATTTTTACGAGAAATACTTATAAAAAATTTTATGTTTTTAGTTAAGTTTGTATAAAATTCTATATAAGTCTATATCTAATATGTTCTACAGTACTCACACTGGTAGCGTATCTCACTGTCCTCTCCCCCAGCATATTTGTATTTCTTACAATATTTGCAAAATTTAAAGCAATTTTTTCTTCAGCAAAGGAAAATTTAAATAAATTTTAAATTTATCTATATATACACATAGATAAATTTTTAATTTATCTATATATACACATACATAATAAAAATTAGGGAATTAAAAGATAGCAAAAACGTTTATAATCAGAGGGGGAGAATTCTCAGATAATCTCACTCGCCAAGATTATTTTTTTCTTCTTATCAACCAGCAAAATACAACATACAGTGCGGTTACCGTGGGCTTCGGCGTGCAGTATATGAACTCCGACTAATATTTAAATAATTAACAATAAGGAGCTTGGTGCGATATAATAGAAGCGTGACAAATAAGCAACGTTGAAAGCACCAAAAATTTATAAATTTAAAGCATACCTGTTTCGGTAGCATGTAGCATATCTTCTTCAGTGCTAAGGATGGCGGAAATTTGCTCATATATATAGGAGAGATGGGGTTTCAAGCTAAAGGTTTATTGATCAAAAGGAAAACAGAGGATTGCAGGTAACAGCCAATAGGAAGATAGATTGGAAATGGAACCGAAATAGTCAGAAAAATTAAGAGAAAGAAGTATTTATGTAATATTTCCAACAATCTGATAATGGAGGAATAGCGAATTCACAATTAACAATATTATTTAAATTTTTATAAATATGAAATGCTTCAAGGAAGTTAAGTTCATGTATTGAAGTAGGAAGTAGGTTTAGAGATTATTTTAACCGAATTGAAGTCAAAAGTATGATTCATATCCCAGCAATGTTTTGCAGTAGAGGATTTCTTGTTTTTTAATATATTGTTGATGTTCTTTGATACGAAATTTTAAGCAGCGTTTGGTTTGTCCAATATAGGAAAGGCCGCACTGGTAATTAATACGGTAGATACCCCATGGATTGGATAATACAATAAGGTCTTTGAGTTTGGAGAGGGTGAGTTTATTGGTAGGGGCAAAAATTATTTTGAAGTCATATTGTCTAAAAATTTTAGCAATGGGAAAGCTTGATTTAGGAAAGAAGGGTAACACAATGCTAATATTGGAAAGAGTAGAAGACTGAGGAGAGTTTGAGGAACGAGGATTCTGATACTGCTCTATTTAAACTTCAGCTGTTTTCTGTTTTGATGTATTGATTTGATAAAGCACTTAGGTGACTAAAATGTATGCTTTTCTTGACATTTAGATTTTTGCACTTTCAATAGCTAACAATTCCAATGTTATTTAAAATACATTTTTATTTGTATTTATAAGGAAGGACTTATAAAAATATAATTTAAGAAAATTATTTATAAAATTATTATAAAATTATAATAATTTAAAAATTTGTTTAGAAAAAACATAATTTAATTTCGAATTATCATCTTTAGTCATTCGCTCCTCTCCTCTTTCTCTCCACACACATACACACTAAGAGAGAAAAATTAATAAATGTTATTTTACGCAAAAAATTTTGAGCCCACCCAATATTTTTGAAAAGTTGACGCTACTGCACACATCTTTTCACACACTCTGCAAAACTGAAGATGGCACATTTACCAACAACGCCACGGTTCAATTTAAGAACATCAGTTAATTTCTGAAGCAGTCAATGAGATTTACGCGATCACAAGCGTGATGTGATATTTCAAAAGTTATCTTTTTCATAGAAATTACATTTGAAAGAAAATTTTTTCCCTATACGGCTCTGTGAAAATTTAAATTGTACGATTACATATATGTTAAATTCGTGGTTTTTTTTACATTGTTCTTTTATTTATTTATTTATTGATGAAGCTTAAATTTTGTTGTGTATAGAATTAGCCAATGTGAAAATTGTTTATTATTTTGTAATAAAACCAGCACGCAATAGATAAATTAAAAAAAAAAATCATGCCTCAAAATTATTTTATAAACCATAATAAATCAGTCCATTAAGATACAGTTTTCAAACACGCAGTTGAATGCAGATTTTTTTCGCACTTAACGACGGGGTAAAAATTGAAAATGTGCGATGCTTAGAAGATTAAAAAATTGCAGAAGTGAAAATTGGAAAACCAAAATTTCATCATGAAGTGTTGCCATTCACAAAATGACGTCAGCGTTACGTACAGATATGTTTGTCCTTTATAATACAGAAAGAATAAAGCATGAATAAATTTCACAAACATGGTAAATTTCTGAAAGGTAAAATTCCTTGTCACTAGTGACGCATCTTGACGGTGTCATTACAGATTTTGCTATAAATATCTTATCTTGTATGTTTATCTATGCCATGAATAGACCCATAGAATCTCCCATTTCAAACGAAATGACGTATTTGAAAGAATAGAAAGGCAATTAATGGATATGGGGCATTCTCACAATCTTTTGACTTTATCCCCGTCCCTAAATAATAATTTTTATTTTAATACATTGTTTGTGTTTTTTTTTTAATTTCATAGACTAGGGAACATCCCATTGCATGATTGCATAACAATAAATAAGTTTTGGACGATGTTGGGGGTCCAAATACCAGGAAAACTCCTATACCGTCCCGTGTTCCTGATGCTGATTTTTAAGTTTGGAGCTATCTGTATGAAATTATTTCAATAAAAGTAATTCGATGCAATTTTTTTTTCCGAAACTGGGACAATTGTTTTATATAAATGTGTAGTAAAAAATTAACCTGCACACATTTTTACGGCTCATATTATTTTTTGAACTCTGTCCCTGGGTTTTTCAGCCTTGCCGCCCCTCTTGCTAAATTTAAACAGAAAATCACTTCAGATGCAGCCACAAAATTTTTTTCAAGTTTTTTCTCATGCAGAAGTATGCTAGAGAAAGAATTTCTAAAATTCTTTGACGGGAAATTTACTGCAGAATTTAAATCAGCATTTAAATATCAATTTCAAGACCGTGTCTTTATTGGTAGTCTTACCGTCCCCAAGGTTTATTCCTGCACTTTTCGAGGTAAGTCAAAAAAAATTATAATAAATTTAATCCAATGTTAACAACTCTTTCTAAAAATCAAAGAACATTGTGGCTATCACTTAGTCTTAACATGATTTTCCTAAAAATAGATGGTAATTTTCCTTACAGTCCCTTTTTTTCCATTACCGTCCCTTTTTTCCTATACCGTCCCCTTTTTTACCTCACCATCCCTTCTTTAACACCCCTTTAAGGCAATTTTATACAAAAATTCTGTATTAAAAGTACTACATTTTTATTATTTCTTATTCGAATGCCCTGTGGGTATTATGCAAATTCATTATAAGTAAAAATTTAGAGGAAAATAAAAAGTTATAGTGGTAAAATTGTAAGGAAAATTAAACTCGCAAGTTTAACTTAAACCTCAGTTTAATAAAAAAAATTTCGCTGCTGACCATTTTTTCTTTATTTTCGGCATTCGTCTATCAGATTAAAATGTTATTTTAGCGAGTTTAATTTCACCAGATTTTTATTCCCGGAAGTCAAAAGATTGTGAGAATGCCCCATATATTCCTTGAAGTTGGCTGTGGGATTGCAGACCGAAAATACTCGGAAATTTAAATAAAATTTATATTTTAAATTTGTAACATCTGCATTATTGTTAGCTGTTGCCTTTTAAGTAAACGGGTAACTTTTTTAAGTTCATATTGTGTAGCTACAGCGAGTTTAACAAACAAAGCACTCCGACTTTTTTCCTGCATTGTAACTTTTCTTCGTTTGAAACATCAAAAGAGACGCATTTAGAATTCCAACCAACAGTACCTAACTTGATCATGAAAAATGTCACAATTCAAAATAGGAAACAGAACGTATTTAAACATGAATCATCTAGACTGCTACAATTCAAAATCATATGGATTCACCACTTGGATCACTAAAAACGTATTAAGGCTGTTCTCAAATGAAAAGCGCGTTTTGGACTCTACTTTCTGACATAATAACGAAAAACTTTTTACCTTCACATGCACTAAAAAATTTAAGATGATAAATTTGTTTCTTTAAAATCGCGCTATTTTTTTATTTTACTTTTAAAATTAATACTTTTCACAAAAAAAATTGTCAAAGTTTGACTTTTGTCAATTTTCTTCTGGAAAGTTATTACTTAAGTGTGAACGTAAAATTTACTAAGGAACATTTTCCCAACTTCCACATACTCATCAAAGCATTCTGGATCACGCTGTGTTTTCGAAATTTCAATTTAATCTTTCAATTTTTTTTTTATGTCTTTGATTTAACTGAAACTTTCGCTTTTTTAATCATTTTCAATCTTTCACAAATTGAAATGTAGATGGCAGCACCACCGATCTTCGAGCAACTACGCTTTGAATAAAACTCAAGTATTAAGTATTGACTTTTAAGTACTTAAATATTGACTTTTAAAGCTTTAAAAATGCATAATAACGTGTAAACAGACTTATTTAATTTATTTTCAATGTCCATTCCTAAATTTATAATATTTTTGCATTTGCTTTTATTAAATATAGAATTTCCTAATGAGGTTTTATTAACCAATGGCCATTCAGCTATGAAATGCAAGATCCAATCAAGCTATAGAAATAGGTTTACCATTCATTTAAACAGGTCGCGCCAAAAACTTTCGCCAAATAAAAAATTCAAGGCTTTTAAAAACTAAAAACAATTTAGTTGGCTTCAAATTTTTAGGCTGCAAAACAATTTAGAATTTAGCATTATTAAGATTACAGATAGATTTTTATTTTTTAAATTTATTTTCTTTTAGAAAAAGTACTTTTATGCAAGACTGTCTTAAGAGGAATTACGGGGTGGGGACGGAGGCTATTAAATTTCAAAATTTAATCGTTGTCTGGTACAATATTTTGACTTGGGTGTAGAGTCAAGCGTCGGATCGGGTTTGTCGATTTTCTCTACACACCCCAGGTCGGGTCAAGTCGTGTGCAGGTTAGTTCTTAAAAAAGACCAGAGGTTAGTTTATAAAATAGTCCGACTTTCGGGTAAGCTTGCCGCTGACTTTTTCTTTGCATGTGGGGTAGGCAATTATATTTTCGGTTTCGGGTTGGGTTTTGATTTTTATGCGTCGGTTTCGTTTAACCTGATTTTTCAAAAAAGTGTGAAGAATATTAATTGAGATTAGAGTTCTCCATCGGGTCATGTAGGCCAATTTTACCTAAATTCGACCTTGGAACTAATTTTTTTTTCGTTGTAGTTGGGTTCGGGTCGAGTTGAATCGAATTGTTTGGGGTACCCATCGGTTTTGGGTTGAGTTTCAATACTTACCCGTCTTTAGGTTAATTCAGCTTTACAAAAGAAAATCTGGAATACTGTTTTAGATGAAAAAATATATATTTAAATATGAACGAATCGCATTACATGTTTATTTTTTCCATAAAAGTAGAATTCATATTAGAGATTTGACTGTACAATATTTTTTCACAGTCGTATTAAATTATAGAAAGTTATTTTTGTGACGAGTCGGGTTCGAATTGAAGTGTTTCGGGTTTGGGTTAATATAAAAGAAGTTTTCGGGTTTGGGACAGGTTTTAGGACAACGGAAAATTTCTGGTCAGTTTGTGGTTGACTTTCAGGTGAATTTACTGGTTCGGGTCGGACAGATCCAACATGCCCGGAAATCTTTTTCTGATTTTTTTTTAATAAAAGAAAAAAAAAACTATTATATAGTACTTGAATTTGAATGAAACCTTTCCTGTTTATTTTTTTACGTAAAAAATACGCTTTAGATAACATTGATAATTGGAAACCTCATTACAGACTATTTTTTCCATAATTGTTGACTTCTTTTTTCTATCTTTCTGGTGAAAGCTCTAGCCAGCCGGACTGGGTTCTGGGACCCCTGAATTTAGGTAACCAAATAATGTATATATTTTTGTTGTTTTCTTTCAGTATAATGAAATACTATTTATCATTACTGTGTGATATATTTTCATGCTAAGCGCTAATATTTTGCTGAAATTTTAATTGATTTTTGCCACAGATTAATTCTAATCAATATTTTGTACTTTTATGATAAATGAAATTAGACAAAAAAAAAAAAGTATCTAAATATTTAGTATTATATATTACTGTTTGGTTATACCTACGGGACGGCTGCAAGGAGGTTTGGGGGAGAGAAGCAATGCATCTGGCCACTAAGGCTGAACGATATATCGATGTATCATCAAATATTGATTTTTATAACATATCGACTTCAATCTTCTTTAAAAATCGATATATCGGCTCTGATTATATTCATTCATTACTCAAAATAATTTCTTTATTCCCTAATTAATGCTGCAATGGCGTACCCAGGATTTTATTTCGGGGGGTGGGGGGGGGGGGCTGACTTAAATTTCTATAATGTTCTCTATCTTACGAAACAAGTTGAATTGTGTTGTAAACAGAAATCATTTTTGACAATAAGGCCGTAACCAGAGGGAGGAAAGGGGTGCAGGGGTGATTCTGTGCTGAATTTTCCGAAAATGTATCGCGATTTTTGTCAAAGGGCCGCGGATAAAATACGAATTTTGTCAAAGGGCCGCAGATAAAACGCGAATTTCAAAGTCAAAAGTCGTCAAAGTCAATTTCAAAGTCGCGAATTGTCAAAGGGTAGTGAAAAATCGCAAATTTTGTTATAGAATCGTGAAAAAAAGCCAAATTTCGTCAAACGATCGCTGAAAAAAGCGAATTTTATTTAATGACGCTAAAAAAACGCGAATTTCGTCAAAGGGCTGCAGAAAAAACAGGAATTTCATCAAGGGACTATGCCAAAAACGCGAGTTTCGACAAATGACCGCGAAAAAAACACGTATTCCGTTAAAACGTCGCCGGAAAAACGCGAATTTCGTGAAAAAACGCTAAATTCAACAACGATTGAAAAAAACGCAAATTTTGTAAAAAAGCACAAAATTCGACAGCGGATTGAAAAAAACGCGAATTTCGTGTAAAAGAGCAAAATTCGACAACAGATTGAAAAAACGTGAATTTCGTCAAAAAGCCGCGAAAAAAATGCAAATTTCTCGAAAAGCCGCAGAAAAAACGCAAATTATGTTCAAGGACCACGGAAAAAAGCTAATTTCGTCGAAAAGCCGTGGAAAAACGTAAATTTTGACAAAGGATCACGAAAAAAACTCGTATTACGTCAAAAGACCGCGGGAAAACTCGAGTTTTGTCTAAAGGTCGCAAGAAAACGCGAATTTCGTCGAAGGGCCGCGAAAAAAAACACGAATTTCGTGAAAGGGCTGCTGAAAAATCACGAATTTCATCAAGAGACCGCGGAAAAAAACACGTTTCGACAAATGACCGTGAAAAAAAAAACACGTATTTCGTTAAAACGCCGCGGAAAAAGCGCGAATTTCGTCAAAGAAAAGCAAAAAAAAAAAAAAAAAAAAACCTTTGTCAAAGTTGAATTTTGTCAAAGGACCGCAGAAAAAAGCGAATATAGTGAGAGAGCCACGGGAAAAAACGCGAATTTCGTGAAAAAGCGCAGAATTTGACAACGGATTGAAAAGCCTCGGAAAAAACGCAAATTTTTTTCAAGGACCGCGGAAAAAAACGCTAATTTTGTCGAATAGCCGTGGAAAGCGAAAATTTCGTCAAAGGATCGCCAAAAAACTCGAATTTCGTCAAAGGGCCCAAACGCGAAATGGGAAAAAACGTGAATTTCGAGAAAGAATCGCGAAAAAAACACGTATTTCTCGAGCTGAGTATAGCGACTGAATATAGCTACTGACAAGTATAGCGAAAATTGTCAAAGCATCGCAAAAATGCGAATTTTCCCAAAAAGACGCTAATAAAATGAGAAATTTGTCAAAGGACCGCAGATAAAACGGGAATTTCATCAAGGGGCCTCGGAAAAAAAGCGAATTTCGACAAAGGAACGCAGAAAAAGAGAATATCGTCAATGGGCCACGGAAAAAGGCGAATTTCGTCAAAGAGCCGCAGAAAAAGCGCAAATTTTGTTCAAGGGCCTCAGAAAAAAAGGCATATTTCGTTGAATAACCGCGGGAAAAACGCAAATTTGACAAAGGATCGCGAAAAAAAGCGTATTCCGTCAAAACGCCGCGAAAAAACGCGAATTCCGTCAAAGGATAAAAAAAACGTGAATTTCGTCAAAGGCAAATTTCGTCCAAGAGCCGGAGTAAAAAATGCGAATTTCGACAAAGGATCGCGAAAAAATTTATTCCACCAAAGGGCCGCAGAGAAAAAGCTAATTACATCAAAGCACCGCAAAAAACGCGAATTTCGTCAAAGGTTCGCGGAAAAAGCGCGAATTCTGTCAAAGAGATGCGGGAAAAACGTGAATTTTTCTTCAAAGGGCAGCTTGAAAAAGAAGCGAATTTCCTCAAAGGATCGTGGAAAAAGGCGAATTTCGTCAAAGAGTCGTGATAAAATAAAACCTGAATTTCATCAAAGGGTCGTGGAAAAAACACAGCGGTCTCTTTACAAAACAGCACACATACAAACAACTATGTTTATTATTATAGGTATAGTTTTTAAACTGAAATAATATGCTGAACTAACTTTTTAAAAGCCTGGTTAACCCGAACCAACTTGCAGGAATGTACACTCAGCCTGAAATGAAAACAAAGTTAACCCAAACTGCAAGAAAAATAATTAGCTGCGGGAAGGGAATCCCCTCCCCTTCTGCTGTAACCTTTCAGAAAATTTGCTGTGAATTTCAGTATTTGTTTTACTCAGACTCCCCCCTGGAGGGGGGGGGGGAGCGCATGGGTCCGATCATGAGGCCACCGCACGCCGAAATAAGTTGAAAAGTGTTTTTTTTTTTTTACTACTTTTATTTATAAGAAAGTCATCGTAGCTTAAAATTTATACAACTGTTCTCCCCATCACCGAATATAAAGTCTATTTCACCTTCTTTGGGAATGCCGTAGTGTCTATATGTGGTCTATTAGGGAACTAACGAGAATGGCAAATCCGCGGTAAAACAGAAAACTAAATTACAAATTTATCGCCAAGTGAAAGGGAAAAAATCAGACCTTTTTCATTTCGTTTTCGACTATTTCGAAAAAGTGCCTTTAACCCCATCAGCCCCCTTCCCCTCGTTGGGAATATTGTGGTGTAACTGTGCGCTGATATGGCGCTAACCAGAATGCCGTTATAATTGCAATAAACAAAATTACAAATTTGTCTCAAAAAAAAAAAAAAAACAGCATTTTTTTCATTTTATTTTCGGCTATTTTGGGAGGAGGTGAAACTCTATTACACCCTTCCACTTCTTTGGGTATAATGTGTTGTCACTGTATACTGATATGAACTAAAGAGGAGAGAGCGGCTAGTCTGGTAAATGATAGGGGGGAAATTACAAATTTATTTCAAACAAAAAGAAAAAAAATCAGCATTTTTTTCATTTTATTTTCGATTATTTTGGGAGGGGCTGTAACCCTATTTGCCCCTTTCACTTCTTTGGGTATAATGTGGTGTCATTGTGCACTAATATGGAACTAAAGAGAAGAGGGCGGCTAGTCTATTGAGTGATAAGGAAAAAGTAAGGTTTATCGCAAACAAAAAGAAAAAATAAGCACTTTTTCATTCCAATTTTCGATATTTTGGGAAGGGGCTGTAACCCCATCAGCCCCCTTCCAGTTTTTGGGGTATAATTTGGTGTCGCTGTGTACTAATATGGAAAAACCGAAGCGAGCGGCTAGTCTGTTGAATGATAGGGGAAAATATGCTAGTAGGGAAAGAAGGACAGTTCAGCGTCAGCAGGTGGTGGTGGTGTGAGGAGGTGTGAGTGGGAGGGAGTAATCCACCTTGTGGATGGAGGAGGAGAGTGGAATCCACCTGTGAGTGAAAAGGGAGTCTTATCCTATATTAGGAGGGGCTGGAGGAGGGCTTAATTTTTGAGGGGGCTTAATTTTTTTTTTTTGAAGTAGAGAATCGTTCCTTTGAGAATAAAAATTAGGGAAACGGTTAGAGGGCCTCTACCCCCCCCCCCCAAATTTAAAAAAAAGTTTCTTACCATTCTGGATTTTCAAAGTCTGGATTCAAGGAGTCTGAAATAATAAAAATAACGATTAAAAAAGTATCAATACTTGTGGTCATTAGCTAAGAACTTTGTATTTTGTCAAAATGAATTTAGTGCGAGTGACGAAAGTCAAATTGGTAAAATACATAGCTCTCAATCCCCAGGCTTAACCGCGAGGAGGTTGACCACTTTAAGCCCACACACACACTTTTTTGAAAATTCTGTTTTTTTTTTTTTCTATAAATTTCATTTTCTATTTACACACATTTTCTAGATATATATACAATTTTCATTTTCTATTTACAATTTTAATTTTTTCTTTATACATTTCATTTTCTACTTTCTGAAATTATTTTACATTTTTATGAATTTCAGAAATATCATGATGACCGTAGGCTAGGCTCGTTATTCCATCTTGCAACAAATATCGTTTATCATCAAACACCGACAAACATTTTTTGTTGTATTGCACGGTGTATAACTGATGTAAACGCTGGCCAATTGTCGTCTGCACTTCATATGTTGTCTTTTGTTCCATCAGACATTTTAGGTAATCTTTATGTTCAAGTTTCTTTTCAACAACCCTTTTCAATATCCCCTTGGCACGTTTTTTTTCTTCTATAGAGGACTTTATACTATACATTTTTGATTTTAGACTTACAAATTGATAGGCAGCTGCTCCATTTAATTCATCCTTAAATTTTCCCAAAACTTTCTTATTCTTAGTAGAATAGAGTTTATGGTCTTTGGGATAACCAGAAAAATCAAACCGAGAGCTGTTGGTTTCCATATCCTTTTGTAGGTCCTTTGTCCGAATGTGATACGTCAGAGAGTCCGTATCTGTGAAAAGAAGGGTTGAATGATTTCCAGGATAAATTGTTTTCACAAAATTATAATGAAAATCATACATGAGTTCTTTGGATAACTCGAGTATCGCAAATCCGACATAAACGGGTCGGTTCATGAGGATACTGTTTTTCTTTCTTTCCACAGCAACGAGACCCTCGTCAAATATCTTGTGGCCTTTATAGTTTGGAGATGCCACTAACTTTTCACCTCTCCTCGTTTGGTTGGTTAATTCAATATTTCTCCTTTTCCTTAAATTCTCAATGCATTTTCCATATATTGAATTGTTCAGGAGCTTGAAGAAATCCTTTTCAAATTCGCTTGTGGCTTGCTTCCTTTTTTCCGTGTTGAAAGAAATATAATTCTTGAGCCAAGGGGATTGATCAAATTTCAAAACTTTATGAAATCCAGTTATTTCTAGGCCAAGTTGTATATACAGTTTTAAGTTTCTATAATGACATATATATTTACTTTTGTCGAACAAATTTGGAATCAGTTTTGGAACACCCTTGTATCCTTTCTGTATAAAACTTTTCGCATACGGTGATAACGTGTCATGTGTCACCGAAAGTTTTTCAGGAGCCAAAGGGAATTGATTATGAAGATTGTGTATTTCATGAGGATACTTCAAATCCACCTCGAATATAAAACCAATTGGGTCATCATCCTTTAAATTTAAAACTTTTTCTGCGTTGAAATGTCCTGGATCGACCCACCGAAACCCCCCATTCGGTAGATGCTGAGACATACACCATCCATACAGGTTGTTTGCGTCCCAATACATGATATGCGATTTGTCTTGAGATGAATCATAGTCTGGACAAAACTCATTGTTCGCCAACCTGTTGCCAACCTGTGGGATATTTGGGACACACCTCCACGTACACTCTGTTCGATAAAAACTAACATGTTGTTGTCCGTTAAAAGTTCTAATTTAACATCAGTCATTTTTAGGCAAGCTTGCCATGACAGACTGGGTAATGTTGTTAGATGGGCAGGATCTAAATCATAGAATTGCTTACACAATTTTCGAAAATTTTCGAAGACGTCAGCAAGCAAAATTACGTCAGTTTTTACATAAAAATCATGATATTCACCGAGCGATCGAATGTTAAATGTTTGCCAAACGTGTAGAGCATGATCATATTCTTCATCACTAATATGTTTATTTGTTAACGTGCTGAAAAAAGCAGTTTTTTCGGGCAGCTTGGTCTCATTAAACTTTTCGAAACTTGAGAGGTATTCGTAAGGGTACGTCCCTTTCTTTCTTAACATTTCTAAATCCGTATTCTCCGGAAAGTTCTCTTTTAAAATCACGAACTGGTGTGAATGGAGATTTGAAGTCAGTTTTTCGAGGGAAGCCGTGAGAAATTGGTACGAGTCAATGAAAGATAGACTAACTGATGATGACTGTTTCTTTAATTTGAAACTTATATACTGCTCGAGGGTACTCGCAATAACATCAATCTTATAATCTTCGTAACGGCCTAGCCTACTCATCAAAAGGTGGACATCATATCTTTTGAGATTATGAAAAACCACTGGGATTGTTTTGGATTGCTGATATTGGAGGTTACAAAATGGGTAAGCAGCCCCTCTGTATTCTGAGGTTATATGATCGTGATCACGAATTTTTTTTTCTCCCAATGCTTTCCCGCAAATATAACAAATTGTTGCTGCATCATGTTTGCGCTGCTGTTCTTTGCTTAATTGCATGGGTGCAACAGTTATAAGTTTTTTTTGAAAGTTCATCTTTTATGTGAATCAAAGTATTAAGAAAATGATCTACAGCATCTTCTCCACGATAAACTCTGACACCTTCATCATCAGGATTGAGTTGATATGTGTGGCTATCAGGGCCTATAATCATTAACGCATACCCACACGGTACATGATGTGCAACATCTATTTGATATGGTTTTATTTCAGCGGTTTCGGAGGCTTCGGTGGAGTCGAGTGGGACAATGATTGATTCAAAATCGGCATAAATCACAAATGGTACAGGTGCTTTCAAATGAGTTCCCTTAAACTGGAGTATGTTTTTGCCTTCCTGCGGCATGTTTATAACTTGTGGCGTTTGTTTGTTACAATAAGGCGTGTGTTTATCTAACAAATCTTGGCGACAAAATCCGTGCAAGCACCTATAACAAAAAATTTTGCGCCGTCATGTTTGGTTCTATGTGCTAAAAATCTCGAGAAATCCCTTATTAAGCAGTAGTGCATATTCTCACCATTACTAATGACTAATAAGTTGATCACATCTTCATTTGTTTTTTCAGACACATACAAAACATAAAGCTCCCCTTCTTCGTAGCCATATATGTTGATTCGCAAATTATTTTGCGATTCTATTTGTCGGGTTTTGTGATATGGGACTGGGTAGGTGATCCCTTTCATATTCACTTCCTTTTCAAAGGGGATCTATTTCATGTTTTCCTAACCTGCCGAATTTAGATCCATCAATGTCAATCAAGTGATCGATCAAGTACTTCCGTTAGGAAGGGACCTGAAGTCGTCTTCGATGTACTTTAGGATAAAAAATATACCAAGCCGGCCATTTTGTTTCTCCTGCAAACTTAACTATTTCAAATCTCCCCCAAAACCAGAAATCCATTAGTGAATGTCATTACCCAACAAACACTCAACTTACGGCCGAAAGGCGTATATTTCGCGGCCAAAAGGAGTTAAGGCCATTTGTAACCAAACAATGTTGTGCCGTAAATGACCCGCCGCTAGTTCCGGCAGCTAGTGCCGGAACGGTAATGTTTCGGCGGTGAGAGAACTGTTGCATTTACTTTGCCCGGCAACTCTTAAGGGGAGGTTTCTGGCAAAAATGTAATGGATCGTCATCGTTTAGAAAGTAGAGGGCTAATATCACCTAACCCGAATATTTAATTAAAGAGAGGAAATATATTTTTCTCTTCATTTCTTTCTAAGTAAGTTTAATTATTTTAAATCTGGGTTTTAGTAAAAATATAAATATGTCGTGAGATTTATATTTAAAGCAGTAAAATAGATTACACATTTTTATTTAGTTTGAAAATATTTTACAAAAATCAAAAATTGTCCCCAAAATGTACATAAATTCCCTGTTTATATATTTTTTAAAAATATGGAAAAAAACAACAACATAAAGCGTTTAACTTTCTTGCCTTTAAAATATCTTTAAATAAATATATTTTGAACACACTGGAATAAAAAAGATTATATTTAATGGTTATTTTATATTGTTTTTGATTGCAAAGATAATCAGATAGCATAATATAAAATATACGCTGATTTGAATAATATATTAATAGCAAAATACTGCAATCTTCGGACATATATACTACTTAAATATGTTTAAAAATTTATTGATAAATGTCAATTTATTTATGCTCTTTTTTTTCCGCATTCATGAAAAAATATTTGTTATAATGAAAAGGAGAAAATGTTTCAATAAGCAGTTATTCTTGAGCGAGGAGAGGAGGGGGGGGGGGGAGAGAAAAGGTAACTTAAAAGCTGTTACTAAAACATGAATTTTTAATATCATTTGAAACATATTTCCATGTAAAAGAAAATACTGGAAAAGAAATTTTTGTTTCTGAATCCACTGTAACGGAAAATATAAATAAAATTTCTTGCCTGTATTAAATTCCTAACAATTTAGATATATTTAATGATTTCACTACCATTATTTTACTCTTTAGAAATACAGATAAAACTTGCATATGTATAAAAATAATTAAGTGAAAAATTGCACAACAAATCAAGAATTTTCGCAGAATTAAGTAAAGAATTGCAGAATAAATAAAGAATTTTTGTTCATTATTATTTGGTTTCGAGTCCCGACCTGGATACATTTTCACCCAGTTGGAAAAATTATTTCTGGCAAAATTTAGAATACGCATTAAAATCTGACATTATATGAAAGTATTAAATAAAATGCGATATGTATATTTTATGCCCTAAAATAAACATGAAAAGGTTCTATTAATTTTTAGGCATTTCAGTAAAATCGTCTTGAGTCAAAAATAAGCCTTGATATATATATAGATAAACAAGATATTTTTCATGAGCATATCAGAATAAAATGGAATGCATGTTATTTTTAAATCTTATAATTTTTAATTGCGAAGATAAATGGGTAAAAATTTACAGAAAAGAGATAAAATGCCCATTTAAAGGATATATCGGAGGGAAAAAAAAAAGTGTTTTTGTGTTATCTGAAAACTGTATGGAGAGTTTAAAAATTCAAACAATGTATCTTAAATCTTTATTTCTCTAAAAAAAGAAAAAAAAGAACGAAAAAAAAGAAAGGAAAGGAAAACAAAGCTCTTTTTCCAAATGACTAAAAATAATATTAACAGAAAAAATATATGATTTATGAAAAAATGACTTTTATTTATTATAATAAGGTATTGGCTCATAAAACTACTCTCCCTCCCTCCCTCTCCAGAAAAATCAAATAGATGATGGGACCTTCAAATGGCTCAAGGTTAAGCAGTTTTGAAAGTTCTGGTCCGTTACGATAAGAGGGGAGAGGGAGAAATTCTCAGAATTTTTCTTTAGCTGTGCGTTTTCATTTCTGCTTTGTCATTCGCGTTACTTCGTCGCTTCGTCGGAATAAGTGGACATGGTTTCAAAATGTAGCACATATATCGGTAAGTTTGTTAGTTCATGTTGATTCATTACAAATTTATTAATTTCATTCTATCTGTTTTTTGCATCATTTTATCTTAAAGAATATTTATATTTTAGTTTTTATAATTGCAAAAGAAAATGTAAAAGATATTTACATTTTTAGTAAAATTCCCTTCAATACTTTATTTTTAGTTTTTCGAAGTTATCGAATTTATTTTTAAACATTATAAATATCGGATGATATTGTTCTTTAAGGGTCTTGTACCTTTTAAACGCGTCGAAAATTAACGAAAAGCTTCAAAGTTTGAATTAGTCTATCTTCAAAACCTTTTTATGTATAAACATGAAATTTTGATATTGATTAAACGGATTGTGCTTTGTAATATACTACAAACATAAATTTATCAACCCTTTACAGAATTTGTGTATTGTTTAAATCAAAATAGCTCTTTTTTTTTACCCCATAAGTCATTGCGCGCATATCTTGAGAAAGTATGTATGGATTAGCATGAAATTCGGTAAAGATACTAAACATATATATGTGTTTAAAATGATCTACTCTTAGTCTAAAATTATTTCATTAACTGTATAAAAAAAATATTTTCGTAAAAAAAAATAAAAACATATGTATTTTTAATGAATATAAATAGTCATAACTAAAAATATTACAATTGTAAATACTTAAAAGTAGATCATTTTAAACACACATATTTGTTTAATATATTTACCAAATTTCATGACAATCCATACATCCTTTCTTAAGATATGCGCGCAATGACTTATGGGGTAAAAAAAGAGCTATTTTGATTTCAACAATACACAAATTCTGTAAAGGGTTAATAAATTTCTGTTGGTAGTATATTACAAAGCATAATCTGTTTAATCAATATCCAAAATTTCACGTATATACATAAAAAAGTTTTGAAGATAAACTAATTAAAACGTTGAAGTTTTTCGTTAATTTTCGACGCGTTTAAAAGGTACAAGACCCCTTAAAACAGTTTATTTTAGTTTAATTATAAAAATGTGATTTTATACTCGAGAAAATTTGAGTGACTAAAACAATTGAATTTAAATGAAATTTAGAAGTATCAAGATTAATTTAATATATATTTTTAAATCACTATTAAACTATTATTTACATAAAATATATAATGTGAACATTAAATAGTCCACAATATTATTTTAAAGGCGACTAAAGTAATGAAAAAGATGTTACAAGTTTAAAATATACATTTTATTTAAAATTTCTTAGTACTTTCAAGCCTTCCTAGCTCATCATCAGAGAATATCTTAATAACTAAATGTTGTTTATTGTTTTTAAAATGTGAGAGCCAATAATTACTAGAGTTGAAAGCAGAAGTAGCAGTAGCAGTAGCAGTTTCTTGGATTGAATTTAATTAGAGGAAATATATATTATTATTATTAATTACAGTTCCATTTATTTATGACATCACTCTGTTTCTCATAGGTCACTTTCCATGGATATAATTAAATTATTATTTTATGATATAATTATTTTTGTGTAAAAAAAATGGAACTGCAATTAATAATAATAATATATATTTTCTTTATTTAAATTAAATCCAAGAAACTGCTACGTTTACTCAGTAATTATTGACCCTCTCATTTTCAAAACAAAGTGACGTATTTGTATAAATAAACAACATTTAGTTATTAAGATATTCTCTAAGGATGAGCTTGGAAGGCTTGAAAGTACTAAGAAATTTTAAATAAAATGTATATTTTAAACTTGTAACATCTTCTTCATTACTTTAGTCGCCTTTTAAGTAAGATTGTGGACCTTTTTAATGTTCACATCATATATTTTATGTTGAATCAAGGTGAAAAAATTGCGTTTCGTCTTATGATTCTATTATTTACATGTCTAATAATTATAAATAATTCTCAAGAATTTTGAAAAAGTTGAAATAATATATTTTTTCAAATGTTTGGCTATTAAACTGCAAGAGAAATAGTTAAATATTATCTGATAAAAGCAAAATTTTAAAATATATGAGAAATATTATACTGTCATTCGTTAACTACATAAAGATTAAACTTATTTTTATGTAATATTTTATAAAATGATCAGAAATGATGCAAAAATTTAGATAATAATGATTTAATAAAGCTTTGATGAATAAGCATAATTTAACAGATTTACCAACGAAGCTGTGTAAAATATAGTGGAAATTTAAGTAAAAAGAATATCACAAACACACACATTTTTATATAAAATATATAATAAACTATATTAAAATCACGTATATTGTTTAAGCATAAATTCGAAATTTATTCTTCAAAAGAAAATACTTTTTAGAAGGTTAATTGAATGGTAAAATGTTTTGGCAGGTAAAAAAAAAAAAAAAAAAAAAAAAAAAATCTTATAATTATTTAGACATACTTTTCAAGAAAATCAAGTTCATTTAACTTGAACTTTTTCAAAAATATTCAAAATACAATATTTGATAATGAATTGATTGATTAGTTTATTTTTTCAATTATACACTTTATAAATTTTTATGAAATGCAACTATTTAAAAATGCATTGCATATAAATTTTGTAAATATGTAAGTGAATAAATGAACAAATAAATTAATGCACTATGTGAAATATTGTGTTTTGGAAATTTTTTGAAAAAGTTCAAAGTGAAAGAATTTCATTTTCTACAAAAGTATATCTAAATAATTATAAGATTTTTTTAATCCTGGAAAAATATTTTATCATTTAATTAGGCTGATAAAAAGTATTTTTTTTTTTATAGAATAAATTTTGATTTATTCCTAAACAATCGTTATGGCACAACAGTGGCAAGTGATTACATTTTAAATAACCCTAATAGGCTTTTTTGTGGGCAGCTTTGGGATAAATTTAATTTATGACAACCACAAATGGCAGAACAAAGGCAAGCTTCTGGTTAGCTTTTATTTTTAGTGGCCATTAAAAGAATAATTGTGGGCAGTTTAAGGCTATCTAACATTTTCAGCGAAAAGTTAGTGGCATGATTGTGGGCAACTTCTTGTATTTACGGCCAATTATCTTGTGACCTTATTCTGTCCGGCGTGACACCTTTTTTACGGAGCCGTAACTTTCACTGATAGCGGGCCACCATCGAACACCTTCGGCCAAGGCTAACGAACCCATCAGTGGCCCGTAAGTTCGGTGTTTGTTGGGTAGGGAGTAACCCTACTCAATAAGTATAATGTTTCAAATCACCAAAACACCAATCCATCTTTCTCCCGCGTATCTTCGTGCTTACCTTTTCGTAAACATCTTTTTTGTTTAACTATTTATATAACGAATCGAAATAAAGACAAAATTGTTTTTTTTTTTATCGTTTTTGAATTAAAATACAGTTCTTAATGCTGAACCATGGATGCTGATTAAAAAAAATGACGCTCAATAATTTAAAATCTTTCAATATTGTTGACGGACAGTTCATTTATTTATCTTATTAAAAGCATAAAATTAGGCATTTTACAAATAATTTATTCTTATTGGTGAATTGAAAAAAAAAAGGGAAACTTCTTCAAAATAAACGACCAAGAGCGAGTATTACTCGCGCTCAGAGAGTTCCGCATAATATATATATGAATTAATTAAATGTA
Organism: Maratus speciosus; assembly: GCA_963932465.1. Taxonomy (NCBI): domain Eukaryota; kingdom Metazoa; phylum Arthropoda; class Arachnida; order Araneae; family Salticidae; genus Maratus; species Maratus speciosus. Next base: position 535,085 of record CAWVRF010001568.1, on the reverse strand, counting down.
TTATTTTTACTTTATTATTACTTTCAAACTATGCAAGCTACAGCTTTAGAAAATTAGCCAAATATCCATTTCTTTATAGTCTTCATGATAAAACCAAAAAAATTCACATATTTTGGTTATTTATTTATTTAGTTTTTTTGGCAATTGAAAAACTTACTTTTTTTTTTTCTTTTGTGCAAAAATTAAATTTTAAACCTTTTTCCATATATTATGGTTTTACTTTAGAAGTAGGTGTGTTGTGATTCTATTGTGTACAAAAATTGTTTTCTATATGCATAATTTAGAGTTTTATCATGCCCGCACCAATTAATAATTTTAATTCACGCATCAGTGAGTTAAATTTTTAAATTTAAATATCAATTTTGTATATACAGCATTTATTTTTCTGGATAATATAGCCAAGGATATATGCTTTAGGCAGAAAGGGATCTTAATTCCACACAGTAAAAAAAAAAAACGGGAAAAATTACAGCTGATTTGGCTGTGAATCGCTAAAATACAGCGTTTTATTAACTTCCGTATCGATTTACAGTAAACTGCTGTTATTTCAACAATGGCAAAACCGCCTGGACTGCATTCCAGATGAGATACCTACCCTACAGGCACACTGTCAAGCCAAAGCAGGTTATCATTAGCGTTAAGTAGTGTCGTACGAGTGTCAGCGTCGGTGTGAATATGTGCCTATTATGAATTCAAAATGCCGATTTTGGATACTTAAATACAATTCTGGATTACATATTTTAAAAAATCAGAGTAAGTTTTACTTTTATGTTTATTCGTATCATTGATTTAATAACTGTATCAATTAGGCAGTTCTCTTATATAAAGTAAGATACAAATTTTGTATTTGCGTACATACATATAAACGTTGACTAACAGTAGCTTTGAATCATTTGTATAAGGATTAAATATTTTGTCTTAAATTATAACAAAAGAGAATATTTCCAATTTACATTTGAAAAAATTATTATTTTTCTGTTCTTTTTTCCATCATAGGACTTAGTTATTATTTACTTATGTGTCAAAGTACCAGATTAAAAAAAAAAAAAAAAAAAAATCAATATTTTTGAGATATGTTTTGCTTTGCTATTATATATTTTTCGCAATTTCATTTTTTCCGTTATTTGTATTTTAACATACCTTACTAATCTAAATTATACAATATTTTTTAATTGTCTAAAAGATTTAAGTGCGCTTTTTGTACTAATTTAAATGTTTTTATTTATTTAATGTATTATTATAGTTTATTAAAATTTCAAAAACAATTTTACGACTTATGGTCCGATTTATCGTCGGAGTTATTCGCATTTCATAGATGCTAGTTTTTTTACGCGCATTTCTTTTCATTTTTAATATGTAATTTTGAAATCATTTATTGTGTGTAAGCTCGATACACTTCTTTATTGATACATAAAATATTCCAAGAGTTTGCTTACTATTGTCGCAGCATTCAAAAGCAGCAGATCGCATTTTGCTTTTGATAATTATCGAACAATAAGAAGTAATTAGCACTAGATGCTGAAATTAGATATTTTGAATGTTCTCAATGTATGTTATATTACACAGTACATTTGAAATTCACATAAGGAAAATTCTTTACAATGAGTACAAATAGTTTAAAATTTACGATTTATTGCTTTTTTCGGTGTATTTTCCTATTTTATTTATTATTTTGCTTTATGGTGCTAAATTTGTATCTTACACATGTATAACAGAATTTATTATGTAATAATGTTATTAAAACAATGATATAAGTAGACATAAAGATAACACTTATAGAGCTCTTAGTTTTTAAAAGATGTATCATAGTATACAAAAAAAAAAAAAAAAATTCAAAGTAAACAAACATTGCAGGGCGGGGGGGGGGGGGGGAGGAGGAAGATGCAAACGTATATCTACAAATAATAATAATAAATAAAATAAATACAAAATCTATGTATATGAAAACAAAAACATATACCGTTAGAATGTCGCATTCACCTTGAAAACTATATCGAAATAAAATTAAAACTTGCTAAAAAGGTGCATTTAATGTCATAAATATAAAAAAGATGTTAATAAGATGTTATTACATAATAAAATAGTTTTTATAAACTTCCACTATTTCATGCCTAGCGCTTTCGAATAGCGATAGTGATCGAAAGCGCTCGGCAGGAAATCTTGGAGATTTTTAAGTTTTTAAAAACTGTTTTATTATGTAACAACATCTTATTAACATCTTTTTATATTTGTGACATTAAATGCACCTTTTTAGCAAATTTTAATTTTATTTCGATATAAAATAAATAATAATAAAGGCTAAAAAATTACTGTTATCTTGTTAAAAGTGCTGTAAAATTAACAGCAAAATATGCTGAAAAAATACAATTTTTTGTAAAATCTAAAAAACAAAATTACTGTAAAATTAAATGTAAAAGTGCTGTAAATTTACAAGTTTGCTGTTTACCCGTGGAAAACAAAATGGCTGTAAATTGACAGCAAAATTTGCTGGCACCCATATTGCCAGCATTTTTTGCTGTAAAGATACAGTGATTTTTTTTTTACAGTGCATATTATTTGTGTTTTGATACATTGAAAAAGGCGATGTTTTTTATCGTTTCGACAAACTCAAAAGTACTGTGCCCCGTTAGCCCCACCAGTGGCCGATAGGTTCTGCTCTCGAAGCTGGTAGACGGGAGGTGCTGGGTTCGATCCCAATCACGCCCGTCGGCCTAATCGTTCGGAGTTTTCGTGGTTTTCTATGAACCTTGGTTTTCCAAGCGCAAACACGGGTTAGATTCCCTTAGAAAGACACCCAATAAGGGCACTCTCCACCTTATGGCCTATACCCTCGTGCTAATAATTGGCCGTCATAAACACAACCAACGTGTGCCGCCTTAATTCGGTACTGACAATAAAAGTAGTGCATATTAAAAATTCATTTTCATCTGAAGCATAGTTCTGCTTAAACTTTTTGTGAAAATTCTAACAACCTGACTACTTGCAAGAAATATTAATATGACACGCAAAAATTATTCTAAGTTGAACCCGAGTCGCAGAAAGAAAATAAGAATCACCCCAACCTGGAAAAAATCTCTTTCGGCTCGGCCTACAGGCGCAGGTAGATTTCGAAGTTAAGTGCTAATGTCAACAACAAAAACTAAATCATGATTAGCGATAAACCCACTTTAACAATTTTATCTGGCCGCTGTTGACGAGTTTTAGTTCATTTTTGTATAAGAGCTGGTTTTATCAGAATCATGTTAAGGCGGTATTAAAAAAAATATTTTCCCATGCTCAACAACTTTGAATTTTCTGGCACATTTTCAAATTCATTTTTAAAAGAAAAAATATGAAACTTGCGGACGTGATTTTTGAAGATATTTATAAGTGACCTGTGTTTTCAATTTTCTTTCAATTAATTAAAACTTGATTTATAAACAATTATTTTCTCAGTAGGACAATATTTTTCGTTTCCAACACAATCGCTTCGGGAAATTCGATTCAAAATGCCCAATTTGACATCATTTTTTGAAATATATTCTATCTCTATCAAAAAATTGATCATTACGATACATTATATAGTATCTGAATAAGAGAATCTACCAATTGGATGCGTTTGAGAGCAAAAATGAATTTAAAAATGAATCAGAAAATAAGCAGTTTGGATTTGAATACACCCTTCAAACGATGATTTTAGGTAGATTTCGTATGAAATACTACCTATTGGGATCGTTCCTATGTTGGAATTTCGGAAAATTTTTTGCAGATCTACACCGATCATGACCCCTAGAACCCAAAACCACTCCACCCCCAAAAAAACTATATCTATATATATACATCACTTATTTATGGACACGATAACTTTCGTAATTCTGCACAAATCTTTTCCAAACTGATACATAAAATCAAGGGGCGGAAAATCTTTTTGCGCCCCTGGAGCCCATTTTTAATTTTATCAATAATCTGTGATATATAAAATTTTGGCCTTAATTTTAGAAGTAATAAAAACTTTAAATTAATTTGAATACAAAAATTAAGAAATTATGGCATTTTTCCGGTTTTCACAAAACTTTCCATCCCCTTGGTCCGGGCCCCACTAGTGGCCGAGAGGTTTTGCTCTCGAAGCTGGTAGACGGGAGGTGCTGGGTTCGAACCCAATCACGCCCGTCGGCCTAATCGTTCGGAGTTTTCGTGGTTTTCTTCGAGCCGTGGATCTTCCATGCGTTAATACGGATTAGGTTCCCCTAGAAAGACCCCCACGGAGGGCACTCCCCCCGGGCCTATATCCCTCGTGTAGATAATTGGCCGTCAAAAATCAACCAACCAACCAACCCCTTGGTCCGATTTTGCCCATTAACGAACTTGACCGAGATTTTATGTCCCTTGATTTTATGCATCAGTTTGGAAGAAATTTGTGTAGAATTACGGAAGTTATCGTGTCCATAAAAAAGTGATATTATATATGTATAAAGTTTTTTTACTGAGGTTGGTTTTGGTTTCTAGGGGTTATGATCGGTGTAGATATGCAAAATTTTTTCAGAAATTCCTACGTAGGGGATAATGTAACAGGTAGTATTTCATGAGAAATCTACCCAAAAGAAAATTAGGGACAACCCGGCCCGATCCGATGTAGTACTTTTATTCAACAATCCCGGAGTGTCCAATATTTAGAAGTTTTACTATATTTAAATAGTAAAAATATAGATTTGTCCTTTTTTTTATAATAAAATTTAAGATTGGTATAGGAGATAAATTCTAGATTTAGGAAAGTAAACATGATTTACTTTCATATCATTTCGGGTTCGGGTCGGGTTGCGGGTTGATGAAAATTATTTTGGTGGTTTCAGATCGGGTACAACCGGGCCCACCCAGGACTCTAGTTTAGGTGCTACTGCGAAACTGCGAACCACAAATACGTCTCAGTTGCACTGCACTGTTTCATGTATTTGGATGTTAGTTATTGTGAAATATTGAACATAAGAATTTTCACGATCTGCTTATTAAATTTTTATGACTTTAATTTTCTGTCAAATAAATCATATGCACCGAAGTCTGATGAAATTGAAACTTATCTTACACTAACGCGTTCTACGTTGTCTGTAATGGTGTGTGAAATGTTCAAGATTTTTATTGCTATTTTTCAGTTCGAAAATTCTCTAATATTTGCATAAATATGTGCATAATAGTACGCTTTTATTAGCGGTAAATGTAAGATAATTGTTAATATCGCAGGATCTCTTTGCTTCCCAATCGTAATCCCCTAATTCATCAAATTATTTCCATAAACGCATATTGCAGCTGCATCATACAAATGAAGAAAGGAAAATGTACTGTACTGTGTAATGCAAGATTATACAACTTTTATATTGGTTTGTTGCATATTTTCATAGATTTAAAAGACACGTTGAAATTAATTGCAAGTAAATTGTGTATTAAGCAAGATTGAGTTTTTCTTTTATTTAAACCTTGTGTATTTGTTTTTTTTAATGCCTCCTATTACAAATACATGCATATTTTTTGATAGGAACAACCATTACATAAGTAATAGTACTTCATCCGAAAATAATTTAAATTAAATAATTACAGTCAATTTTGTAGAAAATTTAAATTATATATAATTTAAACATAATTAGTAACAGCTCTTAAAAAATAAATCGAGTTGATTTTCTTTTATAACATGATCAAATCCTTTAAAAGCATCTTACGATATTGTTATAAATATGCCCATTAAAAAAAATGAAACTATTTTAGGCTAAATGTTGAATATTTTTTATCTATTTTGTGTTCTCATAGTTGTATCATATAGTCTGCATAGAGTTTATTCGCGTTAACAAATATTTTTAGAAAACTTTTCAAGGAACCAGATATGTTCTGTTCATTAATTTTTGCTAATTTTCATACTATATGCATACAAACCTGACTTTAGACTCACTATATATGTTATTGTTTGTAGAAAAAAGGCCTGTATTAAAAGTAGAAATTATTTTAATCATAAAATTTGGAACATTAAATTACAAAAAAGGGAGAAATGTTGTATTAGAGTTGTTCTTAAAAAAGAAGAAGGGGGGGGGGGGATTGAGAAAAAAAAAACAGTTGATTTAACACAATACTTATATGGCGCGTAATTTACGAGGTACTTTCTAATAATTAGCAGCATGTGATTTAAACTTACAAATGTTATGATGGATTATAATTCTATTAAAAATTACTCTTTGCAATACTATTATTGTGGGTGAAACAATTTGATAATACCATATTCTTGCAGTGAAATATCGGTAATCTGTTAATAAAAGATGAAAATTCTCTTATTTTGACGATCATTTATACATTTGAATGAATCGAAATAGTAAAGTAATTAATTTTCAAGATATTATCATGTAATAATTCCTTGAAATAAAACATATGATTAAAATAAAAATGTTCCATACTTGCTAATTCACCCCCTCCCCCCCCCTCACCTCTGAAATGCGTTACTTTAGAATTAGAAATTTTATGCACGACTATAACACTTAAGGCGTTTTTTTTTTTTTTTCTCACAACTCAGCAACTCAAAACTGACGTATTCGCCGACTCATTTTATGCATAAATGCATGGAAATATGAGTTATTACTATTGAGATAATTTAAAATCAAACAACATTTTGCATTTTCGATGATTGTATATCATATTGAGTTCTAATTAATTGTTTTCTAAAAACAAGCTTTCCCGGGCCGTAGAATCCCGAAAATCGGCTTAAAACACAAACTTGGGCGGCATATTCCGCAATATTTTTTTCTTTATAAAAAGATGAAAAATGCTGTTCGATTTCTTAGTTCATGAAGAACAACTTTTGCATTAACATAAACTACACACTAATACACTTGTTTACACTAATACTAATAATCACTAATGCATTTGTTGCATTAACAATAACTTTGTGAATATGTCAGAAAGCAGCCAGTTTGGATTACAATGTTTCAGTAATTTTTAATTTTTTTAAATATTTTTTCCCCATAAAATATGTTTACTCTCTCTCCTTTCTTTTAATAACCTTAGAAAAGTGAAAATATTGCAATAAAGTTTGGAAGAGATTGATCTTGCTTTATGAGAAATGAAATAAGATCAAGACAAGTTCCAGAAATTTTCACTTTTCGCGCTCAAACAACAAGAACATGCGCTGCACATTGAATATGGTTGCTATTATTTTTAACACTGATTTACTGCATTCTTCCTGCATTTTTCTTGATGTTGTATTTCACTACAGCTCAAACTTAAAAAAAAAAAAAAGTAATTTAATATAATTATAATGTATTTAGAAGAAATCAAATTTATATAAAATCTATTCACATTTGAATTTAAATTAATCAAACTAGATATTTAAGGTAAGGTTAGATATTATGCATCTTTTAAAAACAAATAAGAGCTAACTTGGAATTAAATGAATAAAAATATCTTCATATTCTACTACTATTTTCAAAAATACAACTATCAACAATGAAATAGTTAACTCGATAATAAATTCGCCTTGAATTTTCTTCGTCATCGTCACTTTTTATATTGCCCTAATCAATATAATAATAATTACATTTTCATTTGCAAAAATAATTTAATTTAGCTGCAGCTGACCCGACCGGCGCAACGTTACCCGGCCTCGTCAAAAGATAGCACATAACACGAAATCGCAATAAACATAGCGAAAACGTTAAAAATCATTCCATAAATTCTGAATAAACTTTATTGCAAGGAAAACAAAATTTACTATATTGGTCAAGAAGATTGGAAAATAATTCATTTTACGAATGAGGAAAAATCGGAGCAAATCGTGGGAAAAAAAATCTAAAAGTCGTATGTAAAGAATCGCTAACATTTCAAAAATTGCTGAGGAAAGAATTTATTTAAGATTAAAACATGATTTCTTTTATGAAAGTCGAAAAAAAAGACGCAAAGCACAAACAAAAATAAAAATCGCAAAAAAATTCACAAAATGTCGAAAATTAATAATTCCGAATAAATTTTATTGAAAAGAGGGAAAAAAATAGTATATTAGGTTAAAGGATTAAAACCAGATTTCTTTTACTAATGTGGAAAAATTACATCGAAAAAAAAAAAGCACCACTAAAAATCGCTAAAGATTCAAAAATCGCAAAGGGGCAAAATTTACTAACACAATGGGTTAAAAAATTCTAAGAGGAATTCTTTTCCAAATGATGTCGCGGTTGAAATTCGAAACAAAATTTTTTTTACGAATGTCAAAAAATTGTGTTGAAAATCGCATTAAAAATCATGAAAAAAACCGCTAAAAATCACATTGAAAATCGTGGGTTAGTATAAATGTTTGAAACCAAATACCTGTTATGGATGCAAAAAAAAAAAAAAACAAAAAAAAACGCCGCGGAATGCAAAAGAAAGATATAAATTACATTGAAAATCGGATTGAAAACCGCATTAAAAATCGCAAAACTTTGAAAATCACTTAGTAGAAAATTTGTTATATTAGGTTAAAAGTTTGAAACTTATTTTTTTTCTTTTTTTTTTCGAATGTAAAAGACCTCAGCAGAATGGAAAAAATCCCCGCTAAGAATCGCATGGAAAATCTTATTAAAAGTCGGTAAAAAATTTAAAAACGTGGAGAATAAAGTTTACTATATTAGTTTAAAAGTTTAAAACCTACTTTCTTTTACGAATGCCGAAAAATAGCCACGGTACGCGAAAAATGCTAAAAATTCAAATATCGCAGAGAAAAAAACTTTCGATGGTGTACAAAAATATAGTAACCGGAATTGTTTCACTCTGTTTATATACAATTTCTACCTCTGTAATTATATGTTGTAACTTCGCTATGTCTGGAATTATACGTAATGTACTCCATAGTTTTATTCTAAAAGAAGAAGAAGAAAATTCTTTCTCTTTATTTTTTCTTAAGTTTCCACACACATATAATGGATTGTATGTTCAATATATAGTACAGATAAAATAGGGTTTTTTTTATTCAACAACTGACGGTCATTCACCAAAATTTGAAATCTTCGTTTTGGCGCAAGTTCCGATGAGTCCCTCCAAAATAAAGTTGTTTTACCAATTTTTTTTTTTTGGTGGGGGGGGGGGGGAGCAAAAGAGGGAGGAGAGGAATTTTCAAAATTCACCCCCTTTTGCTTCTTTTTTGAAATTTGGAAATTCAAAAATTTTCAAATCGGTCACGTGGGTGTCATTTCTTATGTACTTTAAATTCTGAATCGAATGGCATCGACTTGCGGATGATGTCTTTCGATTCAAAATTATTAAAATGCATAACAAACGATGTCTCATTTGACCTAATTAAAAAAAAAATTGAATCTCGAGTCGCCCTCTTTCTCCCCACAAAACACAGTAAAACAACTTAAAAAAAAAAAAAAAAAAAAAAGAATTCATCGGACCTTCATTTCTAGTGTCTAAACGAAGTTTTTCCCAAATTTTCGTCATTGGCCATGTTGTATTTTACTCAAATTTTGATCTATTTTATTTGTACTAATATGCGAGTCAAATACCGCCCTCTACGGTGCGCCCTGAGGTGGCTGCCTCATCTGACCCCATCTACCTCATCAGTCCTGCTTCGTCTGAAACTAGATCTTGCACTTGAGAGTCGTAAATGGTGCGTGTTTCGAGTGTTTCTGGAATAAAGTTCAGCTTAGTCAGGCGTAATCGAACCTCTAGAATTAGTATGTTTGTTTCGCTTGCATAAAAACTGCTGAGCGCAAATGTTAGACTGCGTGTTTTGATAACACCCTGTATATAAAGGAGTATCAAAAGCAGCCGAAGTCATTCTACTTTTGTGCTTTTTGAGTATACATGATTTTGTCTTCCCGCTGGGTTTCTCTTCTCAGGTTAATCCCTCGGAGCCTATATTTATCCTTGCAAAGCATTCGTACATAATTTATTACGACGATTACACTGAAAAGGGAACATGTTTTATAACTGGAATTGTAATATTTAAGTAATTACAAGCCATTTCTGACTGCATAAGCATAGTATACCGAAGCAGTTTTTGACAAAGCCTGCAACTCGAGCGATTTTTATACTCGAATGATAAAAAAAGACCGAGTCTTCGTGGAGCAAAAATCCATACCTGCGACAAATGATGACGAGTTGTCTGACTACTTTAGTAGAATGTCTTTAGCTTGAAAAAGACATAAATTTTTAAATTCATGCAGTTAATTTAAAGAATATTGTAAATTTTAATCAGAACTTAAATTTATTATTAAATTTAATTCATTACTGGTTCTGATTTTTTATAACTTGTTATATTATCTGCATAATTTTCAGAATTAATACTCAGCCTGCTGAAAATTTTGATATGCAATTATTAAATATTCTGATTCTCGCATACAAAACCAACTGATGTTTTAACATACTCTACTATTAACCTTCCATACACTACCCCACTGATGTTCTAACATATGAAACAACTGATCTCGCATACACAAAATCAGTGATGTTACACTATTTCAAAATGCCTGCATTATATATCTCTGATTGTTAAAAGGTGGAGGTGGGAAGAGGTGATGGAACAAACAGATAATGAATCAGAGCCATGTGTTCGCCCTGAATCTCCTAAGCCTGGCTGTTCCCATTGGAAGGACCAGGAGGTTCCAAGTTCTCCCCCCGGTGTGGATAGCGAGGACGATTTCGAGCCTAGCCCAAAGCTTCCAAAATGATCCTGAAGTTTGTGATGCGCCCGTGCCTGCTCGCATACCAGTTAATTCAAGCATGCTTTTGTTTACAGCCTGCTTTTTTCTAGAAAAAACCATCCCGGCGCCGGCCCTGAATATAATTTAATATGTTTCATTTGGAAAATAAATAACACAGTTGGAAATGCTCTTTTAAACTATTCACGTCCATAGAGGGCTATTTAAACTACGTAAAATACTAAAATTTATAGTTAAGCTTATAAACGTCATCCTTGAAAAAAAATTCATTTCAGTAAGAATCTTCTTATTATTACTATCATTTTTATTAGAAATAAAAACTATCAATTAAAATTTCGTAGTTTCATTTGGTGCTGCACTCAAACAATATTTTTAAGCCCCCCCCCCCTTTTTTTTATCGATATTGCGCACATTGTTTTAAAAAGTTGCGATCTCAGAATTATCGATCGATTTATAATTACTCGAACAGTAATGTATCTAAATTTCTTATTTTTGAGTAAAAAACCACTCTGCGATTACAAAAAAGTAGTAAATATGGAGACACGACTAAAAGGGATTAAAAATCGAATGAAATATTTCATTTTTCTATAAATGTATTGCATCTTAAGTTACAAGTGATTGCTTAAGTTATAAGCGGTCATGCACACTTACTTCTCTTGGTTAGTATTGTCCAGAAATTTTCTTCTAATCGCCAAATTTATCGGATTTTATAAAATTTCCTTTGCTTTTACCAAAGATTGGAAACCACCCCACGATTTCCCAGTTTGTGAATGTCAATACTGAAGATATTTTCAGTTTAAGATTGCAAATCTATTGAGCAATCATGACAGAAGGTAACCACTTTCGGGGAGAGGGGGGGGGGCTGTACATACATAACTTTATCAACATTTTGCTAATTTTGACCCCTCCCCCCCTCGTACCACCATCACCTGATGAAATAGTTAACAGTGTCAATTTTTTTTCCCTTTTCTTTCGTCTGCTTCGGAATAGCATTCAGAACCACGGGGTTGAAAAGCGCTGCGTTTTGAAATTTTACGCTTATATTTCATGTTTTGAATATTTTAAAATATTTTCAGGAACAAGTACAGCTTATGCATGAATTCTTTTCTCTATTTTATTGCATCATCATGCACATTTCCATGTTATTATTAAAATGTAAATCATTTATTTTAATTAATAAGTAGATATGAATTTTCTAGTATGTATTTATCGAATAGCAATTGGTATAAAATAAATCGGAAGTATTTTGTGCATACATTTACCTTTATTTATGCTGCATCAGTGATGAAATCTATAAACAAATTTGCTATTTGCTAGCCGCACTACTTGTACACCATGTGATTTGCAATGTGAGATCCTATTAATATTGTCCATAAGAAAATAATTTTAAATGTATGATGTAATTTTCACCCTTTTAGGGGCAAAGCACTTCCATTGCTAAAATGTTGAAATGAATGATTGGCACCATAATTTACGTACAAATTTATTTGAAAATAACAAAAAGCGATTTTTCACATATGTAATAAATGAAAAAAAAAATAATGCAAAAATCTTGGTGCCATTATCGCATTTGAGAATTAAAATTAAGTGGTTACATAAACATACCACCGCCCCTGAAAGGGTTAAATGCGTTTCGTTTGCAAAAATTTAATTACAGCTTTTGTTTCTCCACTATTTTAATATTCACGTGTAAATATATTATTCCATTTAAAAGTGTTTGGAAATATCAGTATTTGAACTTTTTAAGTATATGACCTAATTTTCCCTATTAAAAGTTTTTCACGCATAATAATTTAATTATTTTAGGCATCTTTCATTTGATAACATAAATTTTACATATGACGTATTTGTCCCCATTAAATGCGGTTCGCGAGTAATAATTTAATTATTTTAAGATTTTCTTACTTTTTTAATATTCACGTGTAAATACAATTTGTATGACATAACTTTCCATATTTTCTGCTTTTAACAATTGATCATTTTATTATTATTTTAAAGTTTCATTTCTGTTTTTAACAGTAACGTGTAAATACATTTTTAATTTGAGAAGAAATATAATTCTTTCTGCTGTTTTACAAATTAACATCAACCTAAAAAATTACCCTTTCTAAATATGAAAAGAATTCTCTTGAAATAATGAAAAATCGAATAAAAGATTGAAAAAAAAAACCCTTCATAAAATTAGTAAAATTAAAAAAAAAAAAAAAATAAGCGCAGTTTTCACACCACTAGCTTGAGAAGTATATCCCTAGAAACATATATTAAACTCATATGCATAGCGTGGCTGAGAGGTTCTGCTCTCGAAGCTGGTAGACGGGAGGTGCTGCCTTCGAACCCAATCGCGCCCGTCGGCCTAACCGTTTCGGAGTTTTCGTGGTTTTCTTCGAAACCTTGGATTTCCATGCGTAAATACGGGTTAGGTTCCCTTAGAAGGACCCCCACGGAAGGCACATCCCCTTGGGCACATCCCTCGTGTAGATAATCGGCCGTCAAAAATCAACCAACCTATGCATAGCTTTGTTCCTAAAAAAACTTTTTTAAAATGGACCTATTCTGACCGACTTTAACATTGAAAATCACTTTAAATAGTTCTTCGATTTAAAAATTATCTACTTTAGCGTGTTTATATAAGATTTCTCTATAATACTATCAATTTTCATATTTTTGTGTGTAGTAGTTTTCTTAATATTAGCGAAGAAAGACATCCGGTCACAAAAAAATTCATTTACACCGGCGGCGGTGGTGTATATTTTTTATAGAATAGAGAGAAATCTGACAGAAAGGTCTTTCCCCCCCCCCCCCCCCTTTTATTTTTATTCTAGTAACAAAAACTAAGTACAATTTTTTTCAATATTTGTTTAATCTGTAGAAAATACTATTACTACTACTACTAATAATAATAATGTAATAATAATTATTATTATATAATTTTATTATTAAATAATAATTATTATACATTACTATTATTGCGAGTCGACACACTAATAACTTGGCGGATTCGACGAATGAAAATGTTTAAAAGACAGTGATTGACTGAATTTATAAAAAGCTAAGAAAAATAATTACAATAATTAATCAATATTATATTGGCTAACCTAACTCTTAAAACAAATATTATTTTAAACTAAAGTTTAACATAGAAAGACCGGAATTTTTACTCCAGTTTCATAAAAATATTTAATACCAGAATTTTTATTTAAAACTGTTTGAGTTATTTAATTAACCCTTTCTTTCTTTTTATCATTTAAACTTAATTCCTAAATAAATTTCTGAATCGGAACAAAATATATTCATTTGGTAGGGGCCAAAATGGCCCTCACCATCATTCTAGTGTTAATTTCAACTTTTATAATTATTGAGACATTAAACTTTATTTATATACGTTACAATTAACATGCAATTAAGATAAAGAAATTATGAAGTTACTAATTATTATTATTACTATTATTATCATCCATGCATTCGCGATAAAGACATTTCTTAATTATTTTTAGCAAAGAAGATTGTTACAAATTCATTTTTAATTGTCTGAAAACCATACGAATTTCTCACTTGTATTTCAGACGAAGCATATAAAATACAAGTATTAAAATTTAATAATTTAGTACTTATACAAAATAACCATATTTGTTTCCCTGTCTTCCCGCTAGAGCCAAACATCATTAATCTCAATATAAATGAGACAGCCACGAAACGCCTCTTCTGCTGTTGAGACTGAAAGGAAACTCCTCTTCTTCCGTTTTTCATAAAAGCAAAATCAACGCCATTTTGTTCCGTTTTCTTTTTATCAGCGGAAATGCGTCGTTTCAGGATAACCGATTACTTCTTTTGAAAGCACGCAATACGGCCTTCTTTTTACTTTATGTATTAAATGACCAACCACTTAAGAAAGACTGCCTTGGGAACATGTGGTTTCAAGAAACCAGATTCTTAATCACCTCTGTACTTTTGAGTGCTTACTTAGTTTTAGAATGTTTTAGGAAAAACAAGCGATTCTGAAACAAATATTTCTACAATAACGCGAAACTTTCTGGTTTTTGAGCTTAAGATTTAACAGCTGTTTGTAATATTTGAAACACTTCTATGTTAATTAATAAAACAAGACTTACAAATAGCACAATTTTATCTTTAAACACATATAATTTATACATATTTTACTAAAATAGGAACTCATTATAGTAATATTACATCATTATAAAACCATATAAAAATTCTATTTTTTTATTTTAAAAAAATAACTTTTATAGAAAATTTTAAGAATTTATAATTTGTACTTTTATATAGTGTACTCAGATAGATCAAATCGATTTCCTGTAACTCGGAATGGTATGTTGTTTCAATTAAAACATAAAGAATATTCTTTATTTTTACTATCCAGTCATGTTTTTTCAAGGACTTTGTAAGTAAAAATTTCACTCGCAGTGACATGAAATGCAGCGAATGAAAAAACATGAAATGCAGCATATATATTGCGCATTTTATCAATTAACGTTACAATGTTTCTTTAAATACGTCATACAACAGTACAGAAAGAAAAATACTTTAAATTATATAGCGTAGTTATTTCCAGTTATTTCAAACTTAAACTAAAAAGGATTTCTATATAGAATTTAAAAATGAAACAGTGGTAGGAAACTATTTCATATACTGAATTATTATTCTGCAATATTTTGAATCAAATTTATTTAAGGCTGTTTGTGAAAATAATAATAATAATAATACTGCTGAATAGTGTGAAACTTCTTCCCACATTAACAAAGCCATTTTTATATGTGCATGAAGTTTATAGACATTGTTGGTAATATTATTTGAGCTCTTTAGTATTGAATAGCATTAAAAAAATATATATAAACATATTTTAATAGCATATTTCGAAAAATGTAAGGAACTACTAGCTCCCACTAGCATGTGAACAAAATCCCATCACTCTGCTGTAGAATTGTTTCATTTTGACCAAATTTCTTTTACAGAAAGGAAGTTCAGACATAAAAAAAAAATAATTTTGGCTTCAATTAGTATTAATATTTACAGATAATATAGATTTCAATACAGAAATTAATAAAGGTTTTCATTTTTAAAAAAATACCTTATAAAAAATCTGTTTTTTATTTAAAAAAATAACTTTTATAGAAAATTTTAAGAATTTATATTTTATACTTTTATATAATGTACTCAGATAGATCAAATCGATTTCCTGTAACTCGGAATGGTATGTTATTTCAATTAAAACATAAAGAATATTCTTTATTTTTACTATCCAGTCATATTTTTCCAAGGACTTTGTAAGAGAAAATTTCACTCGCAGTTTAAAACAGGAAATGCAGTACTTATATATTGCGCATTTTATCAGTTAACATGAATTATGAAATCATGAAAATTTTATCTTCTAAAGCATTTTTCGTGAATTGTTTAAACTGCATTAGAAGATTGATATAATCATTTAGTAAATTTTAGAAGGATTTTAGAAGGATTGAAGGATTTAGAAGAATTAATTAAACTTGAATTTATAAGGATTTTTTTTTGCAATATTTATAACCCCACTCAAATCTGTTATTTTAAATCTTTTTCTTAGTATTTTGTAGAATTAGGAAATGTACAAATATAACGTTCTTGCAATAGAAATATATCCGGATTGCAAAATCACGCCCCCCCCCTCCCCCCCCCCCCCAACCCCAACGCCAAGAAAGCTGAAAAGATGCAAAGACAAAACAAATCCTCCTTTAAAAGATATTTTTGTTTTGTGTAACCCATTATGCTTTTAGAACAAGATAAAATAATGTATCTATAGCTTATTCCAAACTGTATTACAACTAATCGATACATTAAATGAATTTTATAAAATGTTATTTTAATGATACTTATATGCATCGTCAGTAGATAAAGTGTTAAAAACAAAAATGAACTAAAATAACAAAAAATCACAGCCGGCTCGGCCTACAGGCGCAGGTAGATTTCGAAGTTAAGTACTAATTTCACCAACAAAAACTAAATCATGATTAGAGATAAATCCTCTTTAAAAATTTTATCTTGCCGCTTTTGACGAGTTTTTAATTTCATTTTTATATAAGAGCTAGTTTTATCAGAATCATGTTAAGGCAGTTTTCAAAAAATATTTTTCCATGCTCAACAACTCGAAATTTTCTGACACATTTTCAGATTCATTTTTTAACCGAAAGATATAAAATTAGAAAGCCTGACCATGGGAGCGATTTGGAATCGAACTGTGTTTACCATTTTTTTGATCAATAAATTAGCTATCGACTTATAAGCGATTTTGATCACGTGACACGGCATTTTTCTCCCATTACTGACTGGATTTTCTTCTTTCGTTCGGAAGTTCAGTTTAAAATGCCAACTTTGACAGTATTTTCTGAAAGATCTATTGCGTTTAAAAGAAAACTGAAAAAACAGTTCGAAACCTTCTAGTTTCATGCATTTCCGGACAAAAATGAATTAAAACTTATGTCAGAAAGTTGACCCTTTGGATTTGAGAACAGCCTTAAGTGAAAGTTATTCATTTGTAGATGAGCCTGCACTACATGTTTTTGAAAATATTTCAATTTTTACATTTTACTTTTTTAAGTGTTTTTAAGAAAACATCTTAAAAATGGTGGCAATCCATACTTCTAAAGAGAAAAAAGAAATGAGATAGTCAGACAAGTGACTTCTTAAATTTCTGTAAAAATATTTAAAGACGTGTACTTTATAAGAAAATAAAAATTAATTTTCGATTAATGAGATACTCAGACACGTGACTTGTTAAATTTCTGTAAATATATTTAAAGACGTGGATTTTATAAGCCAATAAAAATTAATTTTTTATTTACCGTGACGACACCAGAATGTAATTACAGTCCTCCACACTTAACCAAGTCACGGATAATCGAATATCCCGCTTATTCGAATAGAATCCTCCGGAACCGAATTTATTCCTATTGGTTCTATGTTATTTTTCACCGCTTAAACCAAATACCTTTTACGAACGTCTCCGCTTAATCGAATAACAACTGTGTGACCGATGTTTGAAAATAGTCACGGAAAGCACGTTTCAGCTGGAATTTCCTTCCATCTTTTGTCATTTTCGGTTCCTTTACGCTGAAAACAAATTTTCAGTTCTTCCTGCAATAATTTCGGCCAGCTGGTGTATAATGAGCAGGTCAAATGATTTCACCACCTCGATCCCCCCACCATCACTTCTTGCTGTTAACTTGGCAATGTACCGTCACTTCGAGACTCGAGATGGTAGCTGTGATATTTTGCATTCATTCGAAAAATAATTCTATATTTACTCCTTTAAAATTCCACTTAAACAAACCCCTTTAAACGATTTTTTAAGGCAGTATAAATAACGTAAGTTAGAAGTAGCAAAGTTTTTTACCAAATTCAAACGAGCTGCATTAAGTGTGATGTAAGCCATATAATTGTATGTACTGACATATTAAATTAATATGTATATTTACTTTATATTAGCATTTGCATTTATGTTAGTTTATGTTATGTTATTCTATTAACGATTTATTGTGCTGTTAATTAAATATACCGTAGAGGGCTATTTTGCCTCTTTACTACGCATTAAATATTACAGTTTTGATTCCCCGTTTAATCAAATACCCGCTTAATTGAATATTGTTTGTGGAACCGTCAATATTCGTTTAAACGGGGACAACTGTATTTTATCAATTGTATAATTATTTATTCTATGTAGTTATTTTATAAATTTTAGTGTCATTTTTTCATTACAAAGGAAATAT
The DNA here is from genome assembly GCA_963932465.1 of Maratus speciosus. Lineage (NCBI taxonomy): Eukaryota > Metazoa > Arthropoda > Arachnida > Araneae > Salticidae > Maratus > Maratus speciosus. The sequence goes on along the minus strand of CAWVRF010001568.1, from coordinate 516,691 downwards.
GTTTCTATTTTAACATATTGTGTAAGACCATCAAAGAGGTTCATGGTCCCTAAAAATTAATTAACGTAATTTTCAAAAGAAAACATCCATTAAAACACACGAAACTGCTACGTTTCCTATAACTGCATCAAAATTACGTCATTTTCCAAGATTTTTCACTACACCAGCTCAAAAAATTAGATGACAAATTTTTAGAAAGACAACGGTCTTCAGCTGTGAAAATGGAGTCATTTTAAAAGACATTCAACTGAAAACTGGCATATTTTTCAACATTTATGTGCAAATGACGTAATTTGCATCGGCTCTTCATTCCTCCTATACTAAGATTAGAAGAATTTATTAGGAGATTTTCAGTTCAGACTAAAAAATAGTAGTGCACTTTTGCAAGCCGCAAAATACACAGTTATTGTTAGACATGCATAATGAAGGAGGTAACGACCAGCGGCGCTATAGCTTAATTTTTAACACTCTTATGTCGTTTCTATAAATTAAAGACTTCAATACCAACAATCCCACTTCATAATTATACAATTCAACTTCAATATCAATAAATAGTTGAAAAAATGTCCTTTTGAATAAAATTTATTTGAAAATTGCAGCTCAATTTATTTATTTTTAAATAATTTTCAAGCATAAAAAATATTTTTTTTTAATTTAACTCAACACTGAGCATCGCTATTCTTCAATGATGAAAAGTAACTAAGAACTATGTTATCACATAATAATCAGACCAAATTAAAAATGAAAAAGGAAACAGAGAGAAAGAGAGATGATTAATCAAAAGATCATACCGCTCTTAAAATACAGCACTTTGGCGCTAAGCTGAAATTTGTCACGAAAAGGCAGATTTTCATTTTATGTTGAACATTATTATAAAGTTAATTTGAATTTGTTAAAATATAAGTTGCATCGGAATATGCTCGATTATTTATGTCACTTTATAAGAGGAAAATAATTCCAGAACGTGGAAAAAGGGACAATCAACCCGATTATGGAAAACGAATGAAGAACTTATACAAATAATGAAAACATTAAAAAAAAATCTGCCTCATCTGCCAATTTTATACTATCATTTTAAAAATATATACATTTTTACATAAACATTGAGTAGCTTAAAATAAAGGTTGTCATGGTTGATATGAATTTGAAAAGAAGGATTATTGAAAAGAACATTTAAAAAACCTTTTATGTCGTCGAATTTCGTCGGATTCCACATCATGTTTAATAACGTTTCAGAATGTTTAGTAAAATATAAATGTTTTCTACACTTTAAAAAAAATCTCCCTGCGAAACTTTGACACATTTATGGACGCATTTTTAGACAAAAAAAAGCATTACATTGTAGGCATGACAAATGAAGTTATCTGTAATCAAATAGGGTTTTTCCTTTTTTGAATAAATGAATTACATTTAGAGTGATATACGATCTTTATCTAATTATGGTATTAATAAGGTAGTTGCGCCTTGAAATTCCATTCAAAATACTAGCTTTGACAGGGTTTGCTGAAAGATTTCAAGCCTTTATCGAAAACTGAAAAATAAAAAAACATTCGATTTCATAGCTTCTGAATAAGAGTACTTACCAGGCTCATGCGTTTTCAACTAAAAATGGATTTAGGAATATGTCAGAAATTAGCCAATTTAGATTAGAAAACAGGCATAAGTGTCATCTCAAATCGCTACTTCTGACGCATTCGTAATTTTAAATACTATACTGAATACTCTCATAAATATTATTTCTGATGTCAACATGCCCTTTTTTTTCTATGCATCTACAAAATACAGAAGATGGATAAGGTTTTATTAGAAAGATTTCTCAACAGGCTTTAAAGAGTGCATTAAAATCTCGTTAAAACACGTTGTTCGCCTTAAAAATGCAGTTAATTAAAAATGAATGAAAAATGTATCAACAAAAAATCTCAGAGAAGTGAGAAAAAGACTTCACACGGTTCAACTGGTTTATATATATATATATATATATATATATATATATATATATATATATATATATAGACTTTGTTTTTCATAAAGATCCTAAAATTTTAGTATTTTTTCCATTTTCTATAAATATACAGCACCTTATACAAAATTCGATGTTTTAGAGGATTTTTGAAGCTTGAAAATAACCTAAAACTAATCATCAGTTAGCTATCAACTGTAAACAACATACACAATATTTACAATAATGTAAATATGTTTTTCGATTCTTTAGTCGTTTTTTGAAAATATTTCAACAATTGAGAAATGTAGATCAGAAACTAATTGCGTAATTGTATTTGAAATATTTATATAACAGAGGAAAGTGAAAATATATTTATCTCAATAAGAAAGTAAAAAATATATCTTTACAGTAAAAAGTAAATCTTTATTATTAAAATTTTACAATGAAGTAAATCCCACTTGATCTATAATTGATTAAAATAAAAGAAATGATATTTTAAATTAAATATGACCAAAATATGATTAAACCTATTTAATATTAACGATATTTTGCAATTATTAATGAATTTTGTTGCACAATATGCAGGGCCACCGCTAAGACTTTTTATTGGGGCGGGGGGGGGGGGAGGACTTTAAATTGTCAAGTCAAATTCTAGTATTTGCCAACTCATAGAGTAACCAAAATAAACAGTTCACGATGTTGCCAACTAGTTTTATAATTTTGCCACGTTACCACAATTAGAAATTGTAATATAGTTCTTATATGTAAAAAAATTAATAATATTCTCAATTATATTTAAAAATTTTGCCAAGTCTATCAGAAATTGAATGTGTATTATAGCTTTTATTAAAGTTTTAAACAAATTTGCCAATTAAGTTTGTAATTTTTTTAAGTACAACAGCATTCGGAAACGTTTGGGGGAGGGGGGGGGGCGTGAGCGAAGGCCCTGACAATATGTATAGAATTTAGTCCTAATTTCTCATATATTTAGTTCTTAAGTTGCCATTTGTTTTTTGAAAATCTATCTAAACTTTAACTTTTGATTTTAAATACAATAAATTATGTCTAAAGCGGATCGATCGAGACCGAAAAAATGTTCCGTAGTAGACAATATTCCGCCTTAGACAATTTTTACTCTATGCCTATGGATTCGCGGGAACTTGAAAATCTTTTCGAGTTAGACAGATTTCCGTCTCACACAGAATTTGCCTTACAAAGAGTTTACTGTATTTGCATTTGCAATTTCTAAAAACACAAGTGATTTTTTTTTTCTTTTTAATATAGAATTTTCACTTCAAAAATTTATTAATAATTTCAATTAATTGTAATGTTAAGAAAACCCGGCAATGAATAAAATGATTTTTGAAAAACGGGATTTTGAGGTCAGTAGACAAATCTATAAGTTATACAAACAAGCCATTTTCAATTCTCTATTTTTCGTCTAATGCAATATTATTACACCCTTAATTTTTCTCTCCAGATTTATATATCGCCTAACATTTAGAAGATTTCTCCGATTATCATAAAATTTAAATATATTATTTGTGAGATATTGATGTCTGTTGTTGACAAATGAAAATTGCAATCAATATAACTTTTTGCTTTCTGTTGTGAAGTGTAATTGTGTTAGCTCAGCTCATCAAATAGTAAATATTACTACTACTACCAATAATAATAATAATATATATATTTTTAATCTAAAAATGTAATTTTTAGTAGTGTTTTGATTATAGTGTGAGCTAGAAGCATTGTAAATTTAAAGTTCACTAATTAAATGCATTTACATTGCATAACACTTGCTCATACTACATAAGAAAATAAATATTTTTACATGTTTCAGTTATGCTAGCGGCCGTAGCGACTCATTGTATGGCATGAGATCTTTCTTGTTTTTAAATGTGTAGAAAGTAGTTCAATTCTACATTTAGAAAAGCTATAAAATATTAATTTTATAAAATTCTTATTATGAACATGTAATCATATTTAGAATTTACAATATAAATTAACTGAAAAAACACACATTGCAAGTTACGTGATTTTGGGGGAATTATAGTAAAATGAAGACATGCAGGCATTATTGATCTACATGATTTTCGATAAAAATTTCGAGAGCTTGGCATTATTGTCAAACTAATGTTTGTTTATTTGCCTAACTCGTTTAAGGCTTTTATCAAATGCAAACTGGCTATTTTCTGACAAAGTTTTAAATTCATTTTTGTTCGCAAGCATATCAAATTGGCAGATGACCTTATTCAGAAACGATGCAATCGAACTGTTTTTTTCTTTTTTTGGAAACAAACATAGAGTCAAATTTGGCGTTTTGAACCTAATTTCTAGAGACGAAAGCGCAGGAAAGGAGAAAAAATCATCATCCTGAGAGAATAATTGCTTATAACTCCAGATGTTAGTCACTTATCGGAAAAAAGAAGAAAACTGTTCGATTACAAAAAAAGTTCAATAGTTGTGCCTGCAAGTAACATACTTTTATATTTAAAAGTGAACCAGAAGATGTCTTTTATTTTACAATTGCGCATAGTTGAGCGAAAAAAAATATTTTTTGAAATCGATCATATGAGTATCGTCATGTTCTATAGGGGGCTGATCTACTGTTGATTAAAAACTAGGTACTATTGTTCAAAAACTTGTCTGTACGTATGTTCAATCCATGCTTAAAATTTCAAGTTATTTACATGTCATGATATTTACAGTTCTACATTTACTTACATTTTAAACAAATTCGGAAAATATTATTTCATACGGATTAATAATGTGAAAATATATCCGCTTTTTGATAAAAATTTTTGTAAATGTAGAATTAAATCACATCATGCTGGCATTACATTTTTTTCGGAAAGCGTAAACTAAAAACCGTAAAATCGACATATTTAAACAAAACAAAAATGATATTTATTCTGAATTTCGGATAGTATTTACATTTCTTTCCTTTTTCCTCCGTAGAATTTAAGGTATTTTAGTTGTATTTTTCAGAATTTCAGTTAAAAATTACAATTGCAAAATAAAATTAATATATCGGACACTAATTAAAAATTTAAAGTTCTGGGATTCATTAAGACATCCCCGGATTCATCTGAATAACAGATGTTAATTTCACCGTGTTGCCTTTCATATAATATGTAGGAATTCGGAAACACAGGCAGATTTTTGTATAATAGATATAAAAATTAGTTTTAAGAAGTGCTTCTATAAGTGCTGAAACACTAAATTAAATTCATCGTAACTCATAGTCATCATTAACAAAAAAAAAAAAAAAATGCTTTAGTATTGTTGTAATTTTTGTGCTTTTTAAAATTACTTTGATTCAGCTCCCCAATAATAAAAGAAATAATACTATTCAGAAATTCTCTTTCATCTATCTTAAGATGGCTAAAATATTGTTTACTTGTTTTAGTATTGTTTAATTTTTATGCTTTTAATTATTTTGATTCAGCTCTCCAATAATAAGAGAAATAATACTATTTAGAAATTCTCTTTCATCTATCTTAAAATAGCTAATATATTGTTTACTAAATATTAATTTTACAGAAAAATAATCGTGTTTCATTGCTTACTGTTATTCTACACATCTGTGTATGCAACACGTGTTGCATACACTCTTTCATCTATCTTAAAATAGCTAATATATTGTTTACTAAATATTAATTTTACAGAAAAATAATCGTGTTTCATTGCTTACTATTATTCTACACATCTCTGAATGCAACACGATGATACACTGAAAAAGACTCATGTATTTATCCCTAGAACTGACTAAACAATCTTTAAAACAAGATAAGAAAGGTATTCGCTGTGGAATCGTACCATAGTCAGGGAACGTATGTCAATTTATTTTTCATTGCACCGAAGCAGAAATCTTAATGAGTTTTTCAAGATAGAGGATGACTTGTGTTTCGAGGGGTGAAAATCCTCAAATGCCCGCCCAAAAATGGAGTATTTAACGGTCTGGTTTTTCGCGTTTCCCACTTCCGTATTTTTCAGTACATACCATTATTCATTCATAATTACTCCTAAAAACTCACACTCATGATTGAACGATTTTGGCTCTCGTGCCACTAAATCATTTGTTTCTAGCTGAAAAAAATAAAATTTGATGTAATTTTTCAAGTTGAACTGTTAAAAAAGATAATCAACAGGAAACGATTAATGGTTTTCAGAAGTGCCATCGTGAGAATAACCATCACCCAGAACCTCGTTGAGTATTTGTAATTAGCGACCACCTGGGATGTTTGGGGGAGGACATTTTTCTGAAAAAGGATCGAAATGTCGCATTTGTGAAGATCAGCATCTGTGTTTTTTGTGTTGTGTTTTTAACCTTCTTTTTTCGCTTTATGCGTGTCATCGCCGTTCGTTAATAGGACCCACCAAGAAACTGCAGGTGGTTCTGGGGAGATTTTTCGGCGAAAGAGGAATAAATCTTCGGTAATTGGAATGTTGTTATTTCACCAAACCTGGTTATTCCGTTATTATCAAGTGTGTAAAAAGACTCCCATCATCCAACCTATTTCTGGTTCCAGCACTATAAGATAACAGTTCATTTGAGGACGTGAATTTCAAATCTCGCCTTATCCAGAAATTAAATTGTGGGAAATCACGAAAAACCTCTAACTCCGTCCATTGGCTTTCATTGTAAACCAAGATTTTACAATGCCAGAAATACAGCATAAAACTTGATTTTTTTTTGCAGATTGTTCTATTTTTTTCGGTGCAGGTTTGCCAAACAGATGGATAGAGAAAACACGATTTTTTAAATATTGGATAAGGCGAGTTTTGAAACTCACGTCCTCATTTAATTAAAGTTTTTCTCAACTGCTCTGCTCAACAAGCGCAAAACGTTTTGAAACATTTACAGATTCATTTTTTAACGGAAATAAATAAAATTGGAAGGCCTGACTATGGAAGCGATTTGGAATCGAACTGTGTTTTCAATTTTTTGATCAATAAATTACCTACTGATTTATAAGCGATTTTGATCACGTGAGAAAGATGGTTTTCACCCTTCCTTGGATGGTTATTCTTCTTTCGCGCGGAAATTCGGTTGAAAACGCCCACTTTGACACTATTTTTTGAAAGGTCTATCGCGTTTGCAAAAAAAAGGGGGGGGGGGAAAGTTCGATTACATTGTTTCTGAACAACAACACCTGCTAGTTTCATGCATTTCCGAACAAAAATAAATTAAAACTTATGTCATAAAATTTCCCTTTTGCATTTGAGAACAGCCTTAAGGCTGTTCTTAACTGCTTTACTCAACAAGCGCCTAAACGTTTTGACACATTTACAAATTCATTTTTTAACGGAAATATATGAAATTGAAAAGTCTGACCATGGAAGCGATTTGGAATCGAACTGTGGTTTTCATTTTTTGATAAATAAATTACCCATTGAGTTATAAGCGATATTGATCACGTGAGAAACATGTTTTTCACCCGTTCTTGAGTGCTTAATCTTCTTTCGCGCGGAAGTTCGGTTCAAAACGCCCACTTTCGCACTATTTTCTGAAAGATCTATTGCGTTTGCAAAAAAAACGAAAAAAAAAAACAGCTCGATTACATAGTTTCTGAACAACAACACCTGCTAGTTTCATGCATTTTCAAACAAAAATAAATTAAAACTTATGTCATAAATTTGCTCTTTTGGAATGTGTTGTCTCATATGAGCTTCGATTGGGTCCCTTATGATGTAAGAAAAATATTCCCATGGTTCCTGTATGGTTGCTCTACTGTTCCCTGTGGCACCGTCCTTTTGATTAGGACATAAAATGCTATCTTATTTCTGCCACAGCTAACGGTTTTATAGGATTGATGTTGCAGCAACACACGCATGCTGCCCATGTTCGACACGCATAACGAGTTGTCATGGTCCTGGTTGTCAACAAGCTGCAAAACTGATCTTTCCGATTTTTCCGACTGATTTTACTTCCCACTGTAATACAAATAATGAAGAAATCTAAAGCTGCGGACGGACCATCCTTCTAACTGTTATCAGTATCGACGTCTTTTCTTGTGGCCACGCGGTGTTTTTGATCTTTAATGACTTTAAAAAAAGGGACTGATGTCCTGCAAAAGAGGAACCTTTCCTTCAAGTAGAGTTGAGATCCTTATCTCCTGACCCATTGTTGATTCCCACCTTCTTTTGTGACTAAACCGCAGAAGGGTCCAGAGAAAAAGATTTCCACGAAAACTGTAGAAGGATGGCAAAACAAGCGTGTATATGCAGCTTTATACATGCCACGCGTTATTCATGAAACAATTTTTTAACGCTTCTGAATGTTGTCACGAAACTACATCTTTTGCAAAAGGTGAAAGGAAATATGCAAATAAAAATTCAGAAAACTCATAACATAGCTGAAAACATTTTTTTTTTAATTAAGAAAAAATAGATTATCATTCAGCAATTATCACGCACAGGTACGGAAGTCATAAAAGAATTTTCTGTTACATTTCTGCATTCATTTTTGTTCGGGACTGAAACGCGTGAAATTTGTATGTGTGTGCCTATTCAAAAATTATGTAAACGAAAAAAAGTTTCCATATTTTGGTAAAGGTAAAAGGTGGCGGTTTGAATCGAATTTCTGGATGCGATGGTGCTGGAAAGGGAGAAAAACTCAACAGCTAATTTATTTTTCAAAAAATGGAAAATTTCATTCAATTTCAAATCACTCCAATAGTCAAATCTGCCATTTTTTTTGCCTTTACGTTTAAAACAGAGTCAGAAAATGTGTTAGAGAAAGTTTCGCATGACCGACTCTAATTTAAAGATAGCATGTAATCATTTTTTACGTTAATTGTTATAGTAAATATTTATATATATGTAAAATATCTTAATTTGGTTCTGCAGACCCAGGCACGGGTCAAATCGAGCAGTGAGAATCACATTCTTAATTTTTCCACAGCTTTGAACTCCAATGGGAAGAAAAATACTTTCTTTTTCCTAAACGGTCTTTTTCTAAAATAATTCTGCACTCATGCACCGTAAAGCGTACACGGTGCATCAATGCTGAATTTTTGACTCTGCAAAACTTTCAAATGTGTGGAATGAACTTGATTAATGATTAGGTGTTTATCGTGCTATATGAAAGGTTCGCACATCGAATATTTGTAACTGAAAAAAAAAAAAAAAAAAAAAAAAAAATTGGAATTTTCTTCATTTTCATATATCACTTATTATAATATGTGTAATAGTTTTGAAAATGTCTATTTTTAAAATCTGGTCGTTCGTTTGTTCTAGCCCTGTATACTATGTTTCCTATACTATGTTGTATAGGGTAGACCGGGGCTAGTTGGCCAGCTTTTTCTTCTAATGATTTTTAAAAAATTACAATTCAACATTTTAAATTTCTTTTTATGTTACCACTATCAGTGTACTTTCAGGAAGAAGTCACAATAATAAAACTTGAAAATATTAACAACAATTATTAGTTTAGAAGCTCAAACTGACACCAAGTCGCTTGGGCCAACCTGCCCCAATTGCGGTGTAAGTTGGCCCGCCACTTTTGACAACACATTTTAATGTTCTGATAGTGTAGAATTTTAAGAAATGATCAAAATTTTACCAAATCTTAATTTTTATTTCTTGCGAACGAAAACACAATATAGTCTCCAAAATTAAAATAAAAATTTTAAATATATTCACATTATTAACTTCCGCGAAAAATTGCTTTAAAATTTGAATTTATTTTCTCATAAAAATGTTGTTAATACATTACGAAACAGTAATAAATTTTAATAAGGGCAAGCTAGGTGTTAAAACACCGTCAATCTTAGAGTACATTAATTTAAGAAACCATTCAGCCTTAATTAGGTGATTTATTATAAACACCAGATGATAAATAAATTGTATCAAGGCCTCTGTACATCTGTTAAGTGCAATAATTCTTTTCTTTCGTTTATTATGTTTCTCTAACGCATGTTTCTCTAGCGCATCATTCCCTTCAAATTTCTGTCAGTAAAATGTAATATTTTTTGACGATGCTTTGGCTAATGCCAGCTTCTGTGAAATAATGATAATTTTCGTTTATATAAAATTTTAATTCCTAATTAAATATTAAAAAACACAGTTTGTTTATCATGAAATATATATATTATTGATTACATTCATGATTTATTATTGGTATAATGAGATTTAGATAATCTAATAAGTTAGGAGAAAGCAATGTGCTTAATATAATTAAGTTGGATGATATCATTTTTTTAATATTTTTTTGTTTGAACTACTCATCTTTATTAACGGATAGGGAAGTGTAGATCTATTCTGTCTGTGGAAGGGACAACATGTCTCTTAAAGGAAAATATGTTTTTTGATAATTAAAAAATTGTTTCCTGAAACTGCCCTTTTTATGGATTATGAAGGGAGAAAGGATTATTTAGTTTCAACGAATAAGTACCCAGATAAGAGGTTTTCACTTCATGAAATGTGATGTTATTAAAGCATTATTTGTAACAAACTTTTCTCTGGATGGGTGAACAAGGGAATTTTATTAATAATTGAGAAATATCAGAGTCGGGTAGATTTTGATTGTTAGATTTGTTACTTTTAGCGGTTGTATGTAATGTAACACCAGGAGGCCGAACTTTTAGGTAGATTTCGTAAGAAATACTACCTATTGCAATCTCCTATATGTTGGAATTTTTGAAAAACTTTTGCAGATCTACACCAATCATGGCCTCTAAAGCCCAAAATCACCCCCAGTTCGAAACTTTATCTATATCTCTCTCTCTCTCTCTCTCTCTCTCTCTCTATATATATATATATATATATATATATATATATAACTTTTCTATGGACACGATAACATATTCAATCAGTTTAAAGTTTTCAAAACTTCTAGGAAAAGGGCTAAAAAATTATGCATGACAGATTTTTGATATAATTAAAAATGGCTTCAAGGAGTGCAAAAAATAGGTTTTCAGAAGAAAAAAATTCCTAACTTCGTCAATTCACAAAATATCAAATTCACTTAAATTTATCATAAATCATCTTAATATTATCTACAATTTTTGTACTGACAAGCTTTTGATAAGAGCAACTCTTACAGCAAAAAGAAATTAAAAACTGAAAAAAAGTGTGTGTGTGTGTGGGGGGGAGGTTGTATAAGAAAAAAATCACATTTCCCTTAATCTATTAAATTCTTGGTGAAATTGGTACTAACTTCGAAATCTATCTGCGCCTGTAAGCCAAGCCAACAGGGATTTTTCTATAATTATGAAAGTTATAAATGTTTTTGTGCAACAGGAGCAACTGATTTAATTTGGGGAGGAGGTAAACAACGTTATAACTTCATTTTTTAAAAAGATTGACTGAAATAACCAGGAATTCAATTAATAAAATAGTTCCTTACTATTAATTAATAATAAATTAATTGAAAAATAATAAATGTTTATTAAAATAATCCATTAAATCTATCAAAATTCCAATACAGCATAGCCAAATTCCTACGGGGCATGTTGGCCCGGCGGGCCAACTAACCCCGTATTACCATTTTTGTTTTTCATGGCTATAAGGAATTATTCTGAAAGTATTTCAATAAAAAAAACATGCCTACAATAACTACGAACAATTATTTTTCCGAATTATTATGTATCAAACCCTGAAATGTAATCTACAAACAAATAAAAAACGATTATTTATAAGAGAGGAAATTTACTCACCTTTGCAAAATTTAGAAAATGCTCATTAATTCTTTAAAGGGCTGCATCACAAAGGTCGAAAAACCCCTTTTCTCAATAGATGGCGCGGACTTTCACAGGTCGGGCGCGATAACTTTCATTTTTTGGCAAGCCATGTGAACCAGCGACGCCTCATATATGTTCCCCGAGATAGTCCCCTATCTTTCCTCCGAGGTGTGAAACACCTCACTCAGCACAGAAAGAAAAGGGGAAAGGGGACACGGCTGATCTTTATCTACATGGATCGGGCCGGTCAATTTTGGATTCTGGTTAATTTTTACTTTCATCTATCTTTACAGGGAGAATATTGGATTCGCGATTTTTTTTTTTTTTTAACTTTCTTCTACAGTGTTGAATTCAGACACTTTTCTCCGCGAGGGATTTCTATTGCTCTTGGAGGGGACATTATAGAATTCCATGGAGGGGGGGAATTTTACTTTTTGAACATTGAAAACACAAAATCTCAAATCTTCCGGACATCCCATTGCCCCCCCCCCCCCTTAATTCAACACTGTTTTTCTATCTTTACAAGAAGAAAGTATTGGATTCGTGAAAATTTTCGAATTCCGGTTTTCGGTGGATTTACGCGTTTTAGGGGTCAAACATTCCAAAAAACATGTTTTTACAAAATGTCTGTCTGTTTGTATGCGACACAAATCTTGTGGCCGCTTTATCTCAAACTAATGCACGGAATTTAATAAAAAGTTATATTCAGTTAGTCCATGATATAAATTGATGCTGATTAGTTTTTGGTGTAAATTGTTCGCAGGTGGCGCTGCTATGCTGCATTTTTCGAGATTTCCGCAATAGTTCTATCTCAAGAACTAAAGCACGGATTTCCATCAAACCTCAGATTCGGTTAATCCTTAACATGAGTTGATACTGTTTACGTTTTGGTGTGAATCGCCCAACAGGTGGTGCTGCTATGCTGCATTTTTCACGATTTACGCAATAGCGCTATCGCAAGAATTAATGCCCGAAATTTCATCAAACTTCAGATTCAGTTTTTACCGGCCCACGGCGTGAACTAAACTAAGGAAATGTAAGTATGTAAGTAGTGTGCGTTGGGCCTGGAGTAAGATGATTATCATTCGAGACCGGGTTCAAAATTTCAGCCCAATTTATAAATATCTATCAGGCAACATTACTCCCGTGTTATTTATGTCTAATAATAAATTATTTTTAATCTAATATTTGGCTTTAATATAGTTTTGCTACGTAACGCTTTAAATTAAAGAACTTAAATTCGGAATTTCAACAATATTGGCATCTTTTAAACCTTTTAGGGGCAGAAGAGTTCTGTTTGTAAAATGATGAAATAATTGACTGACACCAGAATATTCAAACGAATTTCTTAGAAAGTAAAAACTTGCTATTTTCCACTGTCATTACAAAAGCAAAGTTTTATTAAAATATTCTTGGTGCTATTTGTCTGTTTTGGAATTAAAATTAGATGGCTAGACCCTCTAGCCACCGCCCTTGAAACGGTTAATTATTATTGCCACAAATTTACAGGTACATTGCTAATGCATTTAACTAGCCAAAGGCCAAATTATGGGATAATTCTGAGGGGAAATATTTCCGTTCATGCATTTTAGTTGAACCCTAGCAATCCAAACCAAATTTTGAAAAAGAAAAAAAAATGGAAGCATGGTAAATGAAATCTAATTAAAAAGAAAAAAAAGTATTTAGAATTTAAAATTTATGCTATATTTTTGCTTGTACATTTTATTTACATAATGTATCTGTTTCGACTTACCAATTTAAATTTTAGCATGCATATTTTATTTACTTAATGCTGTTCTCAAATTCAAACTGGCTAATTTCTGACACATTTTTTAATTCATTTTTAGAGTTCCGTACTTAAAAAGTAAAAACAGAACCATTATAAGATTACTCCTGTGTCTGTCTGTTTGTCTGTCACAGCCATTTTACTCGTAAACTACGGAACGTGGAAAGTTCAAATTGGGGGAAGTAATAAAGACTATAAACCCACATATTTACAGATTATTATACATTCACAAATATATTTGGGAAAAATGCAGAGGGCTAATTAAGTTACTTTATATATATATATATTTTTCTTTTTATATCGTGTGAATGCTTTCGTAAAGCTGGACTCAAAAATACATTTTTTTTTTTTAATTTTAGGTATTATATTTTCAGAGATATCGTCGAAAGAATAGTGCAAAAATATGCCCCCCCCCCCATCTATTTCCAAATCTACTGAAACTAAAATTATGAAAAAATTACAGGTAGTAGACGTTAATTTAAACCTTGCAGGAAAAATATAGCGATTACCCTACGATGTACACTGCGATGTGACCTATAGGTCGCATAGTTTTTGAGGAAAGCGGATTTTCCGTTGCACAAAAATTTTGATTTGCGGGCATTCAGCAAGAGGTGTTGAGAAGCGCTGGAAGTACCTATCGTAGCAGAAGTATAAAAGAATTGATGATGATTTTCGAAAAAAATCATCAGTAATTAGCCGAGATATTAACACTAAAGAAGACACGGACGATCAGGGATGGCGTATTCTGTGTATCATTGGTTTTTAAAGCCTAGATAACAACTTTGAAGGATATATTTGTTTAATACATACCCAGTTACAGTATAAAAGCAATAAACGCCAAATTGTTAAAGACAGACTAATTTGAATTAATCGCATAAATTACTATGGCATTCGCGAATAGTTTGCATTGAGGGGATCTCTCAATAAGCATCCTGTGTCTTAAAATGTTAATTAAAAACCCATCTGGAAAAAGGTGGCACGGACCAAGTCGGCATTGCAACTTCGCGACCTCCTTTCGAAACGCGCTTAGCACAATACCAAGTTTAAACTTTGAACAAGGATTTTGTTTTATCTGCACTTTTAAAAGAAAAGATAATTACTGCGCTGAATTTAGTTTTATGAAATGCCAAATGAAGTTCAAATATTCACTACTTTTATTGTCAGTACCGAATTAAGATCCTAAAAAAAAAAAAAAGAAAAAGAAAAAGAAAAAAAAAGATTAAGATATAAAAAATAAAAAGAAAAGTGCCCAGTTAAACTGATGGCATTGAGCTCACAGGTTATTCACACTAATTGTATATTATACTCTTATTTCAAAGAATAATGCCTTCAAAAAATAAATGAAGGGGGATTAGCCCCCGTTTCCCCCCGTTATACTTAATCAATGAACCTACAAATCTAATCAGGGAAGCTCCTTAACATAATAAACCAGTATACCAAATTTGAAACAAATCAGATAATTCTGCATGAAAAAACCTTATCGTTAAATTAAGGGGGGGGTGCCTAACTGCCCCCTCCCTTTATCCTTAACTAATGAATCTCCAAATCTAATCAGGAAAGGTCCTTATCAGAATGAATATAAAAAAAAAAAGTAAATTGGATAATTCTGCATGAAAATCCATTTATCTAAATTAAGGGGAGGGGACTTGTCCCCTTTCCCCCTTTTATACTTAACCAACGAACCTCCAAATCTAATGAAGGAAGTGCCATATCGGAATAAACCGGTATATCAAATGTGAAGCAAATCGAATAATTCTGCATGAAAAACCCATTTATCTAAATTAAGGAGGGGCGACAAGCCCCCGCCCTCCCCCCTTTTATACTTAAACAATAAATCTCCAAATTTAACCAAGGCAACTCCTTAACATAACAAACCGGTATACCAAATTTGGAGCAAATCAAATAATTCTGCATGAAAAACCCATTTATCTAAATTAAGGGGGAGGGGGGGGGGCAAGCCCACCTTTATACTTAACCAATGAACCCCCAAAACTAATCAAGGAAGCGCCTTATCAGATTGAACCTAGAAAAAAAAATTGAAGCTAATCAGATGTTTCTATCAAAAGTTATCGCGTTACGTATATACATAGCCACGTACATCAGACAGACAGAACAGGCGGGCACATTAGCTCTCAGGCTTTGATAACCTGTGAGTTAAAAAAGGTTACATAGAATAGCAATATTGGTTATTATTTAGGCTTCATACCTTTTTTAACTTTTATTGTATGCCCATTAATACTTTCCTAGTATATACAGCAATAACCAACCCTACATTGTATAGTTTTTACAAAGTCTTATTATTCTTTTAGCAGTGATTTTTTTTAATAATACAGTTAATAATTCATATATTTATTGTATAGAACCCTCTGAGTGTGAGTAATACTCGCACTTGACCGTTTATTGTTCATGAATGCACCAAATTGACAGGTGCACTTAATGTCTTATCAAACCATTTTTCTGTAAAGGCAGAAAAATTTTCAGAAAATGATGTCAAAGTTAAAGTTTTGAACGAAATTTCCGGACGTGACAGAGCCGGAAAGGAGAACTGACGCCCTGAGACTATAATCGTTTATAACTGGAGATGTAATTCCTTTATCGGTAATAGATATATATAAATATATATATATATATATATATATATATATATATATATATATCATATATTTGTGATTTCAAATTTATATATTAAGTTCTAGATTACGAGTACGTTTAGATTACAATTAATAATTTTTTGTTGAATTGGAATTGCCGAACTAGTCGATTAAGCACAAAATTCGATTACACTGATTTCATAATCTGCATGTTACGAATCTATCTTTCTTCGAATTTGTTGTTGGCTATATTCACATAATATTCACATTTTACAATTATTTAAGTATGGAAAATTGCATATGTATTTAAAATTCAAAAACTACAAAAAGATTTACTATATTGGGTTAAAAGACTGAAATTGGATTCCTTTTATGTAATTGTAAAAAAAAAAAAAAAAAAAAAAAAAAAATAATAATAATAATAAATTAACAAATAAAATAAAATACGCACCTCAAAACGCGAAAAATTCAAAAATTGCGAGGGACAAAATTTAGCATATTGACATATTAGATTGAAATTTGATTCCTTTTACGAATCTCGTTATAAATCGCCATGGAATGAAAAAAAATCGCTCTAGGAATTCCGAATGAAATTTACTGTATTGGGCTAAAAGAATGAAATCAGAATATTTTTAGTAATATGGAAAAACCGCTATGTAACACGAAAAAAAAATAATACAATAATAATCGCATATAAAAAATTAAGACTCAAATTCAAATTGACTACTTTTTGGCACAAACTCATTTTTCTTCCCAAACCTAACAAATTAGCAAGTGCTTTTTTGAGAAAGCTGTTTTTTTTTTTTTTTTTTTTTTTTTTTTTTTTTTTTTTTTTTTTCGTTTTCGTTAAAGGCAAAAGATTTTTCAGAAAAGTCTATCAAAGTTGATGTTTTGAACAAAATTTCTGGGACGCGGCAGTGCAGAAAAGGAAAAATTGTTGCCCTGGGGGCAACTATTGCTTATAACTCATTTATTTGAAAAAATTGTCCGATTTCACATCACTTCAATAATCGTCCCTGCAACCATCATGATTTTGTGTTTAAAAATAAGTCACAAATTTTCGCGTTGTTGAGCAGGGGATTTTTTTTTTTTTAGAACTGGTTTAAATTTTTAAAAATCTAATGAAAAAATGTCTTGAGAGCACTTTTCCTCGCATCTTTCTTATAAAATCTCGCATGCCTATGTATTTTTGCAAGTAAGATGAGCTAGTTCAAAATAATAATAATAGTTCCATGCAGTGGCGTAGGAACTTTGTATAAACAGGGGGAGCCGGGGCGGAAAGCTAGTGGCGCGGATCATTTCGTTTATTTTGGAGGGTTCCTTCATAGTTTTGCACGTTTCAAAAACAGGAGTATAAAATAGAAGCATATCAAAAGATCACCAACTTTTTAATCCAGTTAAAATAATTTTTAATCGATATACTTGATACATAGAAACTTAATTTATGTACGATTCCGAATACAATATTAAAATTTAAGGCTTCTCCGACTTCCATTTACCAAAAATTTAAATGCTTTCTGTGGTTTTGCTTACATATTCTTTACAAATCTCTTCTAAATCAATTTTAAAGGCCTCCTCCTTATAAATATGTTATCGGTGCAGGTAATTTGTACTAGACCTATATAAGACTCCCTTTTTTTCTGGAAATCGGGAGGGTTGTAAGCAATGAGAAAAAGGGTGAAGGCACAAACAAGAGTGCTCATCACCCCCTCTCTTTCTTATCTTTGTTGTTAATTGTGTGAATTTCCTAGAAAAAGTATACTTTAATTTTTAATTCAGAAATGTATCGTAAACAAATGTGGTGCGAGAATTTCTCCCGGCGGAGCTGAGCCCGTCTAAAATATTCCCCCAGCTCCCCCAGCTCCCCCGGTTCCTACGCCCTTGGTTCCATGCGCAAGCGAGGGTATTGGAAATGTTCTTTTTAAGGCCGTTCTTAACTGCTCGCTCAACAAGCGCAAAACGTTTTTACACATTTACAAATTCATTTTTTAACGGAAAGGTATAAAATTGGAAAGCCTGGCTATGAAAGCGATTTCCAATTGAACTGTTTTTTCCATTTTTTGATCAATCAATTATTGCGATCTTGATCACGTGACAAACACATTTTTCGCTCTCTCTTGGGTCTTTTTTCTTCCTTCGCGAGGAAATTCGATTCAAAACGCACACTTTGACAATTTTTTTTAAAAATCTATTGCGTTTGCAAAAAAAAAAAAAAAAAAAAAGAAAAAAAAAAAAGAAAAAGAAAAAAAAAATGGAAAAAAAACAGCTCAATTACATAGTTTCTGAACAACAACATTAGCTAGTTTCATGCATTTTCGAACAAAAATACATTAAAACTTATGTCAGAAAATTGCTCTTTTGGATTTGAGAACACACTTAAATAAGGCATTTTTTAAAAACAGAAATGGAACTCAAAAAATTCTGATACCGAACTTCTGATGTAATCACTAGACCAAAAATTATTCAGAAATTCTTAGTATTAACGTTATTATCTGTTCATTTGCATACAATGAACCATTTTTGTTATAGGATAAAACATTTTGCGCTTTATACGAATGATCAGTACATACTGCAAATCATTAAACGTTCCTGCAAAGACAAATTTCCTTTTATAGAAATAAGAGAAAATATCCACAAACGGTGACCTTTACTCCCCACCCCTTTCAAAGGTCAATGTCAGGTCCTTACACGGTGTAGATTCACTTCTCTGCCAACAAAAAGTCGAGCGAAAAGTACAGTGCTTACCTCGCTCGGAAAAACCGAAATCTTAGGGTTGCTAGAAATTTGGAGGACTATGTAATTCTGCAGTGAAATTTCATGAATAAAATCGTATTTTGAGAAAACAAAAAGGTTTCTTGAGGGACATTTTATATAATATCATCTAAGAAATGTCCCTTGTTAAATTTGTAAAAGAGATAATGAGAACAATTTACAAAAAAATGTATAAAAACTAAAAAAATAGTTGATTTGTGGTCCTTAAAAAATATATATAGAACCCGTAGTGCCATCTGGTAATTTTTTGAGGAACCAATGGAAGAAATTTTAGAATTTAATTTAAAAAAAGAGGTCGTACTTTTCTTTTACAAAATTATGCCATCTGAAAGAAATAAGTTATTTCAATGACCAAAAAAAATTTTAAGCAAATCGGTTTCTTAGAAAATGCGTAGCTGTGATGATAAGAATATAGCATGAAAAGTATAGGACAAAATACTACTGATGGTCACACTTAACGGACGCTCCGACTTCAATGGTGCTAATGCTGGAGGAGGAAAGCGAAGCAACGCATACTTGGCTGGACTGACAATGTCATCTAACACAAAGTTTTAAAAATATCGCGACTGGGCCAACGTGCCCCTATGGCCAACTAGCCCCGGTCTACCCTGCTATGTTTTTGTATTATGTTTTCTTCCAAAAAAAAAAAGATAAAATATTATTCAATCTGATAATAATATTTTCGTTTGTTTTAACTCTGATATTGATTTTATTGGAGTACATGATATTCATGTATGCGAATATTACATATTACATTATACGAGTTTCACGTTCCTGTTTATTTCCGTTCATACATCACTGAACACAGTCATTAAATAAATATATATATTCTCCTTTTAGGAAACAGAAATGCAGTAATTTAATTTAATGTCCACATTAGCCATTTATATGATTTAAATAATTTTAAGTTAAGACCATTAACATATATTTTTTAAATATTTGCACACACACACACACACAAATCATTCGCAAGAAGGTCACAAACATCGCACAACTTTGAAGTCCAATTACACTCCATATAATGAACAGAAATTGTCTAATTGAAAGCCAAGCATATCCTTATAGGTCTTTTTAAGAGATATCGTGATTCTTTACAAAATATTAACTCCTTATATATGAGATGAAAAAATACACTGTCAACTGACTCTGATGTCACCATGGAATGACCCATTGTAACAAATATTCCCTATTTGAACCCAATTCAGTTATGTTAGGAATCAACAGGCAATCTTGAATTTTTTCAAGCGTATAATGGGCTTATTGATCATCATGTCTGTGAAATATTGTTGATTGTCTGAATTTCCTTCCATTTGATTTTTGGGACTATACATAAGAGGAAAAATTTTGATTTTGTAACTTTTTAAAAACTTTCTAAGATATTTTGAAGGTAAAGGAAATAAATGGTAACTTCCAAACTTGAGCAATGGGGATTTCGTAGGTACCACTACACCAGGTATTAATTTCCCAGATATTTTTTAATTCCTTAGATTTTTATATTGTTTTTAATTTTCTCAAAATTGATATTTTTTTAATTTTTACAACTAATTTAAGATTAACTGTGGTGTCACCAAATTATTATTACTAAAAACAAAATAAGTAGATAATTTTCCAGAGATTGCAATATTATATATTTTTAACTTATGTTATATAATTTTCAAGATACAGAACTTCAAACTTGCAACTTTGAACGATTGCACACACATGTCATTCTATGTCACAAGTTTTTTTAAATGTCCAGAACCGCCAAAATATTTTATTTTTGTCAAGATATTTTGCATAACTCTATATATAAATTGAATTTATGTACAAAAATTTATTAAAATCTATTACTGTAGATAGAACTTTTTTAGGTAGCTTTCATTACAAAAAGCTACCTATTGCAGCCGTTCGGAGGAAAGCGATTTCAAAAAATTTGGGTATATTTTCATCGATCATGACCCCCCAGACCCCGAAACCACCCTCCCTTCAAAAGTTGATATATATATATATATATATATATACGTATATCAGTAGTGTGATTATGCCGGTTTGGCGCCACCTGCGTTCATGCGTTGTGGTGGTGTCATGGTGTTCAGGCCTGTGGTGGCCCGTGGTGGCGCGCGCTGATAAGAGTCGGTGGTGGTGGAAACGCATGTCGGTGGTGGGAGAGGCGTTGTCGGGAAACTGATAAGAACTTGTCTTACAGAACGAGGGTATTTTATTTTGAGGAGATAGAAATTTTTCGAGGAAATATATATATTTTTTTCCAATTTTATTTTGAGGAGATAGAAATATTTCAAGGAAATATTTTTATTTTACGAATTTTATTTTTCGAACTTAATTTTATTTTCAGGTGTTAGAATTATTTTTTTCTTTTAAAAATTACTTAGAAATTATTTGCGAATTGAATTTTATTTTTCGAAATTTATTTTGTGATGTTAGAAAATATTTGAGAAGAATTTTATTTTCAAGTCTTAGAATTATTTTTTGAATTTTTATTTTTAGGTGATAGAATTATTTTACGAATTTTTATTTTCAGATGCTAGAAAAAAATTTTCGAAGTGAATTTATTTTTCGAATTTTATTTTTATTTTACGAATTTTATTTTAAAGGAACTTTATTTTTATTTTTCGAACTTAATTTTAGGGGAGATAGAAAATATTTTCGAATTTTATTTTGAGGAAATAGTCCCTTATAGTACGAAGGTATTTTATTTATTTTCGAATTTTATTTGAGGAGATAGAAATATTTTTATTTTGCAAAGTTTATTTAGCAGAGTTAGAAAATATTAGAGAATAATTTTATTTTAACGGAATTTTATTTTTATTTTACGAATTAAATTTTAGAGATGTTAGAATTATTTTAGGAACTTTTATTTTTAGATGTTAGAAAATTTTATGCGAATTGAACTTTATTTTAGGGGAGATAGAAATTTTTTTCGAATTTTATTTTGAGGAAATAGAATTATTTTGCGAACTTTATTTTTATTTTAGAGGAAATGGATTTTTTTGAGAAGAATTGCTATTTTATTTATTTAACGGAACTTTGAAAATTCGCGGGAATTCGTTTTTATGTTGGTATTTAGTGGAGATACTCAATTTTCAATGGATGACTTTCTTCGAGAAGAGGTATTTTTGCGTGATGTATTATCATGTTCGTGTTAATTTTTGGACGATGTGTACTTTAACATGGGGATAGCTTGATTGAAATTTATTTTGTTTGCATGCGCAAGGAAAATATTTTAGTTGATTTTGATAAACGCCATGGCAAAGATTGATTTTTTTTCAATTTTAATTCAACAGCAAATACAAAATTGACTGGAAATATTTGTAACAACATTTTTAAACCAATCATGTTTCTGCATTTATAATTTCCTGCACTATACAAAATTTACGAGAACTTTATTTTTATTTTAGAGGAAATAGAAGTTTTTGAGAAGAATTGCTATTATATTTTTTTAACGGAACTTTGAAAATTCGCGGGAAAGAATTTTAATTTGGAGAACTTAATTTATTTCGTGGTCTTAATTAAGAGGAAATATTTTTATTTTCGAACTTAATCTATTTTTCAGGAAAGTGTTTTCTTATTTTGAGAACTTTTATTTATTATTTTTCGTAAATAATAGATGTGTGTTAGAAAATTGGGTGGATATTTGCAAAATTATTTGATTTATTATGTTTTCACAATAATATGAAATAAAAGCTTACTTGATTTTCATGATGAGCAAATAGATCTTGCGCATTCATCGAATTCAGGTTGTAAATGAAATTAACGCGCATAAATTATAAAAATACTGAAGAAATATTATTTCAACTAAGTAGCAGAAAGATTTTGCACCAATACACCAATGCAGATATTAATGAATTCCTACAGATGTCGTGATGCTTCTGTTTATCTCAGTCGAAGTAGAAAATCTGACTTGCACGCACTTTTAGAGCAGATATCATTGAGTTGCCATTTTTAAAAATATAAATATTTTATTATAATAGCATTGCCACATTTCGACAAAAGTCTCTTATCAACTGGCTTAGTATGACGCCAAGGATAGCCTCGTTCCCAAATAAATTAATCTCGAACACGGATTTTATCGAAGTTCACCCCTTTTTCGCAGACAGAAATACTGCACACTAATGATAACATGTGTTTTTGATAACAGTTAATGAAACTTAGAGCAACGCGGCATGTGCTATCATTTTGCAGTGGTGACATTCAATCTATGCGGGCGACAGTCAGTCTCTGCGTTTTTGTTTGTGGTGGACTGCAAGAATGTATTACCCATTTCTAGTAAATTTATTAAAACTGGAATATTTAAAGTAAATACAGAGGTTTTAAAACTTGCAAGACTATAATTTATTTAAAAGATTCTTTCTTTTAAATGAATGGACATTTGAAAAATTTTGCGGAAAGATTTTAATTTTGTGAACTTAATTATTTTTTTTCTATTTAAATTTTCATGGATACATTCTTCGAGAAGGAATGTATATTTTTAGATGCGTTAGTTTTAGATAAGTTGTATATGACATGCTTTAAAATTAAATTTGTAAATTTAAATAATAATAATAACAATGAAATAATAATAATGAAAACAATATAATAATAATAATAATGACAGCATTAAAATAATTATAATGACAACATTGAAGTAATAATAATAATAATCAAAAGAAATATTTCGTTAGTTGAAAAATAAAGTTTTCTCTTTAGAGTTCATATATATTCTGCAGTATTCACTATCAAATCACATATTTATCGATGTGTTAGATCTTTTCAGAAAATTAACTTGATTTTTGTGTAATGTTAGTGGGAAAGAATTTTTCTTCTAAAGGAATCATTTGAAGTTTCTTTTTTAAAATACCATGGTTCGACTTAGGAAATAATTTTACTTATTACCTAAAATGAATTTTTCAAACTTCTGCTTGAAGAATCGCTTATGTTAGAGTTGAAACAAAGCAAGATAAAGAATAAATAATTCACTTTTAGATATTCTGCACATTTTCAATAAGCATTAAATAAATTTTCCGGAATAAAGGTCACACAATTTATGTTAAGTTAACGCGCCAATCATCTTACGTGATTTAGGTCACGTGACTAGCAAAATATTTTAAACCAATCAGGGTTGAGTATTTATCATTTTCTGCACACGCGCGCTCTCTATGATTGTATAAATTTGCATGGAATGAAGTAATTTCACCATTCTGTGTATTGCCATTGAATTGTTAGAACCTGCTCAAGTGATTCAGTTGTTTTAATTTTTGTCATAATGGAACGAAGCATGCAATCATCTTTGTTAAGTGTTGTTGATGACTCAAACTCGAAAAGTCAAGCCTTATCACCGGGATTAAAGAATCAAGACATGGAATTTTCATCGTCGCCTGTTTCGAATGATGTGAAACCTTCTTCATCAGAATTGAAGAAACAGAAGTTACCCTTCGTGGGTACTACTTGCGACCAAGCCTTTTCCAGAAAGTTTGTGTTGATTAGACATATGGAATCTCACCTCAAGAAAAAACCGTTTGCTTGTGATTTGTGTGAAAGATCTTTCGTTCAAAATAGTGATTTACAACGACATAGGAGGATTCATTCGAAGACCCCTGTATTGTATAAGTGTGATTTATGCAATGACGCATTTTCAAGAAAATATGACTTATTAAAACACAAAATGAGTCACAAGACCCCCGAACAACATAGTTGTGACGTCTGCAGTGCCGTGTTTTCGCGAAAGCGTGACTTATTTAGACACAAGAAGAGTCATAAGATACATATACAATATAGTTGTGATCTTTTCAGTGATGTATTTTCGAGAAAATATGACTTATTAAAACAAAAGAAGACTCATGTGAAGTCCACCCCAAAATATCCATGTGATGAATGTGATGAGAGTTTTCCTACCAAAAGTGTTTTACTCAGACATAAACGCACTTCACACAAGGTTTTACCCAAACAAACTGATTCTTCTTTAAAAGATGCCTTGTTTGAAAAAGTGAAGCATTTTCAAAGACAAAATGCTCTTAATTCGCTTTCTGTAATTAATCTCACACCTGACGAAGGGAATGATAAAGACTTACACATATTTTTTAATAGTATAAGATCAGACCTTTTGAATGAATTAAATTACCAGATGGCAGAAAAAAACTCATTGAAATGGTATGCAACAGTTCATGTAGTTGTTAGCTGTTTAGCACATGATGGTGAAATGGACTATGCTACTCCCTTTTTCCGTTCAAGAGCAACTCTGGAGATGACGAATGATAATATACCTCTAAATATTGAGGAAGCATTTGCCAAAATGAATAACTCCTTTGAAAAGTTCACGCAGCAAGGTACTGGATGGATGTTAGATAGAATTTTGAATTTAGAAGTGTATTCAGCTAAACTTGGCATGTATTAAAACTTGTAAATCCTGTTTAAACTCTGTTTAATTATGTACTTGTTATTGTAACTTTGAAAATATATATTTTGTGAGTGACTATGCTTCGTGTTTTGTATTTTTTTTCACATATTAACATACTTTACTATTATCATATATTATGTAAATTACTTTTAACATCTGAATTGGTTACAAACACTATAATCTGAGTTCAAAAACATTCATTATATCACACATAAATCTCTTATATTGCAAAAATAAAATTCTTTTGAAAAATGAATGCTAAAGATTAGAATTCTGTAGAGATTAATTAGACATATCAAAAATCCACTTACTTGAAAATCATCTTCTTCGAACAGCGACTCATCGTATAATAAGAAAAATAAAAGATGGCGTATTCTTTATCAGTTAGAAAACCACGGCATATCACATGACTTTCTTCTTCCAGGTGAGTGGCTGATAATGCATTTGTCCTTCATAAGGCAAACACGTTATTCGTTATCAACGACGTTAGTAGGCTATAAGAATAGCTAGACTTTTGTGGTGTATAGCATTGCTATCCGAAGCTTGTTTGAACTTGCATATACTACCTTGCCTGTAATGTAAGTTTATTTTTAATTACTTAGATATTTAAAATCACCAATTACTAATTGTAATTAGATCATTAATTGATTTTTATAATAATAAGAGATTTATTTTTATGTTGCTTAATTTTCATTATGTGTTGATCTTAGAAATAACTTAATTTTCTTTAGATTTCATTCACTTAGTCTTTAAAATTTTGCTTTGCATGTTGGAAATTATTTCAAAGTATTGAATGATGTATTTTTGAAACAGACCATTTCTAGAAAATGAGTCTTGAAAAATATTCACGAAAATTATTTGGCTTGAAAATTTTTGAAAGACATGAAAATAACTCGAAGAAATATTTGACTTGTAAAATAATTGAAGAATTGAAAATGATTTCATTGCTCGAAGTTCAGTTGAAAAATAATTGCATAACTCGAAGAAATTATTTGACTTGTAAAATATTTGAAAACGTTTTCATTGAATAAGAACTTGGTTTCTTGAAAACATATACTTAATTTCTAAAAATTTTACGAAAATTGCATGCTTGGTAGAATGAACGAGCAGAACCAACCCTTGGTTTTTTTCAAGTTTTTGAACACTTTCATAGTTGAAAGAACAATGAGAGTCCCTAGTTTCATGAGAACATATGCATGTTTCCTAAAAATTTTAGGAATTGAACACTTGCTTGGAAGAATAAATGATGAGAGTTCATGGTTACCTTTTGTGAACTCATTCATGAAAAACCTTTCTTGATACATTATGGCATCTGAGTCATGCTAGTTTGTTTTGAAAATCTATTTAATGACATGATTTTGTAGGAAAAAAGAATGAATGTCCTTGTTTTCTGAGGAGGTTTATTTGATTAATGCTCATAAATATTGCATGAGTTGAACTCACATTTGGAGGAAAGAACATGAGAGTCCTTAGTTTCATGAGAACATATGTATGTTTCCTAAAAATTTTATGAATTGAACACTTGCTTCGAAAAAAGAAAGATGAGAATCTTGGAAGGTTAGAAGGTTTGCTTGATATCTTAAAAGTTTTTGGTAAATGCATTGGTCAAACACATGCATGAAAGAAATAATGATGAGAGTTCTTGGAAAATTCATGAGAACAAATTTAAAAAATATTTGTTAGTTAACAAAGCAAAGTTTTTGCAAAAATAAGTTAAACAAATTTAGTTAAGAAAAAAAATTAAGTTAAAAATTTTTAAAGGTTTGAAAAAAAAATTAAATTAAGAAAAAAAAATTTTAATTAAGAAAAATAAATTAAGTAAAGAAAAAAAAATATAGTTTAGAAAATAAATTACGTTAAGAAAAATATTACAAGGTTGAATGTTTGTAAAATTGGATTGTTTTCTGATTTAACTCATGAATGAATTCATCCTACCATTCAATTGTTTACCCTGGCAACCATATGTTTATTCATCACCTAACCAACCAACCAAATTCTTACCACACCAATCGATTATTCATAGTATTAACCCTTTATTTCTGCACAAGTGCGGAACCTAAACCGATGATAGAATCGAATGTTGTAAGTTGATGATGACCAATATTTTCGAAAAGATAAACTTAGACTTAGAAACTCATTTAACATCGAGTTGGAATGAAAATTTGCAAAGTTTTTGCAATTGCCACGAAAACTCACTTAAGCATTTTTGGATATATATAAAAATCACCTCAATATTATATTCAAATTAATTAAATTGTCACTGTTTCATATTAGTTTGTAAGTAATTAGAAATATTTCTAGGTTAACTAGGTTTGATGGTATTCCAACTTAAACATTTCTTTGACAGATTTTCTATTTAAACCTTGTCTAACTAACCTTTTACAATTTTCAATTCAACTTAGTTTCATGAAATTTACCTGCGAAACTTTAAATTCTTCTATTCAGTTTAGTTATCAATTTCAAATTATTTTTAAAAGTTTTATTATTGTTTGAAAAATAATTATGTACTCTAATACCTGTATTTTAAAACATTTAAACTCTAACAACTAACAAATCTAAAATTATAATATATTCATCACTTACCTAATACACCAGCTTGCTCAAGACAAGTGCGTTTAACAGGATGACTTTAAGTGAAATGGCAAACCCTTATCGTGAAACAGGATATCACGTGACAACTTCCTCCCGCGTCATTGGTTGAGGATGCAATCACGTGATTCCTTATCTGCAGCATGACTCGACGATAAGAGCAACTCTGAGAAGCCACATTCACGCCATTTTATCACTCTTTTCAGGTGAGTACCCATGCAGGTTTGTCTTTGCTGTCCATCCCTTGCATAATCATGTCAAATCATATTTTAACATGTCTGAAGTTGTCTAAACATGTTATTGCTTCTTACTTATCCTAAAATGCAAGTTTAATCACGAAAGCAATGTATATATTTATATTTTTGTTAGATTAGATAATTGATATAAACAATTTCTAAGTATAATTAAATCACTTCCGTTAATTAATAATTATATTAATTAAAATAATAATGATTTATATATGAACTAATTTATAATATATATATAATATCGATTTTAAAAAGAACTTAAGTTTCGTTTCCAAGCGAAAAAGAATAATTCAAATATATATGAGTGTTAGAAAATTCTTATGTGAGAAAGAAAGGTAGATGAGAGATCTTGGATATTTCAAGCAAACACTAATCATGCATTTTTCAAGAGTTAAAAGAAATCATATTTTTCATGACTGAGTTTTCAAGATGTATCCAAAGGGTGTCATCTATGTTCCTTTCTCACATAAGAACGTTAATTTCATTTACACGCGTTAATTTCATTTACAACCTGAATTCGATGAATGCGCAAGATCTATTTGCTCATCATGAAAATCAAGTAAGCTTTTATTTCATATTATTTTGAAAGCATAATAAATCAAATAATTTTGCAAATATCCACCCAATTTTCTAACACACATCTATTATTTACGAAAAATAATAAATAAAAGTTCTCAAAATAAGAAAACACTTTCCTGAAAAATAGGTTAAGTTCGAAAATAAAAATATTTCCTCTTAATTAAGACCACGAAATAAATTAAGTTCCCCAAAATAAAATTCTTTCCCGCGAATTTTCAAAGTTCCGTTAAAAAAATATAATAGCAATTCTTCTCAAAAACTTCTGTTTCCTCTAAAATAAAAATAAAGTTCGCATAAATTTTGTATCTAACGAGTGCAGGAAATTATAAATGCACAAACATGATTGGTTTTAAAATGTTGTTACAAATATTTCCAGTCCATTTTGTATTTGCTGTTGAATTAAAATTGAAAAAAGTCAATCTTTCCCATGGCGTTTATCAAAATCAACTAAAATATTTTCTTTGCGCATGCAAACAAAATAAATTTCAATCAAGCTATCCCCATGTTAAAGTACACATCGTCCAAAAATTAACACGAACATGATAATACATCACGCAAAAATACCTCTTCTCGAAGAAAGTCATCCATTGAAAATTGAGTATCTCCACTAAATACCAACATAAAAATGAATTCCCGCGAATTTTCAAAGTTCGGTTAAATAAATAAAATAGCAATTCTTCTCAAAAAAATCTATTTCCTCTAAAATAAAAATAAAGTTCGCAAAATAATTCTATTTCCTCAAAATAAAATTCGAAAAAATTTTCTATCTCCCCTAAAATAAAGTTCAATTCGCATAAAATTTTCTAACATCTAAAAATAAAAGTTCCTAAAATAATTCTAACATCTCTAAAATTTAATTCGTAAAATAAAAATAAAGTTCCGTTAAAATAAAATTATTATCTAATATTTTCTAACTCTGCTAAATAAACTTTGCAAAATAAAAATATATCTATCTCCTCAAATAAAATTCGAAAATAAATAAAATACCTTCGTACTATAAGAGACTATTTCCTCAAAATAAAATTCGAAAATATTTTCTATCTCCCCTAAAATTAAGTTCGAAAAATAAAATTCGTAAAATAAAAATAGAGTTCCGTTAAAATAAGATCCGTAAAATAAAAATAAAATTCGAAAAATAAATTCACTTCGAAAAATGTTTTCTAGCATCTGAAAATAAAAATTCGTAAAATAATTCTATCACCTAAAAATAAAAATTCAAAAAATAATTCTAAGACGTGAAAATAAAATTCTTCTCAAATATTTTCTAACATCACAAAATAAATTTCGAAAAATAAAATTCAATTCGCAAATAATTTCTAAGTAATTTTTAAAAGAAAAAAATAATTCTAACACCTGAAAATAAAATTAAGTTCGAAAAATAAAATTCGTAAAATAAAAATATTTCCTTGAAATATTTCTATCTCCTCAAAATAAAATTAAAAAATATATATATTTCCTCGAAAAATTTCTATCTCCTCAAAATAAAATACCCTCGTACTGTAAGACAAGTTCTTATCAGTTTCCCGACAACGCCTCTCCCACCACCGACATGCGTTTCCATCACCGCCGACTCTTACCAGCGCGCGCCACCACAGGCCTGCACACCACCACAATGCATGAACGCAAGTGGCGCCAAACCGGCATAATCACACTACTTATATCTGATCTTTGTCACACTGTAACTCTCGTATTTATGAACCGATTTGGATGTAACTTCGTATATACATAGTGCATACCAATGCCTCGACCGAGTTCGTTGTCCAGCTTCATCCGCCATTTTGTTTCAAAATGGCGGCCATTTAAATTTTTTAAAATAAATTAAATTTTGAAATGTGGTACCAAAAATTTGAAAATTGAAAAATATTTTCTTCTTATGTGTTTGACCTTGATACAAAGATTCCGGAGTAGTTTTTATTTTGTCCATATCTTAAAAAATGGCTGAGTTACAGCACTTTGAATTTGTAGCTTGGCTGACATTTTGAAACGACCTGAGATTTGTCACATGATAACAGGCGTATTTATGAATCGATTTGGATGTACCTTGTTGCATACATAATACGTACCAATGTCTCCACCGAGTTTGTTGGCCAGCTTCATCCGCCATCTTGTTTCAAAATGGCGGCCACTTAAATTTTTTAGAAGAATTTAAAATTTGAAACGAGGTACTAAAAAATTGAAAATTGAAAAATATTTTTTTCTTATGTGTTTGACCTTGATACAAAGATTCCGGAGCAGTTTTTGTTTCATCTATATCTTTAAAAATGTTTGAATTATAGCACTTTGAATTTCTAGCATGGCTGACATTTTGAAACGATCTGATATTTTTTACGTGATAACATACGTATTTATTAGCCTATTTCGATGTAAGAAGGCATGTGGATAGTATATCGTAATGTCTCGACCAAGTTCGCTGGCCACCTTCATCAACCATCTTGTTTCAAAATGGCGGCCATTTAAAAAAAATTAATTTAAAATTTAAAATGGGGTACCAAAAAATTAAAAAATGAAAAAGATGTATTTTGTATGAGTTTGACCTTGATACAAAGATTTCGGAACAGTTTTTATTTCGTCTATATCTAAAAAAATGGCTGAGTTTTAGCATTTTGAATTTCTATTGTGGCTGACATTTTGAAACGATTTGATTTTTGTCACTCGATAACAGGCGTATTTATGAACCGATTTGGATGTAACTTGGTGTGTACATAGTACATACCACTGTCTCGACCGAGTTCGTTGGCCAGCTTCATTCGTCATCTTGTTTCAAAACGACTGCCATTTTAAAAAATATTTAAATTTTAAATTTAAAATGAGTTATCAAAAAATTGAAAAATGAAAAAGATTTTTTTTATGTGTTTGACCTTGATACAAAGATTCCGGAGCAGTTTTTGTTTCGTATATATCTTTAAAAATGTTTGAATTATAGCACTTTGAATTTCTAGCATGGCTGACATTTTGAAACCATCTGATATTTTTTACGTGATAACATACGTATTTATTAGCCTATTTCGATGTAAGAAGGCATGTGGATAGTATATCGTAATGTCTCGACCATGTTCGCTGGCCACCTTCATCAACCATCTTGTTTCAAAATGGCGGCCATTTAAAAAAAATTAATTTAAAATTTAAAATGGGGTACCAAAAAATTAAAAAATGAAAAAGATGTATTTTGTATGAGTTTGACCTTGATACAAAGATTTCGGAACAGTTTTTATTTCGTCTATATCTAAAAAAATGGCTGAGTTATAGCATTTTGAATTTCTATTGTGGCTGACATTTTGAAACGATTTGATATTTGTCACTCGATAACAGGCGTATTTATGAACCGATTTGGATGTAACTTGGTGTGTACATAGAACATACCACTGTCTCGACCGAGTTCGTTGGTCAGCTTCATTCGTCATCTTGTTTCAAAACGACTGCCATTTTAAAAAATATTTAAATTTTAAATTTAAAATGAGTTATCAAAAAATTTAAAAATGAAAAAGATTTTTTTTATGTGTTTGACCTTGATACAAAGATTCCGGAGCAGTTTTTGTTTCGTATATATCTTTAAAAATGTTTGAATTATAGCACTTTGAATTTCTAGCATGGCTGACATTTTGAAACGATCTGATATTTTTTACGTGATAACATACGTATTTATTAGCCTATTTCGATGTAAGAAGGCATGTGGATAGTATATCGTAATGTCTCGACCAAGTTCGCTGGCCACCTTCATCAACCATCTTGTTTCAAAATGGCGGCCATTTAAAAAAAATTAATTTAAAATTTAAAATGGGGTACCAAAAATTAAAAAATGAAAAAGATGTATTTTGTATGAGTTTGACCTTGATACAAAGATTCCGGAACAGTTTTTATTTCGTCTATATCTAAAAAAATGGCTGAGTTATAGCATTTTGAATTTCTATTGTGGCTGACATTTTGAAACGATTTGATTTTTGTCACGCGATAACAGGCGTATTTATGAACCGATTTTGATGTAACTTGGTGTGTACATAGTACATACTACTGTCTCGACCGAGTTCGTTGGCCAGCTTCATTCGTCATCCTGTTTCAAAACGGCTGCCATTTAAAAAAATATTTAAATTTAAAATTTAAAATGAGTTATCAAAAAATTGAAAAATGAAAAAGATTTTTTTTATGTGTTTGACCTTGATACAAAGATTCCGGAGCAGTTTTTGTTTCGTATATATCTTTAAAAATGTTTGAATTATAGCACTTTGAATTTCTAGCATGGCTGACATTTTGAAACGATCTGATATTTTTTACGTGATAACATACGTATTTATTAGCCTATTTCGATGTAAGAAGGCATGTGGATAGTATATCGTAATGTCTCGACCAAGTTCGCTGGCCAGCTTCATCAACCATCTTGTTTCAAAATGGCGGCCATTAAAAAAAAAATTAATTTAAAATTTAAAATGGGGTACCAAAAAATTAAAAAATGAAAAAGATGTATTTTGTATGAGTTTGACCTTGATACAAAGATTCCGGAACAGTTTTTATTTCGTCTATATCTAAAAAAATGGCTGAGTTATAGCATTTTGAATTTCTATTGTGGCTGACATTTTGAAACGATTTGATTTTTGTCACGCGATAACAGGCGTATTTATGAACCGATTTTGATGTAACTTGGTGTGTACATAGTACATACCACTGTCTCGACCGAGTTCATTGGCCAGCTTCATTCGTCATCTTGTTTCAAAACGGCTGCCATTTTAAAAAATATTTAAATTTTAAATTTAAAATGAGTTATCAAAAAATTGAAAAATGAAAAAGATTTTTTTTATGTGTTTGACCTCGATACAAAGATTCCGGAGCAGTTTTTGTTTCGTATATATCTTTAAAAATGTTTGAATTATAGCACTTTGAATTTCTAGCATGGCTGACATTTTGAAACGATCTGATATTTTTTACGTGATAACATACGTATTTATTAGCCTATTTCGATGTAAGAAGGCATGTGGATAGTATATCGTAATGTCTCGACCAAGTTCGCTGGCCAGCTTCATCAACCATCTTGTTTCAAAATGGCGGCCATTTAAAAAAAAATTAATTTAAAATTTAAAATGGGGTACCAAAAAATTAAAAAATGAAAAAGATGTATTTTGTATGAGTTTGACCTTGATACAAAGATTCCGGAACAGTTTTTATTTCGTCTATATCTAAAAAAATGGCTGAGTTATAGCATTTTGAATTTCTATTGTGGCTGACATTTTGAAACGATTTGATTTTTGTCACGCGATAACAGGCGTATTTATGAACCGATTTTGATGTAACTTGGTGTGTACATAGTACATACTACTGTCTCGACGGAGTTCGTTGGCCAGCTTCATTCGTCATCTTGTTTCAAAACGGCTGCCATTTTAAAAAATATTTAAATTTTAAATTTAAAATGAGTTATCAAAAAATTGAAAAATGAAAAAGATTTTTTTTATGTGTTTGACCTTGATACAAAGATTCCGGAGCAGTTTTTGTTTCGTATATATCTTTAAAAATGTTTGAATTATAGCACTTTGAATTTCTAGCATGGCTGACATTTTGAAAAGATCTGATATTTTTCACGTGATAACATACGTATTTATTAGCCTATTTCGATGTAAGAAGGCATGTGGATAGTATATCATAATGTCTTGACCAAGTTCGCTGGCGAGCTTCATCAGCTTCATCTTGTTTCAAAATGGAGGCCATTAAATTAAATAAAAATTTATATTTAAAGTGAGGTGCAAAAAAATTAGAAATTGAAAAAAGGTTTCTTTGTTAAAAATTTGACCATAATATAAGGATTCCGGAGCATTTTTTGTTTTGTCTTTATCTTAAAAAATATCTCAGATATAGCAGTTTCAATTTCTAATGTGGGTGACATTTTGAAAAATCTGATTTTTTGCCCGCGACAGCACTTGTATATATCAACTGATTTCGATGTGCGCGAGCATGTGCACAGGAAATACTAAGGTCTCGCCTAAGTTCACTCTTTAGACTCATCCCCTACGCTGTCTTAAAATGGCAGGAACTTCAAGATATCGCCGAATTTGGCAACCAAATATAAGTTACTTTAAATAAAAGCAGCTTGGATAAAGCTGACTAATTTCACGAAATTCTCATTCATAATGATTTAGTATTGATAAAAATTAGTACTGATTCTCTTATAATCGGTTTCCAATAATTGAGTTTCGTGTGTTTTAATAATATAAGCTTGCTTTTAAAAAATAAGGAATATGAAAGCTACCTCTTCCTCCCGGCAGCTTTTTCAGGAAGGCTCACGTTTTCAGCACCAGCCTTGGCGAGTTGGCGAAAGCGAGAACGTTCAGCCAGCTCTAACGCCAATCGCCGTCTTGTGTTTTGTTTTGAACCGAAATGGCGGAAGACGAACTAGCATATTTTAGAATAAATCCTAACTAAATTAAAGAAATATTTTCAATTATGTTTTCTAAATGAAAAGAAATCTTCTTCGAAAGAAATTGTATTACGGACTCTTATACGCTGTATTATCAAAGGTTTTTATTATTTTTGATGATATAGACTAAAATTTTGATTATCTGAACCCCTCAAAAATCTACATTTTCATTCAATTGAGTATTATTAATTCCATACCTGTTAAACAAAAACTCATTACCTTTATAAATCTAGATATTTGATTACATATAAAGATGGATTTATGGGGATGATGAATTAATGCCGTTTCAGTGCGTTTTTATGTATATGAGCACAGATTAAAAAAAAAAAATACCTGTGGCAGAAAATTACTATATTTTCTGCGATTAACTTACATAATTAATTTAATACAAAATCATTCTACATAAACAGTCCCCAAAGTCGAATGAAAATAGGCCAAACCAGGAAAAAAAAAAAAAAAAAAAACATCACGCCCCCAACCAGGATGTTTAGAAATTGCCTTTTTAATGTGAGATGAAATTCTTAAGGGGAGGTGGGGAAGAAGGAATATTGAATGAATATCTTTTGTTACTTCAAAGTAACAATAAGATCACTAGAGAAATTTGTTAATTGTGTATGATAGTGAGAGGCTGTAGATTTAAATAGTTACATTAAAAACTTTTAACAAACATTAAAAATTTTTAGGAGGGGGGATGAAACAAAAACAAGCTTTTCTTTTTTTTCGGGGGGAAGGGCAGAATTTGAATAATTGGTCCTTTACTTATAGTTACTTCAAAGTAATAAATAGGACCAAAAATTTAAAAAAATGTAAAGAATTTTAAAAAAAAAATGAAAGCGTGTGCACAAAAGGTTAATCCTGATTTTTTTTCCCTTATCTTTCATTCTATTTTTTTCATCTTCTTTTTTTTTATGGTAAATTATTTATTTGTTATTTAAAAATCAACAGATAAAACAAAAAACAGTAAATTTTATGCACTTTTATGGATAAGCGAAGGGATAGTTAACATTTCAGACTCAATTTTAACTAATATTTTCTGCAAGGCAACAAGGAATTTTAAATGGTCAAAAAGTAGTGTGCTATAGGAGAGAGTAGGGGGGGGGGGAGAAGAGAAAATTCGAAATGGGAGGTTGCCTCAGACGATTGATCATTATTTTATTGCCACTTCAACTTAATAAATAGTACAATATGTGTGCAGAATGACGAAAATTGGAGTGTGTGTGTGTGGAAGGGGTGGGGGGGGGGGGGAGAATATCATTCGAGAGAAGAATTTAGGTGATTTATTCAAGTATGACGAATTACTATTTTAAAATAACAAATAAAACTACTTGGATGAAATAATATTCAAAAATATGGCAAAAATTTTAAAATAAAAAACTGAAGAATTTTAAATATTTTTTATTTTGTGCACTAGGGGCAAACCAATGATTTTTTCATAAAAACTCAATGATAAAGATTTAACAGCATTAAAATGTAATAGTAACTGATTTAATTGCAAGCATCAACTTGCAATTATTTTAGCTGAGTGATTTAATTGCAGGATACGGCTAAATAATTTTTTATTTATCGTTCAATCTAAATATAATCGAATTGATTTTAGTTTCAACTTTCTATTAACTTCTAATCGCGATTAAATTAAGAACATTTAATTTTTAATGAATTATTTCAGTGAAAATAGGTTTTATTAATGCAATCAACACGTCACAGAACTATGCTGCCTTATTAAAAAAATAAAAGTTAATTAATTAATTCAGTAGTAATGCTAATAAAACTAAGTTCAATTGTGTCATGAAACATGATCAATAGAATTATATTTATTACAAGAAAATCTTTACGCCTTTTTTTATTTTTCCTAAAAAATAAAATACTTCTCAATTTCTTCGAACATGATGAAATAAATGAATATTATTGAACTGAAAAAAAACAACAACAACTTATCTTTGAATTATACACATTGTGTATATATTGTGAAATTAAAAGCATTTTAATCCGAAAAAGCTCTTTATTTTAAACAAGGTTTTAATTGTAAACCACGATGAAATAACGTTTCGTCATACTTTATTCTCTGCTTTATAGCTTTTTACATTTGCGGAAAAACCAAATGAAAAAAAA
Source organism: Maratus speciosus (assembly GCA_963932465.1). Classification (NCBI taxonomy): domain Eukaryota; kingdom Metazoa; phylum Arthropoda; class Arachnida; order Araneae; family Salticidae; genus Maratus; species Maratus speciosus. The sequence continues at coordinate 479,622 of CAWVRF010001568.1, read as the reverse complement.
AAAAGCGCTATCTCTTTGCTCTCAGCAAAGGAATGGGGATGCTGTTCGCTACGCGTATGTCGCCACGAACAAGAAAGGGTGAGTTGAGTTGAATTAATCCCTGCGCCAACCATTACTCTGGCGATAAGGTGCTCAAAACGTGAGCCTTCTTGAAAAAGCCTCCCGGCACTGGCCGGAAGGACTTTTTTAAATTGTTGTTCATTTTGTATAGGAATTAACCTGATGCTATCATTGTTTGAAGCCTCAAACAGTATTCATGAAAATTAAGCATTTACACTGGTCTATGCAAGATTTCTTTCTTGGAGGCCTATTTTGTGAAAAGTTAATTCAGTGAAATTTATTTTTGTGACGAAAAAGGAAATGTAGTTACTCTAACTCGAACTAAGCATAGATAGCTTCTGGAAAAAATACTTTTCCATTTTGAGGCATGTTTTATTAAAACTGATTTTTGTAATGCGGCCTTTAGCCCCAATTTCTTTCTGGTTCGACCCTTCATTTAGTAATAACAATGTTTATTATTTGTAATCATGCAGTTAAAAATAGTGCGTACGCGACTAAAATATATTGATAGAACATATAGTTACACTGAAACCGAATACTAAAGAATCTATATGAAAATATTATTATTTATTTTACTTCTAATCGTTCTGATATTGCATGTGCGTCTGTAAGAAGGAAGACTATATAGTTACTTTCAAAGGCTGCATACATAACTTTAGCAAAAATTCCGTATCCTGATCAAATTATAAATATTCATAATATACTCTTTACTAAAATTCATGTAGATATATCCGTATTTGAGATTGATAAATGAATGGTATATATATATAATGGTATAAATATATATATTCTCCTTTTAGGAAACAGAAATGCAGTAATTTAATTTAATGTCCACATTAGCCATTTATATGATTTAAATATTTTTAAGTTAAGACCATTAACATATATTTTTTAAATATTTGCACACACACACACACAAAAAAAAATCATTTGCAGGAGCGTCACAAACATCGCACAACTCTGAAGTTCAATTACACTCCATATAATAAACAGAAATTGTCTAATTGAAAGCCAAAGCATATTCTTACATAGGTCTTTTTAAGAGATATCGTGATTCTTTGCAAAATATTAATTCCTTATATATGAGATGAAGAAATACACTGTCAACTGACTCTGATGTCACCATGGAATGGCCCATTCTAACAAATATTCCCTTTTTGAACCCAATTCAGTTATGTTAGGAATCAACAGGCAATCTTGAATTTTTTCAAGCATGTCATGAGCTTATTGATTATTTTGTCTGTGCAATATCGTTGATTGTTTGAATTTCCTTCCATTTGATTTTTGGGCCTATACATAAGAGGAAAAATTTTGATTTTGTAATTTTTTAAAAACTTTCTAAACTATTTTGAAGGTGAAGAAAATAAATGGCAACTTCCAAACTTGAGCAATGGGAATTTCGTAGGTACCACTACATCAGGTATTAATTTCCCAGATATTTTTAAATTCGTTTGATTTTATAATGTTTTTAATTTTCTCAAAATTGATAATTTTTTAATTTTTACAACTAATTTAAGATTAACTGTGGTGTTACCAAAGTATTATTACTAAAAACAAAATAAGTAGATAATTTTCCAGAGATTGCAATATTATATATTTTTAATTTATGTTATATAATTTTCAAGATACAGAACTTCAAACTTGCAACTTTGAACGATTGCACACACATGTCATTCTATGTCACAAGTTTTTTTAAATGTCCAGAACGGCCAAAATATTTTATTTTTGTCAAGATATTTTGCATAACTCTATATATAAATTAAATTTATGTACAAAAATTTATTAAAATTTATTACTGTAGCCAGAACTTTTTTTTTAATTGTTGTTCATTTTGTATAGGAATTAATCTGATGCTATCATTGTTTGAGGCCTCGAACAGTATTCATGAAAATTAAGCATTTACACTGGTCTATGCAAGATTTCTTTCTTCGAGGCCTATTTTGTGAAAAGTTAATTCAGTGAAATTTATTTTTGTGACGAAAAAGGAAATGTAGTTACACTTACACTCTAACTCGAACTAAGCATAGATAGCTTCTGGAAAAAAATACTATTCCATTTTGAGGCCTGTTATATTAAAATTGATTTTTGTAAAGCGGCCTTTAGCCCCAATTTTTTTCTGGTTCGACCCTTCATTTAGTAATAACGATGTTTATTATTTGTAATCATACAGTTAAAATATAGTGTGTACGCGACTAAAATATATTGATAGAACATATAGTTACACTGAAACCGAATACCAAAGAATCTATACGAAAATATTATTATTTATTTTACTTCTAATCGTTCTGATATTGCATGTGCGTCTGTAAGAAGGAAGACTATATTTACTTTCAAAGACTGCATACATAACTTTAGCAAAAATTTCGCATCCTGATCAAATTATAAATATTCATAATATACTCTTTACTAAAATTCATGTAGATATATCTGTATTTGGGATTGATAAATGAATGGTATATATATTTATACGTTAAAATTTTATTAGAGACAGTTTCGTTTTTGTTTTTTGGCTGAAACTCGACAAACGGTTGAAATTCGGTTTCGGCCTGGCAAACGTGTTTCTAATAATTTACCCAACCTTCAGCCCCGCCTGCTGCTGAATAATACTTACATTGTAACAGTTCTCACTGGTGCTGAGCCTGCTGAGCATTTTATAGGAGGCCGTCCGCTGTCACGCTGTGTGTTACAAAGCAAAGCATTGCAGATTGCAGCAGATTTTATATTTGGCACAAAATAGCTTTATTTGGCAATTTATGTTATTTTATTTTTTTATGGAATTTTATTTTTAAATGGACAGTATTCGTGTGACGTCACAATACTTAAAATGGCGGCATGATCATTTGTATACGCCTTGCATTCACCAAGGTCTTTTTTTGCTATTTCTTTTAGCAACGTTATTCTATTGTCACATTAATGAGCTCAGAAACAAAATTAACGGAAATATAAGCATATTCTTTCATTATTTACTTGTTAAATAAGGAAAAATTTGATAAAAGTATGATTTTCATAATTTAAACGAAAAAGCTTCTAAACGTCAAAATTAACATTGAAATCGTGAAGTAAAATCATATTTAAGTAAAATTAGTTTAATTTACATAATTTATAAATAAACTTCAATTTAAACACTTAAAATTTCTATCCTTTATACAGACGTTGGCTATAACATAATTTTCTTTGGTGTTATATTTCTAATAAATTTGACAATTGACACAAAATTAATGCTATTCTTAACTGCTCCACTGAACAAGCGCAAAACGTTCTGACAGATTTGCAAATTTATTTTTTTAACGGAAAGATATAAAATTGGAAAGCCTGGCCACGGAAGCGATTTGGAATTGAACTGTGTTTTTTACATTTTTTGATCAATCAATTACCCATTAAGTTATAAGCGATATCGATCACGTGACAACCCCGTTTTTCGCCCGCTCTTGAGTAATTTTTCTGCTTTCGCGCGGAAGTTCAGTCCAAAAGGACATTATTTTCTGAAAGATCTATTGCGTTTACAAAAAAATGGAAAAAAACCAGCTCGATGACATAGTTTCTGAACAACAACACCAGCTAGCTTCATGCATTTTCAAACAAAAGTAAATTAAAACCTATGCCAGGAAGCTGCCCTTTTGGATTTGAGAACAGCTTTAAATGAATATTCCTTATATTATTTAAATTTATTAGACACATTTCAATCCTTTCAGAAGAGGAATAAAAAATAAGTGAATTCTTGAAGACGATAATATTTTCCAATGGAACGATTTTCCAATGTTTCCCAAAACAGCTGATTTTTTATAGCCTCGAACCAGGAGGAATAATAGGGTCCATTGTTTTTCTAATAGGATTTTTGTTCTTCAAAATTTTCCCATTTTCTGAACGCCTGCCATTTTGTAAATGTTCCTTTGAACCCGTTTGTAAAGGTCAAAATTATACAAGGCTGTTGTTCTCAAATCCGAACTGATTATTTTTTGACACATTTTCTAATTATTTCAGAAAAGGCTGTTACAGTAGGCGTTTTGAACCAAATATCCGGACGCGACAGCGTGGGGGAAAGAAAAAACGGTCATTGTAAAAATACAGTCGCTTGTAAGATGAAGTGTAATTCATTTAATGAAAAATGAAAAACTGTTTGACCCTTCAATATTAAATTCTGCAAGTTTTTACTATTAAAAATGAGACAAAAAATGTGTCAGAAAGTTTCGCGTTGTTTTAACTATTTTCTTTACAACCGATATAAACGATGTAATAGCGATTATTGCTGGATACCAAAAAAAAAAATCATCATCTTTTACTATGTTTAGTTGAAAGACCTTTTATTTTTTAATTAGATGATGTAATCGAAATTCTTAATAAGAAGTTTTATTTAACTGTCTATTATTTTATAGAAATAATTTTCTTGTGAAAGCGAAAAAGAATATTTCATCATTTATATAATCTAAGGTTGATTATATATATATTATGTTATCTAACATTCAACTAAACATAGTAAAAGATGATGATTTTTTTTTTGGTAATAAAAGTTTTGCAGATATAAAAAGGTATGTTTTAAAATTAATTTAGATCTTTTCAATATCATACGTATAAAGAAAATGCATAGTTCTGTTATAATATGAAGGAATGTAGACCGTAAAACTTAACGAAGCAAAACATTTGAAGACTGAATTGGAAATGGCAAACATGGTATCGGTTTAACAGATGTTAAAGGAAGTCACGTGATGATATAAACATCCGGATTGTTATCTGCAGTGAGCATTTCATCTGTAGGAGCGAGACATGCCAAGCTTTGTTTTAAGGCAATGCTGTTTGTAAGTAGATATTATTCTATTACTTGAATATAAATGAATTTGTATTAGAAATGTAGATGTAAAAATTAGAGTTTGTAGAAATAAGGTAGATAAGGAGAAACAAAAGTTTCATTAAAAAATAATTTTATAACTTATAATTAATTTTAGACTAAAAAAATAATTATTCTTAAGTCGAGCATAGTATACAATTAGTCATATATGAGTCACATTATGTGGTATATAACTATCTACTTTGTTATACATACGCATTATGTGATATATGCTATGTGATATCTATTATGAGTTATTGATGTTAACATAGTATTATTTATATAACTCATATTTTCCAACTTGTATACAACTGAAAACTAATAACATATATATATTCTTGTTTTAATTGTAAAACTAATATTTATATATATTTTAGAAAACTTTTAAAATATTTTTTAGAAAACTTTTTTTTTTTTTTTTTTTTTTTTTTTTTTTTTGTAAAACTTATAAAATATTTTTTAGAAAACTTAATTGATTTTTTTTTTCTGTAAAACTTATAAAATATTTTTTAGAAAACTTAATTGAAATTTTTTTTCTTTTGTAAAACTTATAAAATATTTTTAGTAAACTTAATTGATTTTTTTTTTTTGGTAAAACTTATAAAATATTTTTAGAAAACTTAATTGAAATTTTTTTCATTTGTAAAACTTATAAATTATGTTTTAGAAAACTTTTTTTTTAATTGAAAAACTAATAAAACATTTTTCTATACTTGTAAATAATTTTGAGGTAGGAAAATCTTTGTTCTTATATGAAACATAGTATATACTATGTTCCATAGTATACATACTGCATATTTATATGTAGTATGTAAGCATGTTTAAAAAATTTATACAATGAATTAAACAAACAAAAAATTTTAACTAATGAAAATTTTTAAAAACTTTTATAATTTTATTTCTTAAATTGTAAAACTTTTTTATAATTTTTTAAAACTGATAGAATATTTTTTGTAATTTTTAGAAAACTTATTTTAAATTGAAAACTAGTAATTTTTTTTCTAACTTGTAAATATAATTCGACTAATAAAATATTTGTTCTTACATAGTATATTTTTCTAACTTTTAAATAATTTTGAACTATTAAATAATTGTTCTTACATAAAACATAGTATATACTACATATCTATATGTAGTATGCAAATATAAAAGCATGGATAAAAAAAATTACAACGAATAGATTAATTTTAAAAATTTTTGATTAATTGAAAACTTTATTTCTGAAATTGTAAAATTTAAAATTTAATTTTAACTTGAATTGAAAAAATTTATTTCAAAATATATTTTTAACTTGAAGTGAAAACTTTTTTCTAAAATTGTAAAATTTGAAAAATATATTTCCACTAGATTTGAAATTTATTTCAAAAAATATTTTTTTAACTTGCAAATATAATTTTATTAAATTGTTGAAAACTTTTATTGTCATTATTAAAAATATTAATAACTTGGAATTCATTTTAAATTCAAAAATAAAAACTTGTGTATATACATTTTGATTAGGTAATTGTTAATTTCTTTTTTCCAATATAGATTGTCATAATTAAAAGATAGACTAAATGAATAAACATATACATTTAACAAACAGAAACAGCAAAATTTATTATTTAAACAATACATATTGTATAGTTTCTACATTGATGTTACATAAAAAAATTTTACTAACACATTCAGTTCCGTTTAAAAACATAGAAACAACATAATCGAAATTCACTAACATTAATACCGTGTCCCCTAGCTGATTAAACTTTTCGCGATTATTAAATGTGAAACATGTATGAAGACTCATACTTTCGTGTTCAAAAATACATCCTATGCACTCATAAATTTGGTTTAAAATAGTCACTACATTACTCTCAATACACTTGATGAGCTTTGAAAATAAAGCAGATTCATTTTCGATGGTTACGCCACTTAGTGTACATTTTTGCTTAATTAAGCGTGGTAGATGGTTTGTATACATGTGTTGTACAAGCTTCTTGTTAAAATGATGAACTTTATCCTTCAAATTTAATAATTGGTAATCGTTTAAGTCAAAATGTGAAAAATTCATCAAGTTTTTAATTCGCACAGTGCTATTATTGTGATTCATTACCGACACAGTATTATTAGCAATAAATGATTTATATTTCAAATTAAAAGCAAAAAGTTTCAATTGAAATTCGTACCACGTATTAATGTCCATCAAAAGTCTATTTTTTGTCAGCATTTCTTCATTACAAATCCCATTGTGTTTAAACTTCCCGATATACACATAAAATCGTTTGATGCGATGTTTTTAAAATTAAATAAACACAATCACTCAACTTGATTTCAATCACATTAAAATTGCGTGGTTTGCTTTTGGGAATGTCTTTCATAATGGGACCTTGTATTATATTCAAAACAGCATTTGTTGGTTCTTGTGATGATGAAATTGAGGTACTTGGGGAAATGAAGGATTCCAAATTTTTATAATCTAGATCATTAAAAATAGTGTCCAAAAAACTCATAGTAGAAGTTGTGTCGTCATCATTATGAGTGAATATTGGGGTCGTCGAATCCATATCGAGCCTGGGTTCTGCAGCATGTAAATCCATGTTTGGGAGTAATGTTGAACAGTTCTCGTTTGAATTACAAAATTCTAAACTTGGGAGACTTAATTTCGTCATATCAGTATCCGAAGATGATTCTAAACATTGATACTTTGTTACGGAATTCATTTCTGGGGAAGATCTTTTCAGCATATTTAATTCACAAGCCATTTTAAATAGCAAACAGTATGTGGTGCAGTCTGATCAAAAGTCAACAGTAAACTGATTGAGATGATTTCGAAACGATTATTAACATATGTTCAAATCAGTGACGGTTTCAGTTAGAAACGATCGCATTAATTAAAAAACCATGAGCGACTAAATTTTCAAATCATAGACTGAGTCGAAAAGCATGACTATTGCTAGTATGAATATTTCATCATGTTAGATATTTTTCAAACTTGAGAAGGGGAACACACGATGAGTGAATCACAAGTTCAGTACAAATAATAATTTTATTCATATGAAATTAATTAAAATATATAGGGGAAGTTATAATTATACTTTTATGAAATGGATTAAAATAATGCGTGGATAAATATAATCAAATGATAATTATACTCAAATTAAATTAATTAGAGTCAAATGAAATTGATTAAAATAAAATTGTGAATAATTATATTTATATGAATTCAAATCAGTGACGGTTTCAGTTAAAAATCGGTATCAAGTAAATTTTTCAAATTGATGATTAAACCGAAAAGCATGATTAATGCTAGCATGAATATTTCATTATGATAGTTATTTTTCAAGCTTGTGAATGGCAACACATAGAAAATGAAACGCAAGTTCATTATATTTTTTCTTATGAAATTGATTAAAATAAATAGTGTGTGGATAATTAAACTTATATGAAATGGATTAAAATAATGAGTGGATAAATATAATCAAATGATAATTATACTAAAATGATAATTATACACAAATTAATTAAATTAATTATTTGTTAATTAAAATTTAAAAAATATGTAATACAGATAACAATAATTTTAAAAACTTCATTTTCTAATCCCTCTAAACAAAAGTAATAGAAGTTGATTGTTTAAAATAGTTTTTATTACGATGTAGTCATACTCATATGAAATTGAATAAAATGAGTGGATACATACTTCATTTAATATATCCCTCAAAAATGTTGATAGTTGATTAATTTAATTAGTAGATGATTAAATTCATTTACAATTATTAGTGATGCAACTCATTAATATTACTAAAACTTTATTATTATTATAACTTTATTATTTTAACTTTATTAAAATATATTTCAATTTTGTAGTGGTTTCAAATTAATAGAGTGAGATAAATGAGGAAAAATAAAAAATTGTATTTCTGAAATATTATTAGAGTTTCATTCAATTAGAAAAAAAAATCAAGTTCATTTGTAGTGGGAGCAATAAAATACTAAAACATCTTGTTAAAATGAAAACATACAAGTTTGAGAAAAATTTTATTTTTCGTTAGTTACAAAAATGATTGCATATGTATAATGAAAACATATGTCTATTTCAAATCAATGAAAATTCGATATTTGATGAAGATATTTCATTTTGCAAAGTTCCTAATTGAAGTGTTAATTCTTCTAATTGCTTAATCAATCCATTACGCTGTTCCAATTTAAGTTGGGTGGGTGAAAGATGACTTTTTCTGTGTTCAGTTAAGTCGAATTTATCATAAAAAACTTGGTCGCAATCATCACATTTGAATTGCTTGGAAAGCTCACATTTCTTCGAAATGGTGTGAATTTTAAGATGATTCCTTAAGTCCATCTTTCTCGAAAACGTTTCTTCGCATTGTTCACATTTATGAAATTTTCCGGCTTTAATATGAATTAGAAAATGCTTTCGTAAATCACACTGTTGAACGAATGTTTTCTTACACTTGTCACAACTCAAAGGCTTTTTTTCTAAATGAAACTTTGTGTGTCTGATTAACACACTCTTTCTTGAAAAAGATTTACCACATGTTTCACATTAGTACATGGTAGATGTCATGCGATGAATTATCATATGTTCCATTAAAGAGCTCTTTCGAAAAAACAACATTCCACAAACGTCGCACATAAAAAGTTTTTTTTTCTAAATGAATGTTCATATGTTTTAAAAACTCGTGTTTCTCGTAAAATTCTGCTTTACATTTTCCACAAATATAAGGCAATTGAAACTGATGTGATGAAGAAGGAATACTTTTACTATTCAAAACGGGCACATCTTTTATCCCCTGTTCACTCATCTTATCCGAATTGTCGACAATAGTCGATTGTGTATCATTAATAACATCCATATTCATTTAAAAACTGTTTTAACTTTGTGATGACAAAAATACAGCACGTGTGTTCAAAACAGTAGAAAACAGAATAATGACATGAAATGAAAACCAACTACACTTAAATCAATGTAGGTGGCGCATCAGAAAAAAAGATCACGTGATAGCGATTTAATACATAAACTGTTGTGTTCATTTAATAAGCAAGTGCACAAAATGAATCATTTTATAAATTCATTTCTTTTTAAATTAACCTGTTTTTATCATTAAATGATTAACTTTTTTGTGAATCCTACTGAAATGCGAGTGTTATAAAAAAAAATCTGATTCATTTCTTAATTGTTAGTTAATTATAATAGTGATCCATTAAGAAAATTTGTTTTCCTAATGCAATGGAAAAAAGAAGTATTATCTCTGTTTTTCACATAAAGCGAAAATACGGTTTATCATTACATCCAGATCAGAAACAGCATGTCCTGTTTATGTATGATCGAAACAACAAACACACAAATAGATATGACCACAAATCTTTGAAAATCGAAGAACTGGTTAGTTTTTAAAAGCTGATGAAAAAACTTGTTTTGGTTTAATTGTATATCCTTTAAATGCCTTTGTGGCGCAATTGGATAACGCGTTTGGCTGTTAACCAAAAGATGATGGTTCGAATCCATCCAAAGACGAATTTTTTTAAACTAAAATCCACAAATTTTGTTATAGTATAAGTAAAAAGAAACATTCTGGGTGAGTGATAATGAAAGAGTTCATTAACTGCACAAGAAAATCCTGATCGAAAAAATATCATTACGTTAAAATTACATTACTTTCCTAAAATCCAGTTTACAAATGATCTTTTCGTTCAAATTACTATACTTTCCCGAAGTTGAAGAAGGCATTATCAAATATAAGAAATTGAATTAATTTCTCGAAGTACATAATATACGAAAATTGAATGTTTATTTCTCTAAATTCAATGGCAACAGTTTTTAATTTCGTTTAGTACGTAATACAGGGGCAACACACTGTTAATAGTTTCCCCAATGTTGAAATAGATACTAAATGAATAAATGTTAGCAGAACCTATTCATCCGAAATTTAAATGATTTCTCGAAGTGCATGATATTAAAAAAATATATAAAATGTTTGTTTCTCATTTTTTCTAAATTCAATGGCAACGTTTTGTTAAAATTTCTTCTAACGTAAAATCGTTCTTCTGCTCATTTTTAAAAGAAGTCGATACAAAACTGAAAGAAAGCAAATTCAAGTGAAAAAGCAGTAGGGCCCTCCCAGCCCAATGGTTATAGAAATAATCTAATAATGGGAAGATTGTAGGTTCGAAACCAGGCGATTAGGTAAATAGGTGTATGAACTTGCAGCAAGAGGATAATAATAATTAGCAATTTTCAGTTCTAAATGAAATTTTTCAAGTTTCCGTCTAGATTCTTATTGCAGAAATTCGAATAATGGGGAGTTTCAGGGTTCGAAACCCGCAAGGAAAACAGTACTAATATGACAAACCCAACATATACAGGACGATACAAAATTAAACTGTGTTTAATCCTTTCCACTACAATCAGATCTTCATCAAATGACTTAAAACTAGATGAGACTACTAATTGTTTTACTGTTTTTTCAATAATGCAAAGCATAACATTTCTCCTTTTTGAAGATTCAGTAAAGTTTTTCCAAAAAACAGAGTTGATCAAAAAAACCTTTCAATAAGAATACAAATTAAATTAAAAAAAAGTACCGTCATCTAATAATAATATGAGTCCAGTTAAGTCATGATAAAAGTAACCTACTATTTTTGACAAAGTTCAAAACAAACGAAAAATTAAATATGATACAACACGTAAAAATTTTCTCATCGAAAGAGACCGACCCAAAAAAAATAAATAAATAAGGGGGGGAGGAGGGGGGAGGGGGGACCCTTCTACTCTAACATACCATCTCAACACGCAGGAGTCATCATCTCAACACGCAGGATTCACTCTTTCCTATATCGTACTCTAGTATGATATTCAACCATAAGCCCCCCTCAAAAAATAAGACCCCCCCCCAAAATTTTACCCCCCTACTGTAACATGACATCAAAAACACGCAGGAGTCACCATCAAAATACGCAGAATTCCCTCTTTCCTATATCGTACTCTAGTATGATATTCAACCATAAGCCCTCTCAAAAAATAAGCCCCCCAAAAATTAAGCCCCCTCAAAATTTTACCCTCCTACTCTAAGACACCAACACTCAGGAGTCAGCACGCAAGAGTCCCTCTTTCCCACATCGTACTGTAGTATGATATTCAGCACGCAGGAGCCTTGCTTCTTGCTCCTGCTTGCCGCCGGTGAACTGTCATTCTCCCTCTACTGACATAGTAACTTTTATTTATTTGTTTTTCTATTCGTCAGCAATCAACGGCTATCGCTTTGAACCCTTTCAGGCACAGTGTGTTCGGGTCGGGATACCTAATTTTAATTCCAAACTTACAAACGGCACCAAGAATATTTTAATAAAATTTTGCATTAACAATGAAAGTGTAAAGTAGCAAGTTTTTAATTTCTAAAAACGTTGCATGTAAATTCCGGTATCAGTCGATTATTTCATCATTTTACAACAAAATTTGTCTGTGCCGGAAAGGGTTAACCATTATAGGAAATGTTATTTTAAAGTAAGAATGACCTACCCCCACCGACATCTCTATTATAGAATGGAAATTACCGAGTGTTCTGCCTCATACGGTATAATCAAACATGAGGGTAAAGAAAAGTTAAACTGAATTTTCAGACATCCGTTAGAAACTTCGCCATAATAAAAATACAGAGGAGGATTTTCTCAAAAATATATTTTTCCAAGCTCAACAACGCGGAACTATCTGGAAAATTTTTTGTGTCATTTTTAGTCATAAATGTTGAATAGCTCCAGTCATGATTATTAAAGCGATATGAAATCAATCAGTTTTTTATTTTCCAATTGTTGTCACAGGACGGCAGCTTTTTCCTTTCCTGTCCTGTCGCTTCCAGAAATCTGGTTCAAAACGCCAACTTTAACAACAATACTTGAAAAATCTTCTTCCTTTACCGAAAAACGGAAAAACTCTTCGATTTCGCAGTTTTGCAATAAGAACACTTATCAATTTCATATTTTTGCGAACAAAAATGAATTTAAAAAAGTGTAAAAAAGAAATAGCCAGTTTGCATTGGAGAACAGTCGGAATGAAAAATCTTTTGTCTAAAATCTTTCAACATATGTTTGTTATGCTAATTATTCTTCCTAGTATTTACAACACTGCACAAGCAAGAACAATAATTAAGAAATATTTCATAAAAATTTTCTGTTTACAATTTATCAGAGTAGACAATTTTATTTTGGCCCATATATTTCAAATATCTTCCAAAATCAACTGTAATAACAAAATAATTATTCTACGAAGAGTTGTAAAATACACGTGGTTATGAGTTTATCTGGAACAAATATAGAATCAACATATGCTAATAGTGAAAATGAAAGCGACTATAGATTCACTAGATAAATAATGCGTCTCACTAGTGAACAGTGCTGCCTGATTAAGTGTCACAAAAAGTGGGACACGGAGACAAACAAATCGGGACAAGGGTTTCTAAATCGGGCATAAGAATAAAGAAAACCCTATGAAAACAGAACTTGTCAGTAACCGAATTCTATCAGTAAAAAATTCATTATCCCTACCCTACAGTAGGAATACCATGCAATCTGCTAAGACAAAAGCATGTTTAAAATGGAATTTTTCTCATTCCCTTGCGATTCCGTCTTAGCGGGATTTATTATACTATATAAACACAACAGTCTTATACAGTAAAACCTCTGAAAGCGGAACCTTTAGGAACAAAGGGTAAAATTTCACTATAGGAACTTCGTGCAATTATGGAAAAAATCCATTTGTTTCGATCGTAGAGAAGTGAAATTTTTAATTTTAAAACAGAATTCCGTTATAAACAGGCTCCGTTTACACAGAATTTACTCAACAAAGTACAGTAAAACCCTTGAAAACAGAATTGCTCGGAATCACAAACGTTACCTTTAGACAGGTTTCCGTCTAGTCAGGTACATTTGTAAGGTATTTCTTCAGAATGGACTATGAAGTTTTTCCGTTATAGACAGGTTCTGTCTTCGGAAATTTTACTGTGTTAAGTTCTACTCGACGCAGACTAACGAACAATATGGAAATAAAAGAAATTAAGGAGAATTTGTGCATCATGAAAAATCGGGACGTTTGGCATCCTGCGTAGTGGTTACGCGGGACAGGTCTCGGCTCCCCCGAAAAGCGGGACATCCCGCGTAAATAGGGACACCTGACAACCCTACTTATGAGAGTGGGAGTATTTGCTATTCGAATTATTGATTGGTATCTTGTTTTGCGAGTTGACCGTTATCGCATCACATCTGAGAGATGGCTTTCTGTTCCAGAAACCCCTGGATACTTGTTGATGGATATTATCTTCCCAACCTCTGAAGTTGATATTACCAAATGAATGATTCATTTGCGCCCATACTCAGATAACAGTCAGGTTTGCAAATCATTCAATCATCTGTAAACCCACGCAGAATTGCAAGAATGTCCGCAATAGACTGATTTATGTGAGTCATGTGACTTTTCTCTCTCATCTGCGGAAAGGATATCAGATTTCATGACAGTTGGGCCCAGGAAGTGAGGACAAAAGAAGGTGATTTTATAGAAGAATTTTCGCTTTCCTACTATAGGGGAGGGTGGTATTTTAGTACTGTTTGCCATATTGTAGCATTTGACCATTTAACGGTGTATTCGAAAAAATATTTTTCCAACTTCAACAGCTCGAAATTTTCTGAGACATTTTCAGACTCATTTTTAAAAGTAAAAACATGAAACTTGCTGAGGTGATTTTTGAAAAGATGTATAAGAGGCCGTGTGATTTCATTTTTCGCTCAATTAATTAGAATTTGACTTTTAAACATTTATTTTCTCTGTATGACCATTTTTTTTTCATTCCCAGATCTCCCGCTTCGGAAAATTCGTTTCAAAACGTCAACTTTGACAGCATTTTTTGCAATATTTTCTGTATTTTTCAAAAAATCGACAAGCACGGCACGTTATGCAGTTTCTAAATAAGAGAATTTGCCAGTTTGATGCGTTTGAGAGCAAAAATAAATTTAAAAATAAATCAGAAAATAAGCAGTTTGGATTGGAATACATCCTTAAGCGCAATTTCATTCTGTTTTATTACCGATTTGATATTATTCTCCTAGAAGTTAATGTAACACCATTTTAAGCATTTTATATCTGAATTTCGTTAAAATATATATAAAAAAAAAGAATATAAAGAAAATTACAAAGTAAAGAATCAGCATAAAAAGATTACGTACCGTATTTTATTGAAGAAACGCCGCACCCGTCATAAACGCCGCACTCCTCAAATTGGCCTGAATAAGCTTAAAAATATCGTAATCGCCGCACCCGTTGTAAACACCGTATCCATTGGAATGCTACTTTTGTCGACAGAGTCACATTCACCTGACTTTAATCAAAGTTTTCTGAGCAGTGTAGGATGCCTCGTTTTTAATATCTTAAGATGTCTGAAGTTTTATTTAAAATATTTAAATCCGATTTTAAATATTTTTATGAATTTTTAAATTAAGGAAACTCAGTTGGTATTTAAAAAATATCGTAAACGCCGCACATGGCGTAAACGCCGCACTTGGAAAAAAATTAACTTTTAAACTCGTAAACGCTGCGGCGTTTCTTCCATAAAAACGGTATTTGTAAAAAGAGAAAAAAAAACCTTTCTTATGCATATAAAACTAGCCATGATGCAAAAATATTAAATGCCTCCATCTCACAAAAATACCATGTAATGTCTTCAAGAATAATTTAAGTGGCTAAAAATTGTATGCTTTTGTTCTGATTACTTTTGTTTTATTTGCTTTTATATGGTAAAATTCACACAAAAATTTTTAAGTAATTTTTTTTTTTTTTTTTTTTTTTTTTTTTTTTTGGCTGAAAATAGAATCTAACAACAAAATGGCTACATATACACAGTGACGTAATCAGGATCGTAACCTGCGAAAAGTTTTGAATCATTCTCACTCCTAAAATGAACAATATCAATCAATTCAGAACGTAGAACAAAATCAATTTACCATGTAGATATTCCAAGGCTTCATAAAAGGATACCCTTCTTCAGTCTTTTTATTTAGATGTAAGTTGAAATTATTTTAGCTGTTTCCGTTTTCCTTTCCGTTTGTTTTTATCTTATCACAAACGATTTTGTACATATCTTATCGATTTTAAGTGCTTCGGGTGGGATTTTAATCCCTAACTCCCTCCCCCCTCCAATCCCCATCTTTCGAAATCAGTGACATGCAAATAAATCATTTTTTAATTGTGCAGGATCAATAGGAAAATTTCCATTTTCATTTATGCATTTGAAATAAACTATTGAATTGCCTTGAAAGAATTTCCTTTTCAATTATTTTTCATTGTGTATATTTTCTAAGACTCTGCTATTTTGATTTATGAATTTGAAATAAACTATTGAATTGCCTTGAATGAATTTGCTTTTCCATTATTTTCCATTGTATATATTTTTATTTCCTAAGACTCTGCTATTTTGATTTTAAGAAAAGGTCAGTAATGATAAAAATTTATTTTCACACAAAAACTATATTTTAAAATTACATAATATTTAAATATACTGGCAGCAACGAAGGTGAGAAATAATTATATCACTTATAGCCCAATCAAAATAAGATATTTAGATAAGATAAACATTGGTATGTATTAAATTTAATTTGTTGACGTCCCCCCCTCCCTCTCTAGTTACATTACACACAAGAATATATATTTCAATTTACGTGAAAAAAAAAATGATTGTCTAAAATTTGTGCTTGTGTTAACTCTTAACACAATTTGCTTGTGTTTTTATGGCTAGTTTAAAATTCATAGTTTAGAAATGAAATTAAGCATATCCTCTATTAAATATTATAATAATCTTATACCATTTTTACATAAAAAATAAACATACATTAAAGTTACAAAATTAATATTATTTCACCATTTTTATTAATACTCTTTTTTTTTTTTTTTTTTTTTTTTTAACTAGAAGCTTAAAGGGTAACACAACTTTGACTCCCTGAAACTGAAGAGGTTTTCGGGAATTTTTTTTAAAGAAATGTGATGTGTTTATAGAAATTCTTTTACACCAATTTCTCATGCATATATTAAAGTAGAAAAGTGTATTTTTGTTTAGTTGATACTTTAAAAAATGGTGCGTTGATTGGCGAGAGCGCTTTGAAATAAAGATACTCAAGCGGCGCACCATCGTAGATTTGACCTAAAACAATGTAACAAACAAAATTAGTTTTCTTAGTGAAAACGCTAATGAAATACATTTACGTAATAAAATTACGTACATTTTTAGTGAAAAGGCATTAGCATGCAAAATGCAAATTTTAAATCGGAAATTGTTGCACGACTTCAAACTAGAGATCTGCACGAGCCCGGGCTTGGCTTGAGGGCCGCCAAAATGAAGTCAAAATTTTTAACGGGCCGGGCCCGTAATCCAGTTTGGGCGATAAAAAGATTAAATGAACCGACTGGTCAGATATAGAAATTTAAATGTATCAAACTAAGCAGATAAAATATATACGAACAATTTTGAATGGCCGTGACCCGTGAACTGCGCGACGATAAGTATAAACGTAGTGCAAGTGCACGATTCGATGCTAGATTGACAACATCAATATAGAAAACATGTCCAGCGTAGAGATCGGCAACGGGCAGTTACATCGTGGTCTGAAACAGGGCTTAAATTTTTCAATAGACTCGGGTCGGGCCCGAGCAGGCTTAAATTTTTTCTGCATGTCTGCGATCCCTTGACCCACAACGCGAAACTTTCTAACACATTTTTGGACTCATTTTTAAATGTAAAGTCCTAAAATTGGCAGACTTGACTATATTGTAGCGATTTGGAATAGAAATGAGTATTCCATTTTTTGATAAATAAATTACTTATCGAGTTATAAGCAAATGTGGTCACTTGACGTCCGGTTTTCTTGCTGTCGGGTGGGGAAATTCAATTCAAAACGCACACTTTGACAGCACTTTCCGAAAGATCCTTTGCGTTTGACAAAAAATGGAAAACATCTTTCGATTACATAGTTTCTGCATAACCTGCCAGTTTTATGCGTTTCCGAACAAAAATGAATTATAGAATGTGTCAGAAAATAGCCCCTTTGGATTTGAGAACAACCTTAAGCAGGGTGGCGAGTGATCAGGGAAAAACACGGTCAAAGGTGTTAAATAATTCGCCTTCTTTAATCCCTTCATATTATTCCTAGTATTTTCTATAAGAAAATACTGGTAGTGTCCTCTTTTTTTTATTGTGTTTTTCCCTGATCATTCGCCCCCCTGTTAACAGGCTACTTCAGTCAAGCGAAAACATCCGTTGGCTAATGTTAACCCGATGGCAGAATTTTTAAAAGACATCTCGTTTGCATTTGAATATTTTTAAATGATTTTTTTGAATTGGATTGCTGAGGTAGATCTGGTACAAAGGCCATTTTGCAATTTTCTGATTTTGTTTAGAAGTATTTTTAATTAGGACGCTTTTACTTTCGAAACTGGTTCCGAAAGTGAAAGCATCCTCATAAAAAAAAAAAAAAAAAAAAAAAAAAAAAAAAAAAAAAACCCTTGCAGACTAAATCGAACGGCCTCTTTAGAGATTGACCTTAGCAGTACAATGAAAAAAAAAATATTCAAATGCAAACGAGTTATCTTAAAAACATTCTCCCATCGGATTAACATTAGCTGAGTGTTTTTGCGCGACTCAACTAGCCATTTAAAGCGAAAAAAAAAAACTAACAGCCGATAACTGTTATAAAAGTTTAAGAATTATCGATCAAGAAACATGAGAGAGAATTATAATAAAAACTAAAAATTATTCTCCGATATTTTTCCAAAATTTAAGTAATATTTGTAAACTTATTGAAAAATATTTTGTTATACTTAATTTTGATAACTGATAATAAGTACATTAAAAATTTAGGCGTAAGTATTCAATTCTTGAAAAAAGAATCCGATTGAATTTCTATTTAATGAAATTATAAAAGGACGCATTTTTTAGAGGATCGTGAGATTTGTTAAACAGAACTTCAACTACACTTTCTCTTGTTTATATGTGGGGGGGCCTAAATGAAGGTGGAATCAGCGATGACGCCCCTCCCCTCCTCTTCCTCTCCTTCCATTCGTTACATTCCTTTCTTGCAATCCACTCATGACAGTTTTATTAGTTTCTGTCTTCCTCGTTCTGCGTTACGTTATTCACACTCAGAAACGCAGGCCCGTAGCTAGACCATACTTCCAGGTAGGGCAAAGATTTTTCCAGGGGTGGCAGATTATTTCTTCATTTATTTTTTCTATCTCTTATTCGTAGTTCTTCAAAAGTACGCATTGCGATTTTAGGGATTTTTTTTTTTTTTTTTTTTTTTTGTCATTTAAAATATAAGATATTTCTAAAGTCAGTACGAAATTTTCAAAGTTTCTTCAGAGACATAAATATATTAAAGTTAAATAAGATATTTGGCATAACCAGGGCCGTAGGAACCGTCCCCCATACCCCCCACCCCCACCCATTTGGGGGGGTGAGCAAAGTCAGGGTCCCAGTAATAAGTCATTGTATCTTTTAGCCGAATAATGTTTT